>JAEOAE010003492.1:0-160216 GCA_036365155.1 Meriones psammophilus | reverse complement strand
CTTCCAACAAAGTGACTCCAGAGCACTTAAAACCCGCTCCAAACGAAAATGACTCAAGAGCACTTAAAAACCGCTTCTAAACGAAAAGGATACCAGAACACTTTAAAACCCACTTCCAAAGAAAGGACAACAGAACATATAAATACTAGCTTCCAACGAAATGAAGTTAGAGCACTTAAGAACCTGCTTCCAACGATAGGATCCCAGAACACTGAAAAACCGCTACAAATGAAATGACTCCAGAGGACTTAAAAAACCCGCTGAAAACGAAATCACTCCACAGCAATTAAAAAAACGCTAAACGAAATTACTCAGAGCCCTTAAAACCCACTTCCAACGAAAGGATACCAGAACACTTACAAACCTGCTTCCAATGAAATGAGTCCAGAGCACTTAAAACCCGCCAATGAAATGACTCCAGAGTACTTAAAAACCCACTTCCAACTAAATGACTCAGAGCACTTAAAAACCGCGCCCAATGAAATGACTACAGAGTGACTTAAAAACCTGCTTCCAACAAATGACAGCAGAGCACTCAAAACCCCTTCCAACGAAATGACTCCCAGAGCACGAGAAACCCGCTAAAACGAAATGACTCAGAGTTCTCAAAACCTGCTTCCAACGAAATGACTCCAGAGCACTTAAAAACCACTTCCAACGAAAAGACTCCAGAGCCCTGAAAAACCAACTTCCAAAAAAATGATTCCAGAGCACTTAAAAACCGCTTCCAATGAAATGACCACAGAGGACATAAAAACCGCTTTGAACGAAATGACCTCAGAGCACATAAAAACCCGCTTCCAACTAAATGACTATAGAGCATTTAAAAACTTGCTTCCAAAGAAATGACTCAGAGCACTCTAAAAACCGCTTTTAACAAAAGGACACCAGATCACTTAAAACCTGCTTCCAACGAAATGATTCAGAGCACTAAAAACCGCTTCCAATGAAATGACTCAGAGCACTTAAAAATTTGCTTCCAACGAATGAACCGAGCACGTAAAAACGTGCTTCCAACGAAAGGAAAGGAGAATATTTAAAAAAGCGCTTGCAAGGAAAATGACTCCAGAGCCCTCTAAAACCCTTCCAACGAAATGTCTCCAGAACACTTAAAACCTGCTTAACGAAATGATTCCAGAGCACTCTAAAACCCGCCTCCAAGAAATGACTCCTGAGCACTTAAAACCTGCTTCCAAAGAAATGACTCAGAGCACTCTAAAAACCACTTCCAACAAAAAAAGGACAACAGATCACTTAAAAACCCGCCTAACGAATGACTCCAGAGCACTGAAAAAGCCACTTCCAACGAAATGACTCCAGAGCACTTAAAAACCACTTCTAATGAAATGACCACAGAGCACTTAAAACCCGCCTCCAATCTAAATGGCCTCAGAGCACATAAAAACCGCTTCCAACAAAATTAAAACTTAAAAACCGCTTCCAACAAAATTAGAGCACTTAAAAAACCACTTCAAATGAAAGGACATCAGAACACTTAAAAACCCGCTTGAATTCAAAGAACTTAAAAACCCGCCTAAATAAAATTACCCCAGAGCACTTAAAACCCGCTTCCAACGATATGACCCAGAGCACTTAAAAAAAACCACTCAAATGAAAGGACATCAGAACACTTAAAACCCGCCTAAACGAAATGAATTCAAAGCACTTAAAACCCGCTTCAACAAAATGACTCCAGAGCACTTAAAAATCCGCTGTAAACGAAAGGATACCAATGAATGGACACCAGAACATTTAAAAACCTGCTTCAAACAAAATTACTCAGAAGCACTTCAAAAACCCTTCCAACGAAATGAATCAGAGCACTCTAAAACCCGCTTCCAACGAAATGACTACAGAGCTCTTAAAAACAGCTTCCAACGAAATGACTCCAGAGAGCTTAAAAACCCTCTTCCAACGAAATGACTCCAGAGCACTCTAAAACCGCTCCAATGAAATGACTCAAGAGCACTTAAAAACCTGCTTCCAAAGAAATGACTCAGAGCACTCAGAAACACGGTTCCAACAAAATGACTCCAGAGCATTCAAAACCCGCTTCCAACGAAATGACTCAGAGAACTTAAAAACCGCTTTAACGAAATGAATCCAGAGCACTGAAAACCCCCTTCCAACGAAATGAATCCATAGCACGTAAAAACCGCTAACGAAATTACTCCAGAGCACTTAAAAATACCGCCTAAACGAAAGGATTCAAGAGCACTCTAAAACCGCTTCAAGGAAATGATTCCAGAGCACTCTAAAACCCGCTCCAAAGAAATGACTCGGAGCACTCTATAACCCGCCTCAATGAAATGACCCAAGAGTACTTAAAACCCGCTTCAAAGAAATGACTCCAGAGCACTCAAAACACGCTTCCAACAAAAAATGACTCCAGAGCAATCAAAAACCCTCTTCCAACGAAATGACTCAGAGAACTTAAAAACTGAGCACTTAAAAACACGCCCAAAGAAATGACCTCAGAGCACATAAAAACCCGCTTCCAAAGAAATGATTTCAGAGAATTTAAAACCTGCTTCCAACGAAACGACCCTAGAGCACTTAAACCCTGCTTCCAAAGAATGGACACCAGAACATTTAAAACCTGCTTCAAACAAAATTACTCAGGAGCACTTCAAAACCCCTTCCAACGAAATGAATCCACAGCACGTAAAAACCCGCTTCCAACAAAATGCCTCCAGAGCACTTAAAATACCGCTTCAAAGAAATGACTCCAAAGCACTCTAAAACCCGCTTCCAAACGAAATGACTCCAGAGCACTTAAAAACCCTCTTCCAACGAAATGACTCCGAGCACTCTAAAACCCGCTTCCAACAAAAGGACACCAGATAACAAAAATCCGCTTCCAAACGAAATGATTCCAGAGCACTAAAAACCCGCTTTCAACGATATGACTCAGAGCACTTAAAAACCTTCTTCCAAGGAAATGACTCAGAGCACTTAAAAACAAACTTCCAAGAATATGACCCCAGAGGACTTAAAACCCACTTCCAACGAAAGGACACCAGAACACTTAGAAACCTGCTTCCAACGAAATGACTCCAGAGCACTTACAAACACGCTGGCCAACGAAATGACTCAGAGCACTTAAAAACCGCTTCCAACAAAACGATACCAGAACATTTAAAAACCCACTTCCAACTAAAGGACACCAGAACACATAAATACTAGCTTCCATCGAAATGACTTTAGAGCACTTAACAACCGGCAAAAGGAAAGCATCCCAGAACACTTAAAAACCCGCTTACAACTAAATTACTCCAGAGCACTTAAAAACCCACTTCCAACGAAAGGATACCAGAACACTTACAAACCCGCTTCCAATGAAATGAATCCAGAGCACTTAAAACCCGCTTCCAAAGAAAGGACACCAGAACACTTAAAACCGCATCCAACAAAATGACTCCAGAGCACTTAAAAACTTGCTTCCAAAGAAATGACTCAAAAAACTTAAAACCCGCTTCCAAACGAAAGGATACTAGAACACTTAATAATCCGCCTCCAAAGAAATGACTCGAGCACTTAAAACCTGCTTCCAAATCTAAATGAACCAGAGCACTTAAAAAACGCACCTCCAACGAAAGGACAGGAGAATACTTAAAAACGCTGCTTACACGAAATGACTCCAGAGCACTTAAAAACGCTGCTTATGAAGAAATGATTCCAGAGCACTCTAAAACCCCTTCCAACGAAATAACTCCAGAACACTTAAAAACCCACTTCCAACGAAATGACTCAGAGCACTTAAAAATCCGCTTACAACGAAGGATACCAGAACACTTAAAAACCCGCTTCAAAAAAATGACCTCAGGGCTCATAAAAACCGTTTCCAATCGAAATGAATCCAGCATACTTACATCCCCACTTCCAACGAAATGACTCCAGAGCACTTACAAACATGCTTCCAACGAAATGACTCCAGAGCAATAAAAATCCACTTCAACAAAGTGACTCCAGAGCACTTAAAAACCCGCTTCTAACGAAATGACTCAAGAGCACTTAAAACCTGCTTCCATCGAAAGGATACCAGAACACTTAAAACCCACTACAAAGAAAGGATACCAGAACATATAAATACTAGCTTCCAAACGAAATGAAGTTAGAGCACTTAAGAACCTGCTTCCAACGATAGGATCCCAGAACACTGAAAAACCGCTTATAACGAAATGACTCCAGAGGACTTAAAAACCCGCTTGAAACGAAATCACTCCACAGCAATTAAAAACGCCTAACGAAATTACTCAGAGCACTTAAAACCCACTTCCAATCTAAAGGATACCAGAACACTTACAAACCTGCTTCCAATGAAATGACTCCAGAGTACTTAAAAACGCTTCCAATGAAATGGCTCCAGAGCACTTAAAAACCCGCTTCAACGAAATGACTCTGGAGCACTTAAAAACTCAGCAAATGAAATGACTCCAGAGTAATTAAAACCCACTTCCAACTAAATGACTCCAGAGCACTTAAAAACCCGCTTCCAATGAAATGACTCAGAGCACTTAAAAACCCGCTTCAAAGAAATGACTCCAGAGCACTCAAAACCCCTTCCAACGAAATGACTCCAGAGCACTCAGAAACCCGCTTCAACGAAATGACTCAGAGCACTCAAAAACCTGCTTCCAACGAAATGACTCCAGAGCACTTAAAAAAAACCGCTTCCAATGAAATAACCACAGAGTACATAAAACCCGCTTCCAACGAAATGACCTCAGAGCACATAAAAACCCGCTTCAACTAAATGACTACAGAGCATTTAAAAACCTGCTTCCAAATCTAAACGACCTAGAGTACTTAAACCCTTCTTCCAACGAATGGACACCAGAATATTTAAAACCCGCCAAAAAAAAAATTACTCAGGAGCACTTAAAACCACCTTCCAACGAAATGAATCCAGAGCACGTAAAAACCTGCTTCAAACGAAACGACTCCAGAGCCCTTAAAAACCGCTTCAAACGAAATGACTCCAGAGCACTCTAAAACCCGCTTACAACGAAATGACACAGATCACTTAAAAACCCGCCTTCAACGAAAATGATTCCAGAGCACTAAAAACCCGCTTCCAAGGAAATGACTCCATAGCACTTAAAACCTGCTTCCAACAAAATGAACCGAGCACTTAAAAACGAGCTTCAATGAAAGGAAAGGAGAATACTTAAAACCGCTTGCAACGGAAATCACTCCAGAGCACTTAAAAACGTGCTTCAAAAGAAAATGACTCAGAGCACTCTAAAACCCCCTTCCAACGAAATGTCTCAGAACACTTAAAAACCGCTTCCACGAAATGATTCCAGAGCACTCTAAAACCCGCTTCAAGGAAATGACTCCTGAGCACTTAAAAACCTGCTTCCAAAGAAATGACTCCAGAGCACTCTAAAAAGCCGCTTCAAACAAAAGGACACAGATCACTTAAAAACCTGCTTCCAATGAATGATTCCAGAGCACTTAAAAACCACTTCCAATGAAATGACCACAGTGCACTTAAAAACCCGCTTCCAACGAAATGGTTTCAGAGCACATAAAAACCCGCCTCCAATGAAATGACTCCAGAGCACTTAAAAAACCTGCTTCCAACGAAAAGGATACCAGAACACTTAAAAACCCACTTCCAAAGAAAGGACAACAGAACATATAAATACTAGCTTCCAACGAAATGCAGTTAGAGCACTTAAGAACCCATTTCTAACGAAAAGATCCCAGAACACTGAAAAAAGTTTACAACTAAATGACTCCAGAGCACTTAAAAACCGGCTTAAAACGAAATCACTCCACAGCAATTAAAAACGCTTCCAACAAAATTACAGAGCACTTAAAAACCACTTCCAACGAAAGGATACCAGAACACTTACAAACCTGCTTCCAATGAAATGACTCCAGAGCACTTAAAAACCGCCTTCAATGAAATGACTCAGAGCACTTAAAAACCTGCTTCAACGAATGACTCTGGAGCACTTAAAAAATGCTTCAATGAAAAAAACCGCTCCAGAGTACTTAAAAACCCACTTCCAACTAAATGACTCCAGAGCACTTAAAAACCTGCTTCCAATGAAATGACTCCAGAGCACTTAAAAATCCGCTTCAACGAAATGACACAGAGCACTTTAAAACCCCTTCCAACGAAAAATGAATCAAAAGCACTCAGAAACCTGCTTCAAACGAAATGACTCAGAGCACTCAAAAACCTGCTTCCAACAAAATGACTCAGAGCACTTAAAAACCACTTCCAAGGAAAAAAGACTCCAGAGCCTGAAAAACCCACTTCCAACAAAAATGATTCCAGAGCACTTAAAAACCGCTTCCAATGAAATGAACACAGAGGACATAAAAACCTGCTTTGAAATCAAAATGACCTCAGAGCACATAAAAACCGCTTCCAAAAAAAAGACACCAGAGCACTTAAAACCCGCTTCAACGAAATGACCTCAGAGCACATAAAAACCCGCTTCCAACTAAATGACTACAGAGCATTTAAAACCTGCTTCCAACGAAACGACCTAGAGTACTTAAACCCTTCTTCAAAGAATGGTCACCAAAATATTTAAAAACCCGCTTCAAAAAAATTACTCAGGAGCACTTAAAAACCACCTTCCAAAACCCGCTGAATCCAGAGCACGTAAAAACCTGCTTCCAACGAAATGACTCCAGGGCCCTTAAAATACCGCTCCAACAAATGACTCCAGAGCACTTAAAAACCGCTTCCAATGAAATAACCACAGAGTACATAAAAACCCGCTTCCAACGAAATGACCTCAGAGCACATAAAAACCGCTTCAACTAAATGACTACAGAGCATTTAAAACCTGCTTCCAAAAGAAATGACCCTAGAGTACTTAAACCCTTCTTCCAACGAATGGACACCAGAATATTTAAAAACCCGCTTCAAAAAATTACTCAGGAGCACTTAAAACCACCTTCCAACGAAATGAATCAGAGCACGTAAAAACCTGCTTCCAACAAAACGACTCAGAGCCCTTAAAAACCGCTTCAAAAGAAATGACTCAGAGCACTCTAAAACCCGCTTACAACGAAATGACACCAGATCACTTAAAACCCGCTTCCAAATGATTCAGAGCACTAAAACCCGCTTCCAAGGAAATGACTCCATAGCACTTTTTAAAAAACCTGCTTCCAACAAAATGAACCGAGCACTTAAAAACCGCTTCCAATGAAAGGAAAGGAGAATACTTAAAAAGGCGCTTCAACGAAATCACTCCAGAGCACTTAAAACGTGCTTCCAAAGAAATGACTCAGAGCACTCTAAAACCCCTTCCAACGAAATGTCTCCAGAACACTTAAAAACCCGCTTCCACCGAAATGATTCAGAGCACTCTAAAACCCGCTTCAAGGAAATGACTCCTGAGCACTTAAAAACCTGCTTCCAAAGAAATGACTCCAGAGCACTCTAAAAGCCGCTTCAAACAAAAGGACACCAGATCACTTAAAAACCTGCTTCCAAATCGAAATGATTCCGAGCACTTAAAAACCACTTCAATGAATGACCACAGTGCACTTAAAAACCGCTTAACGAAATGGTTTCCGAGCACATAAAAACCGCCTCAATGAAATGACTCCAGAGCACTTAAAAACCTGCTTCCAACGAAAGGATACCAGAACACTTAAAAACCACTTCCAAAGAAAGGACAACAGAACATATAAATACTAAAACCCTTCCAACGAAATGCAGTTAGAGCACTTAAGAACCTGCTTCTAAACGAAAAGATCCCAGAACACTGAAAAAAAAAGATTACAAACCGAAATGACTCAAGAGCACTTAAAAACCGCTTAAAACGAAATCACTCCACAGCAATTAAAAAAACGACTCAACGAAATTACTCAGAGCACTTAAAAAACCCACTTCCAAATCTAAAGGATACCAGAACACTTACAAACCTGCTTCAATGAAATGACTCCAGAGCACTTAAAAACCGCTTCCAATGAAATGACTCCAGAGCACTTAAAACCTGCTTAATGAAATGACTCTGGAGCACTTAAAACCGCTTCCAATGAAATGACTCAGAGTACTTAAAAACCCACTTCCAACTAAATGACTCCAGAGCACTTAAAAACCTGCTTCCAATGAAATGACTCAGAGCACTTAAAAATCCACTTCAAAAAAAATGACACCAGAGCACTCAAAAACCCCCCTCCAACGAAATGAATCCAAAGCACTCAGAAACCTGCTTCCAACAAAATGACTCCAGAGCACTCAAAAACCTGCTTCCAACAAAATGACTCCAGAGCACTTAAAAACCACTTCAAGGAAAAGACTCCAGAGCCCTGAAAAACCCACTTCAACAAAATGATTCCAGAGCACTTAAAAACCGCTTCAATGAAATGAACACAGAGGACATAAAACCTGCTTTGAACGAAATGACCTCAGAGCACATAAAAACCCGCTTCCATCGAAAAGACACCAGAGCACTTAAAAACCCGAGCACTTAAAACCCAGCAAATGACTCAAATGACCTCAGACCACATAAAACCCGCCTAAAACCAACTAAATGACTACAGAGCATTTAAAAACCTGCTTCCAAACGAAACGACCTAGAGTACTTAAACCCTTCTTCCAAAGAATGGTCACCAAAATATTTAAAAACCGCTTCAAAA
This sequence comes from Meriones psammophilus, assembly GCA_036365155.1. Lineage (NCBI taxonomy): Eukaryota > Metazoa > Chordata > Mammalia > Rodentia > Muridae > Meriones > Meriones psammophilus. The sequence goes on along the minus strand of JAEOAE010003492.1, from coordinate 151,594 downwards.
AAAATTACTCAGGAGCACTTAAAACCACCTTCCAACGAAATGAATCCAGAGCACGTAAAAACCTGCTTCCAAATCTAAACGACTCCAGGGGCCCTTAAAATACCGCCTAACAAAAAAGCAGTTTGAAATGACTCCAGAGCACTTAAAAACCGCTTCAAATGAAATAACCACAGAGTACATAAAACCCGCTGTGAAATGACCTCAGAGCACATAAAAACCGCTTCCAACTAAATGACTACAGAGCATTTAAAAACCTGCTTCCAACGAAACGAACCTAGAGTACTTAAACCCTTCTTCCAACGAATGGACACCAGAATATTTAAAACCCGCTTGAAAAAAATTACTCAGGAGCACTTAAAAACCACCTTCCAACGAAATGAATCCAGAGCACGTAAAAACCTGCTTCAAACGAAACGACTCCAGAGCCCTTAAAACCGCTTCAAACGAAATGACTCCAGAGCACTCTAAAACCCGCTTAAAATGAAATGACACAGATCACTTAAAAACCCGCTTCCAACGAAATGATTCCAGAGCACTAAAAACCTGCTTCCAACGAAATGAACTGAGCACTTAAAAACGAGCTTCCAATGAAAGGAAAGGAGAATACTTAAAAAGGCGCTTAAGGAAATCACTCCAGAGCACTTAAAACGTGCTTCAAAGAAATGACTCAGAGCACTCTAAAACCCCTTCCAACGAAATGTCTCCAGAACACTTAAAAACCGCTTCCACCGAAATGATTCCAGAGCACTCTAAAACCCGCTTCAAGGAAATGACTCCTGAGCACTTAAAAACCTGCTTCCAAAAGAAATGACTCAGAGCACTCTAAAAACCGCCTCCAACGAAATGACACCAGATCACTTAAAAACCCGCTTCCACGAAATGATTCCAGAGCACTAAAACCCGCTTCAAAGAAATGACTCCAGAGCACTTAAAACCTGCTTCCAACGAAATGACCTCAGAGCACATAAAAAACCACTTGAACAGAAATGACTCCAAAGCACTCAAAAACCCACTTCCAACAAAATGACTCAAAAGCACTCAAAAACACGCTTCAACAAAATGACTCAGGAGCACTCAAAAACCGCTTCAACAAAATGACTCCAGAGCACTTAAAAACCCGCTCCACGAAATGATTCCAGAGCACTCTAAAATCCGCTTCCAAGGAAATGACTCCTGAGCACTTAAAAACCTGCTTCCAAAGAAATGACTCAGAGCACTCTAAAGCCGCTTCAACAAAAGGACACCAGATCACTTAAAAACCTGCTTCCAACGAAATGATTCCGGAGCACTTAAAAAACCACTTCCAATGAAATGACCACAGTGCACTTAAAAACCCGCTTCCAACGAAATGGTTTCCGAGCACATAAAAACCCGCCTCCAATGAAATGACTCCAGAGCACTTAAAAACCTGCTTCCAACAAAGGATACCAGAACACTTAAAACCCACTTCCAAAGAAAGGACAACAGAACATATAAATACTAGCTTCCAACGAAATGCAGTTAGAGCACTTAAGAACCTGCTTCTAACGAAAAGATCCCAGAACACTGAAAAAAAAGTTTACAACGAAATGACTCCAGAGCACTTAAAAACACGCTTCAACGAATTTACTCCAAAGCACTTAAAAACCCGCTTCCAAAGAAATGACTCCAGAGCACTCTAAAACCACTTCCAACAAAAGGACACCAGATCACTTAAAAACCCGCTTCCAATGAAATGACTCCAGAGCACTTAAAAACCTGCTTCCAACGAAATTAACCGAGCACTTAAAAACGTGCTTTAACGAAAGGAAAGGAGAATACTTAAAAACGCGCTTTTGCAAGGAAATGACTCAGAGCACTTAAAAACGCTCTTCAAAGAAATGACTCAGAGCACTCTAAAACCCCCTTCCAACAAAATGTCTCCAGAACACTTAAAAACCCGCTTCCAACGAAATGATTCCAGAAAACTCTAAAACCGCTTCCAACGAAAGGACTGCAGAGCACTTAAAAACCCGCTTCCAAACGAAATTACTCCAGAGCACTTAAAAAAGCCGCTTCAAAGAAATGACTCCAGAGCACTCTAAAACCCGCTTCCAACAAAAGGACACCAGATCACTTAAAAACCCGCTTCAAAAAAATGACCTCAGAGCACATAAAAACCGCTTCAAAGAAATGACCCCAGAGCAATTAAAACCCGCTTCCAATGAAATGACTCCAGAGCACTTAAAACCCACTTCCAAAGAAATGACTCTGGAGCACATAAAACCCGCTTCCAATGAAATGACCTCAGAGCACATAAAACCCGCTTCAAAGAAATGACACCAGAGCACTCAAAAACCCCCTTCCAACGAAATGACTCAAAGCACTCAAAACCCGCTTCCAACGAAATGACTCCAGAGCACTCAAAAACCTGCTTCCAACAAAATGACTCCAGAGCACTTAAAAAACCACTTCCAACGAAAAGACTCCATAGCCCTGAAAAACCCACTTCCAACAAAATGATTCCAGAGCACTTAAAAAACCGCTTCCAACGAAATGACCTCAGAGCACATAAAAACCCGCTCAACTAAATGACTACAGGGCATTTAAAACCTGCTTCAAGAAAACGACGATAGAGTACTTAAAAACCTTCTTCCAACGAATGGACACCAGAATATTTAAAAATCCGCTTCAAAAAAATTACTCAGGAGCACTTAAAAACCACCTTCCAACGAAATGAATCCAGAGCACGTAAAACCTGCTTCCAACTAAACGACTCAAGAGCCCTTAAAAAACCGCTTCAAACGAAATGTCTCAGAGGACTCTAAAACCCGCTTCAACGAAATGACTCAGAGCACTTAAAACCCGCTTCCAACGAAATGACTCAAAGCACTTAAAAATCCGTTTCCAACGAAAGGATACTTGAACACTTAAAAACCTGCCTCCAAAGAAATGACTCAGAGCTCTTAAAAACAGCTTCCAACGAAATGACTCCAGAGCATTAAAAACACGCTTTCAACGAATTTACTCCAGAGCACTTAAACGTGCTTCCAACGAAAGGAAAGGAGAATACTTAAAACGCGCTTGCAAGGAAATGACTCAGAGCACTTAAAACGCCTTCCAAAGAAATGACTCCAGAGCACTCTAAAACCCCTTCCAACAAAATGTCTCCAGAACACTTAAAAACCCGCTTCCAACGAAATGATTCAGAAAACACTAAAACCGCTTCAACAAAAGGACTCAGAGCAATGAAAAACCCGCTTAACGAAATTACTCTAGAGCACTTAAAAACCGCATCAAAGAAATGACTCCAGAGCACTCTAAAACCCCTTCCAAAAAAGGACACCAGATCACTTAAAACCCGCTTCCAACGAAATGGCCTCAGAGCACATAAAAACTCGCTTCCAAAGAAATGACCCCAGAGCAATTAAAAACCCACTTCCAACGAAATGACCTCAGAGCTCATAAAAACCGCTTCCAACAAACGAGTCAGAGCACTTAAAAACCACTTGAACGAAATGACTCCAGAGCACTGAAAAACCCACTTCCAACAAAATGACTCCAAAGCACTCAAAAACACGCTTCCAACAAAATGACTGAAGAGTACTTAAAAACCGCTTAACGAAATGACTCAGAGCACTGAAAAAGCCACTTCCAACGAAATGACTCAGAGCACTTAAAAACCACTTCAATGAAATGACCACAGAGCACTGAAAAACCGCTCCAACGATATGACCCCAGAGCACTTAAAAACCAACTTCCAACGAAAAATACCAGAACACTTAAAAACCCAAGGTCCAACTAAAAGACTCCAGAGCACTTAAAACCTTGCTTCCAAAGAAATGACTCCAGAGCACGTATAAACCTGCTTCCAACGAAATGACTCCAGAGCACTTAAAAACCCGCTTCCAACGAAAGGATACTAGAACACTTAATAATCTGCCTCCAATGAAATGACTCCAGAGCACTCAAAAACCACTTCCAACAAAATGACTCCAGAGCACTCAAATACCCGATTCAATGAAATGACTCCAGAGCACTTAAAAAAAACGCTTCAACAAAATGGCCTCAGAGCACATAAAACCCGCTTCAAAGAAATGACCCCAGAGGACTTAGAAACCCGCTTCCGACGAAATGACTACAGAGCATTTAAAAACCTGCTTCCAACGAAACGACCCTAGAGCACTTAAACATTGCTTCCAACGAATGGACACCAGAACATTTAAAAACCTGCTTCAAACCAAATTACTCAGGAGCACTTAAAAAACCCGCTTCCAACAAAATGACTCCAGAGCACGTAAAAAACCGCTTCCAATGAAAGGACTCCAGAGCACTCTAAAACCCGCTTCCAAATCAAAATGACTCAGAGCACTTAAAAACCCGCCTCCAACTAAATGACTCCAGAGCACTTATAAACCTGCTTCCATCAAATTACTGCAGAGCACTTAAAAACGCACTTACAACGAAAGGATAGCAGAACACTTAAAAACCCACTTCCAACGAAATGACTCCAGAGCACTTAAAAACCCGCTTCCAACAAAATGACTCCATAGCACTTAAAAATCCGCTTCCAACGAAAGGATACTAGAACACTTAAAAACCCGCTTCCAAAAAATGACCTCAGCGCACATAAAAACCGTTTCAAAGAAATGAATCCAGAGTACTTACATCCCCACTTCCAACTAAATGACTCAGAGCACTTAAAACCCGCTTCCAAAAAATGACTCAAAAGCACTTAAAAATCCGTTTCAAAGAAAGGATACTTGAACACTTAAAAACCTGCCTCCAAAGAAATGACTCCAGAGCTCTTAAAAAACAGCTTCCAACGAAATGACTCCAGAGCACTTAAAAACACGCTTCCAACGAATTTACTCCAAAGCACTTAAAAACCCGCTTCCAAAGAAATGACTCCAGAGCACTCTAAAACCACTTCCAACAAAAGGACACCAGATCACTTACAAACCCGCTTCCAACGAAATGACTCCAGAGCACTTAAAAACCTGCTTCCAACGAAATGAACCGAACACTTAAAACGTTAAGCTTCCAACGAAAGGAAAGGAGAATACTTAAAAACGCACTTGCAAGGAAATGACTCAGAGCACTTAAAAACGCGCTTCCCAAAGAAATGACTCAGAGCACTCTAAAACCCCTTCCAACAAAATGTCTCCAGAACACTTAAAAACCCGCTTCCAAATGAAAATGATTCCAGAAAACTCTAAAACCGCTTCCAACGAAAGGACTCAGAGCACTTAAAAACCGCTTCAACGAATTTACTCAGAGCACTTAAAAACCCGCTTCCAAAGAAATGACTCCAGAGCACTCTAAAACCCGCTTCAACAAAAGGACACCAGATCACTTAAAAACCCGCTTCCAACGAAAACCTCAGAGCACATAAAAAACCCGCTTCCAAAGAAATGACCCCAGAGCAATTAAAAACCGCTTCCAATGAAATGACTCCAGAGCACTTAAAACCCCACTTCCAAAGAAATGACTCTGGAGCACATAAAAACCCGCTTCCAACGAAATGACCTCAGAGCACATAAAACCCGCTTCCAAAGAAATGACACCAGAGCACTCAAAACCCCTTCCAACGAAATGACTCAAAAGCACTCAAAATCCGCTTAAACGAAATGACTCCAGAGCACTCAAAACCTGCTTCCAACAAAATGATTCCAGAGCACTTAAAAACCACTTCCAACGAAAAGACTCCAGAGCCCTGAAAACCCACTTCAACAAAATGATTCCAGAGCACTTAAAAAAACCGCTTCCAACGAAATGACCTCAGAGCACATAAAAACCGCTTCCAACTAAATGACTACAGGGCATTTAAAAACCTGCTTCAAGAAAACGACCGAGTACTTAAACCCTTCTTCCAACGAATGGACACCAGAATATTTAAAAATCCGCTTCAAAAAAATTACTCAGGAGCACTTAAAAACCACCTTCCAACGAAATGAATCCAGAGCACGTAAAACCTGCTTCCAACTAAACGACTCAAGAGCCCTCAAAATACCGCCCAACGAAATGTCTCCAGAGGACTCTAAAACCCGCTTCAAACTAAATGACTCCAGAGCACTTAAAACCCGCTTCCAACGAAATGACTCCCAAGCACTTAAAAACCGTTTCCAACGAAAGGATACTTGAACACTTAAAACCTGCCTCCAAAGAAATGACTCCAGAGCTCTTAAAAAACAGCTTCCAACGAAATGACTCAGAGCACTTAAAAACACGCTTTCAAAGAAATTTACTCAGAGCACTTAAACGTGCTTCCAACGAAAGGAAAGGAGAATACTTAAAACGCGCTGCTTGCAAGGAAATGACTCAGAGCACTTAAAACGCTGCTTCCAAAGAAATGACTCCAGAGCACTCTAAAACCCTTCCAACTAAATGTCTCCAGAACACTTAAAAACCCGCTTCCAACGAAATGATTCAGAAAACACTAAAACCGCGCTTCCAAAGAAAGGACTCCAGAGCAATGAAAAACCCGCCTAACGAAAGGACTCTAGAGCACTTAAAAACCGCATCAAAAGAAATGACTCCAGAGCACTCTAAAACCCCTTCCAAAAAAAATGGACACCAGATCACTTAAAACCCGCTTCCAACGAAATGGCCTCAGAGCACATAAAAACCCGCTTCCAAAGAAATGACCCCAGAGCAATTAAAAACCCACTTCCAACGAAATGACCTCAGAGCTCATAAAACCCGCTTAAATGAAATGACTCCAGAGCACTTATAAACCTGCTTCCATCGAAATTACTGCAGAGCACTTAAAAACGCACTTACAACGAAAGGATAGCAGAACACTTAAAAACCCACTTCCAACGAAATGACTCAGAGCACTTAAAAAACCTGCTTCCAACAAAATGACTCCATAGCACTTAAAAATCCGCTTCCAACGAAGGATACTAGAACACTTAAAAACCCGCTTCAAAAAAATGACCTCAGCGCACATAAAAACCGTTTCCAAAGAAATGAATCCAGAGTACTTACATCCCCACTTCCAACGAAATGACTCCAGAGCACTTACAAACATGCTTCCAACAAAATGACTCCAGAGCAATAAAAATCCACTTCCAACCGAAGTGACTCCAGAGCACTTAAAACCCGCTTCCAACGAAATGACTCAAGAGCACTTAAAAACCCGCCTCCAATAAAAAGGATACCAGAACACTTAAAAACCCACTTCCAAAGAAAGGACACCAGAACATATAAATACTAGCTTCCAACGAAATGAAATTAGAGCACTTAAGAACCTGCTTCCAACAAAAGGATCCCAGAACACTGAAAAAAACCGCTTCCCAATGAAATGACTCCAGAGCACTTAAAAACCGCTTCAAACGAAATGACTCCAAGCACTTAAAAATCCGTTTCAAAGAAAGGATACTTGAACACTTAAAAACCTGCCTCCAAAGAAATGACTCCAGAGCTCTTAAAAACAGCTTCCAACGAAATGACTCCAGAGCCATTAAAAAACACGCTTCCAACAAATTTACTCCAAAGCACTTAAAAACCCGCCCAAAGAAATGACTCCAGAGCACTCTAAAACCACTTCCAACAAAAGGACACCAGATCACTTAAAAACCCGCTTCCAATGAAATGACTCCAGAGCACTTAAAAACCTGCTTCCAACGAAATGAACTGAGCACTTAAAAACGTGCTTCCAACGAAAAGGAAAGGAGAATACTTAAAACGCGCTTGCAAGGAAATGACTCAGAGCACTTAAAACGCAGAGCCAAAAAAATGACTCCAGAGCACTCTAAAACCCCTTCCAACAAAATGTCTCAGAACACTTAAAAACCCGCTTCCAACGAAATGATTCCAGAAAACTCTAAAACCGATTCCAACGAAAGGACTCCAGAGCACTTAAAAACCCTTCCAACGAATTGACTCAGAGCACTTAAAACCCGCCTCCAAAGAAATGACTCCAGAGCACTCTAAAACCCGCTTCCAACAAAAGGACACAGATCACTTAAAAACCGCCTCAAACGAAATGACCTCAGAGCACATAAAAACCCGCTTCCAAAGAAATGACCCCAGAGCAATTAAAAACCCGCTTCCAATGAAATGACTCAGAGCACTTAAAAACCCACTTCCAAAGAAATGACTCTGGAGCACATAAAAACCGCCTTCCAACGAAATGACCTCAGAGCACATAAAAACCCGCTTCCAAAGAAATGACACCAGAGCACTCAAAAACCCCTTCCAACGAAATGACTCCAAAGCACTCAGAAACCCGCTCAACGAAATGACTCAGAGCACTCAAAAACCTGCTTCCAACAAAATGACTCCAGAGCACTTAAAAATCCACTTCCAAAGAAAAGACTCAGAACCCTGAAAAACCCACTTCCAACAAAATGATTCCAGAGCACTTAAAAACCGCTTAACGAAATGACCTCAGAGCACATAAAACCCGCTTCAACTAAAATGACTACAGGGCATTTAAAAACCTGCTTCCAAGAAAACGACCTAGAGTACTTAAACCCTTCTTCCAACGAATGGACACCAGAATATTTAAAAATCCGCTTCAAAAAAATTACTCAGGAGCACTTAAAAACCACCTTCCAACGAAATGAATCCAGAGCACGTAAAAACCTGCTTCCAACGAAACGACTCCAGAGCCCTTAAAATACCGCTTTCCAACGAAATGTCTCCAGAGCACTCTAAAACCCGCTTCCAACGAAAATGACTCCAGAGCACTTAAAAAACCGCTTCCAACGAAATGACTCCAAAGCACTTAAAAACCCGCCCAACGAAAGGATACTTGAACACTTAAAAACCTGCCTCCAAAGAAATGACTCCAGAGCACTTAAAAACACGCTTTCAACGAATTTACTCCAGAGCACTTAAACGTGCTTCCAACGAAAGGAAAGGAGAATACTTAAAAATGTGCTTGCAAGGAAATGACTCCAGAGCACTTAAAACCTTGCTTCCTAAGAAATGACTCCAGAGCACATATAAACCTGCTTCCAACGAAATGACTCCAGAGCACTTAAAAACCCGCTTCCAACGAAAGGATACTAGAACACTTAATAATCTGCCTCCAATGAAATGACTCAGAGCACTCAAAAACCACTTCCAACAAAATGACTCCAGAGCACTCAAATACCCGATTCCAATGAAATGACTCCAGAGCACTTAAAAAACCGCTTCCAACAAAATGGCCTCAGAGCACATAAAAACCCGCTTCCAAAGAAATGACCCCAGAGGACTTAGAAACCCGCTTCAACGAAATGACTACAGAGCATTTAAAAACCTGCTTCCAACGAAACGACCCTAGAGCACTTAAACATTGCTTCCAAAGAAATGGACACCAGAACATTTAAAAACCTGCTTCAAAACAAATTACTCAGAGCACTTAAAAACCCGCTTCAACAAAATGACTCCAGAGCATGTAAAATACCGCTTCCAATGAAAGGACTCCAGAGCACTCTAAAACCCGCTGTGAAATGACTCCAGAGCACTTAAAAACCCGCTTCCAAAGAAATGACTCCAGAGCACTTATAAACCTGCTTCCATCGAAATTACTGCAGAGCACTTAAAAACCCACTTACAACGAAAGGATAGCAGAACACTTAAAAACCCACTTCCAACGAAATGACTCCAGAGCACTTGAAAACCCGCTTCCAACAAAATGACTCCATAGCACTTAAAAATCCGCCTAACGAAAGGATACTAGAACACTTAAAACCCGCTTCAAAAAAATGACCTCAGCGCACATAAAAAACCGTTTCCAAAGAAATGAATCCAGAGTACTTACATCCCCACTTCCAACTAAATGACTCCAGAGCACTTACAAACATGCTTCCAACGAAATGACTCCAGAGCAATAAAATTCCGCTTCCAACGAAGTGACTCCAGAGCACTTAAAAACCCGCTTCAATGAAATGACTCAAGAGCACTTAAAAACCCGTTTCCAACGAAAGGATACCAGAACACTTAAAAACCCACTTCCAAAGAAAGGACACCAGAACATATAAATACTAGCTTCCAAACGAAATGAAATTAGAGCACTTAAGAACCTGCTTCCAACAAAAGGATCCCAGAACACTGAAAAAACGCTTACAATGAAATGACTCCAGAGCACTTAAAAACCCGCTTAAAATGAAATCACTCCACAGCAATTAAAAAAACGCTTCCAACGAAATTACTCCAGAGCCCTTAAAAACCCACTTCCAACGAAAGGATACCAGAACACTTACAAACCTGCTTCCAATGAAATGAGTCCAGAGCACTTAAAACCCGCTTCAATGAAATGACTCAGAGTACTTAAAACCCACTTCCAACTAAATGACTCAGAGCACTTAAAACCCGCCTCCAATGAAATGACTACAGAGCACTTAAAAACCTGCTTCCAACAAAATGACAGCAGAGCACTCAAAAACCCCCTTCCAACGAAATGACTCCAGAGCACGCAGAAACCCGCTTACAACGAAATGACTCCAGAGTTCTCAAAAACCTGCTTCCAACGAAATGACTCCAGAGCACTTAAAAAACCACTTCCAACGAAAAGACTCCAGAGCCCTGAAAAACCAACTTCCAACAAAATGATTCCAGAGCACTTAAAAAACCGCTTCCAATGAAATGACCACAGAGGACATAAAAACCGCTTTGAAACAAAATGACCACAGAGCACATAAAACCCGCTTCCAACTAAATGACTACAGAGCATTTAAAAACTTGCTTCCAAAGAAATGACTCCAGAGCACTCTAAAAACCGCTTTTAACAAAAGGACACCAGATCACTTAAAAACCTGCTTCCAACGAAATGATTCCAGAGCACTAAAAACCCGCTTCCAATGAAATGACTCCAGAGCACTTAAAAACTTGCTTCCAACGAAATGAACCGAGCACGTAAAAACGCACTTCCAACGAAAGGAAAGGAGAATATTTAAAAAGCGCTTGCAAGGAAATGACTCCAGAGCCCTCTAAAACCCCTTCCAACGAAATGTCTCCAGAACACTTAAAAACCCGCTTCCAACGAAATGATTCCAGAGCACTCTAAAACCCGCTTCCAAGGAAATGACTCCTGAGCACTTAAAAACCTGCTTCCAAAGAAATGACTCAGAGCACTCTAAAACCACTTCCAACAAAAAGGACAACAGATCACTTAAAAACCCGCCTCCAACGAAATGACTCAAAGCACTGAAAAACCCACTTCCAACGAAATGACTCAGAGCACTTAAAAACCACTTCTAATGAAATGACCACAGAGCACTTAAAAACCCGCTCTAAAACGAAATGGCCTCAGAGCACATAAAAAACCCGCTTCAACAAAATTACCCCAGAGCACTTAAAAACCCGCCCAACGATATGACCCCAGAGCACTTAAAAACCACTTCAAATGAAAGGACATCAGAACACTTAAAAACCCGCCTAACGAAATGAATTCAAAGCACTTAAAAACCCGCTTCAACAAAATGACTCAGAGCACTTAAAAACCACTTCAAATGAAAGGACATCAGAACAATTAAAACCCGCCTCCAACGAAATGAATTCAAAGCACTTAAAACCCGCTTCCAACAAAATGACTCCAGAGCACTTAAAAATCCGCTTCCAACGAAAGGATACCAATGAATGGACACCAGAACATTTAAAAACCTGCTTCAAACAAAATTACTCAGAAGCACTTCAAAACCCCTTCCAACGAAATGAATCCAGAGCACTCTAAAACCCGCTCCAACGAAATGACTACAGAGCTCTTAAAAACAGCTTCCAACGAAATGACTCCAGAGAGCTTAAAACCCTCTTCCAACGAAAATGACTCCAGAGCACTAAAACCCGCTTCCAATGAAATGACTCCAGAGCACTTAAAAACTTGCTTCAACGAAATGAACCGAGCACGTAAAAACGTGGCTTCCAACGAAAAAGGAAAGGAGAATATTTAAAAAGCGCTTGCAAGGAAATGACTCCAGAGCCTCTAAAAACCCTTCCAACGAAATGTCTCCAGAACACTTAAAACCCGCTTAAATCGAAATGATTCCAGAGCACTCTAAAACCCGCTTCCAAGGAAATGACTCCTGAGCACTTAAAACCTGCTTCCAAAGAAATGACTCCAGAGCACTCTAAAAACCACTTCCAACAAAAGGACAACAGATCACTTAAAAACCCGCCCAACGAAATGACTCCAGAGCACTGAAAAAGCCACTTCCAACGAAATGACTCAGAGCACTTAAAAACCACTTCTAATGAAATGACCACAGAGCACTTAAAAACCCGCTTCCAACGAAATGGCCTCAGAGCACATAAAACCCGCTTCCAACAAAATTACCCCAGAGCACTTAAAAACCCACTTCCAACGATATGACCCCAGAGCACTTAAAAACCACTTCAAATGAAAGGACATCAGAACAATTAAAAACCCGCTTCCAACGAAATGAATTCAAAGCACTTAAAAACCCGCTTCCAACAAAATGACTCCAGAGCACTTAAAAATCCGCTTCCAACGAAAGGATACCAATGAATGGACACCAGAACATTTAAAAACCTGCTTCAAACAAAATTACTCAGAAGCACTTCAAAACCCCTTCCAACGAAATGAATCCAGAGCACTCTAAAACCCGCTTAAAACGAAATGACTACAGAGCTCTTAAAAACAGCTTCCAACGAAATGACTCCAGAGAGATTAAAACCCTCTTCCAACGAAATGACTCAGAGCACTAAAACCCGCTTCCAATGAAATGACTCAAGAGTACTTAAAAACCGCTTCCAAAGAAATGACTCCAGAGCACTCAGAAACACGGTTCCAACAAAATGACTCCAGAGCATTCAAAACCCGCTTCCAACGAAATGACACAGAGAACTTAAAAACCGCTTCCAACGAAATGAATCCAGAGCACTGAAAACACCCTTCCAACGAAATGAATCCATAGCACGTAAAAACCGCTTCCAACGAAATTACTCAGAGCACTTAAAATACCGCTGTAACGAAATGATTCAGAGCACTCTAAAACCCGCTTCAAGGAAATGATTCCAGAGCACTCTAAAACCCGCTCCAAAGAAATGACTCGGAGCACTCTAAAACCCGCTTCAATGAAATGACCCAAGAGTACTTAAAAACCACTTCCAAAGAAATGACTCCAGAGCACTCAAAAACACGCTTCCAACAAAATGACTCCAGAGCAATCAAAACCCTCTTCCAACGAAATGACTCCAGAGAACTTAAAAACTGAGCACTTAAAAACACGCTTCCAAAGAAATGACCTCAGAGCACATAAAAACCCGCTCAAAAGAAATGATTTCAGAGAATTTAAAACCTGCTTCCAAACAAACGACCCTAGAGCACTTAAACCCTGCTTCCAAAGAATGGACACCAGAACATTTAAAAACCTGCTTCAAACAAAATTACTCAGAAGCACTTCAAAACCCCCTTCCAACGAAATGAATCCAGAGCACTCTAAAATCCGCTTCCAACGAAATGACTACAGAGCTCTTAAAAAACAGCTTCCAACGAAATGACTCCAGAGAGATTAAAAACCCTCTTCCAACGAAATGACTCCAGAGCACTAAAACCCGCTTCCAATGAAATGACTCAAGAGTACTTAAAAACCGCTTCAAAGAAATGACTCCAGAGCACTCAGAAACACGGTTCCAACAAAATGACTCCAGAGCATTCAAAAACCCGCTTCCAACGAAATGACTCCAGAGAACTTAAAAAACCGCTTCCAACGAAATGAATCCAGAGCACTGAAAAACACCCTTCCAACGAAATGAATCCATAGCACGTAAAAACCGCTTCCAACGAAATTACTCCAGAGCACTTAAAATACCGCTTCCAACGAAAGGATTCCAGAGCACTCTAAAACCCGCTTCCAAGGAAATGATTCCAGAGCACTCTAAAACCCGCTCCAAAAGAAATGACTCGGAGCACTCTAAAACCCGCTTCCAATGAAATGACCCAAGAGTACTTAAAACCCGCTTCCAAAGAAATGACTCCAGAGCACTCAAAAACACGCTTCCAACAAAATGACTCCAGAGCAATCAAAAACCCTCTTCCAACGAAATGACTCCAGAGAACTTAAAAAACTGAGCACTTAAAAACACGCTTCCAAAGAAATGACCTCAGAGCACATAAAAACCCGCTTCCAAAGAAATGATTTCAGAGAATTTAAAAACCTGCTTCCAACGAAACGACCCTAGAGCACTTAAACCCTGCTTCCAAAGAATGGACACCAGAACATTTAAAAACCTGCTTCAAACAAAATTACTCAGGAGCACTTCAAAACCGCCTTCCAACGAAATGAATCCACAGCACGTAAAAACCCGCTTCCAACAAAATGACTCCAGAGCACTTAAAATACCACCTAAAGAAATGACTCCAGAGCACTCTAAAACCCGCTTCCAAACGAAATGACTCCAGAGCACTTAAAAACCCTCTTCCAACGAAATGACTCCCGAGCACTCTAAAACCCGCTTCAACAAAAGGACACCAGATAACTTAAAAATCCGCTTCAACGAAATGATTCCAGAGCACTAAAAACACGCTTTCAACGATATGACTCCAGAGCACTTAAAACCTTCTTCCAAGGAAATGACTCCAGAGCACTTAAAAACAAACTTCAAAGAATATGACCCCAGAGGACTTAAAAACCCTTCCAACGAAAGGACACCAGAACACTTAGAAACCTGCTTCCAACGAAATGACTCCAGAGCACTTACAAACCCGCTTCCAACGAAATGACTCCAGAGCACTTAAAAACCCGCTTCCAACAAAACGATACCAGAACATTTAAAACCCACTTCCAAACGAAAGGACACAGAACACATAAATACTAGCTTCCATCAAATGACTTTAGAGCACTTAACAACCCGCTTTTAAAAGGAAAGCATCCCAGAACACTTAAAAACCCGCTTACAACTAAATTACTCCAGAGCACTTAAAACCCACTTCCAACGAAAGGATACCAGAACACTTACAAACCCGCTCCAATGAAATGAATCCAGAGCACTTAAAAACCCGCTTCCAAAGAAAGGACACCAGAACACTTAAAAACCCGCATCCAACAAAATGACTCCAGAGCACTTAAAAACTTGCTTTCAAAGAAATGACTCCAAAAACTTAAAACCCGCTTCCAAAGAAAGGATACTAGAACACTTAATAATCCGCCTCCAAAGAAATGACTCAGAGCACTTAAAAACCTGCTTCCAACAAAATGAACCACAGCACTTAAAAACGCACTTCCAACGAAAGGACAGGAGAATACTTAAAAACGCCACTTCCAACGAAATGACTCCAGAGCACTTAAAAACGTGCTTATGAAGAAATGATTCAGAGCACTCTAAAATCCCCTTCCAACGAAATAACTCCAGAACACTTAAAAACCCACTTCCAACGAAATGACTCCAGAGCACTTAAAAACCCGCTTCAACGAAATGATACCAGAACACTTAAAACCCACTTCCAAAGAAAGGACACCAGAACATATAAATACTAGCTTCAAACGAAATGAAATTAGAGCACTTAAAACCTGCTTCCAACAAAAGGATCCCAGAACACTGAAAAACCCCGCTTCCAATGAAATGACTCCAGAGCACTTAAAACCCGCTTCAACAAAATGACTCAAAAGCACTTAAAAAACCCGTTTCAAAGAAAGGATACTTGAACACTTAAAAACCTGCCTCCAAAGAAATGACTCCAGAGCTCTTAAAAACAGCTTCCAACGAAATGACTCAGAGCACTTAAAAACACGCTTCCAACGAATTTACTCCAAAGCACTTAAAAACCCGCTTCCAAAGAAATGACTCAGAGCACTCTAAAACCACTTCCAACAAAAAGGACACCAGATCACTTACAAACCCGCCTCCAACGAAATGACTCCAGAGCACTTAAAAACCTGCTTCCAAACGAAATGAACCGAGCACTTAAAAAACTGAAAAAACCCGAAAGGAAAGGAGAATACTTAAAAACCTGCTTGCAAAGAAATGACTCCAGAGCACTTAAAAACGGCTTCAAAGAAATGACTCAGAGCACTTAAAACCCCTTCCAACAAAATGTCTCCAGAACACTTAAAAACCCGCTCAACGAAATGATTCAGAAAACTCTAAAACCCGCTTCCAACGAAAGGACTCCAGAGCACTTAAAAAAACGCCTAAACGAAATTACTCCAGAGCACTTAAAAACCCGCTTCAAAGAAATGACTCAGAGCACTCTAAAAACCGCTTCAAAAAAAAGGACACAGATCACTTAAAATCCGCGCCCAACGAAATGACCTCAGAGCACATAAAACCCGCTTCCAAAGAAATGACCCCAGAGCAATTAAAAACCGCAATTCCAATGAAATGACTCCAGAGCACTTAAAACCCACTTCCAACTAAATGACTCTGGAGCACATAAAACCCGCTTCAACGAAATGACCTCAGAGCACATAAAACCCGCTTCAAAGAAATGACACCAGAGCACTCAAAACCCCCTTCCAACGAAATGACTCCAAAGCACTCAAAACCCGCTTCCAAAAAATGACTCCAGAGCACTCAAAAACCTGCTTCCAACAAAATGACTCCAGAGCACTTAAAAACCACTTCAACGAAAAGACTCCAGAGCCCTGAAAAACCCACTTCCAACAAAATGATTCCAGAGCACTTAAAAACCGCTTCCAACAAATGACCTCAGAGCACATAAAAACCCGCTTCCAACTAAATGACTACAGGGCATTTAAAAACCTGCTTCAAGAAAACGACCTAGAGTACTTAAACCCTTCTTCCAACGAATGGACACCAGAATATTTAAAAATCCGCTTCAAAAAAATTACTCAGAGCACTTAAAACCACCTTCCAATGAAATGAATCCAGAGCACGTAAAAACCTGCTTCCAACGAAAGGACTCAAGAGCCCTTAAAATACCGCTTCCAACGAAATGTCTCCAGAGGACTCTAAAACCCGCTTCCAACGAAATGACTCCAGAGCACTTAAAAACCCGCTTCCAACGAAATGACTCAAAGCACTTAAAAATCCGTTTCAACGAAAGGATACTTGAACACTTAAAACCTGCCTCCAAAGAAATGACTCCAGAGCTCTTAAAAACAGCTTCCAACGAAATGACTCCAGAGCACTTAAAAACACGCTTCCAACGAATTTACTCCAGCACTTTAAAACCCGCTTAAAGAAATGCGTGAGCACTCTAAAACCACTTCAAAAAAGGAAAGGAGAATACTTAAAAACCGCTCCAATGAAAATGACTCCAGAGCACTTAAAACTTGCTTCAAAGAAAATGACTCCAGAGCACTCTAAAAACCCCTTCCAAACGAAATGTCTCCAGAACACTTAAAAACCCGCTTCCAACGAAATGATTCCAGAAAACACTAAAACCGCTTCCAACGAAAAATGACTCAGAGCAATTAAAAACCCGCTTCCAACAAAAATACTCCAGAACACTTAAAAACCCGCATCCAAAGAAATGACTCCAGAGCACTCTAAAACCCCTTCCAAAAAAAAGGACACCAGATCACTTAAAAACCCGCCCAACGAAATGGCCTCAGAGCACTTAAAAACCCGCCTCCAAAGAAATGACCCCAGAGCACTTAAAACCCGCTTCCAACAAAAGGACACCAGAAAAAACCTCAGAAATGACTCAGAGCACATAAAAACCCGCTTCCAAAGAAATGACTCCAGAGCACATAAAACCCGCTTCCAATGAAATGACTGCAGAGCACTTAAAACCCACTTCCAAAGAAATGACTCTGAGCAAAAAACCTTCTTCAATGAAATGACAGAACACATAAAACCGCTTCCAAAGAAATGACACCAGAGCACTCAAAAACCCTTCCAACGAAATGACTCAACAAAACCCGCTCCACTAGAGCACTTAAAAACCGCTTCCAACAAAATGACTAGAACACTTAAAAACCTGCTTCCAAAAAAAGACCTCAGAGCCCTGAAAAACCGTTTCCAAAAAATGAATCCAGAGCACTTAAAAACCCACTTCCAACGAAATGACTCAGAGCACATAAAAACCGCTTCCAACTAAATGACTCAGAGCAATTAAAAAACCTTCAAGAAAAGTGACTCAGAGTACTTAAACCCTTCTTCCAACGAAATGGACACAAGAATATTTAAAAACCCGCTTCAAAGAAAATTACTCAGAACACTTAAAAACCACCTTCCAAAGAAATGAATCCAGAACACGAAAAACCTGCTTCCAACGAAATGACTCAAGAGCCTTAAAACCCGCTTCAAACAAAATGATCCAGAACACTGAAAAACCCGCTTCCAATGAAATGACTCCAGAGCACTTAAAAACCCGCTTCAAACGAAATGACTCAAAGCACTTAAAAATCCGTTTCCAAAGAAAGGATACTTGAACACTTAAAAACCTGCCTCCAAAGAAATGACTCCAGAGCTCTTAAAAACAGCTTCCAAACGAAATGACTCCAGAGCACTTAAAAACACGCTCCAACGAAATGACTCCAAAGCACTTAAAAACCCGCTTCCAAAGAAATGACTCCAGAGCACTCTAAAACCACTTCCAACAAAAGGACACCAGATCACTTAAAAACCCGCTTCAATGAAATGACTCCAGAGCACTTAAAAACTTGCTTCCAACGAAATTAACTGAGCACTTAAAAACGTGCTTCCAACGAAAGGAAAGGAGAATACTTAAAAACGCTGCTTGCAAGGAAATGACTCAGAGCACTTAAAAACGCGCTTCCAAAGAAATGACTCAGAGCACTCTAAAACCCCTTCCAACAAAATGTCTCCAGAACAAATAAAAACCCGCTCCAAATGAAATGATTCCAGAAAACTCTAAAACCGCTTCCAACGAAAGGACTCAGAGCACTTAAAACCCGCTCCAACGAATTTACTCCAGAGCACTTAAAAACCCGCTTCCAAAGAAATGACTCCAGAGCACTCTAAAACCCGCTTCCAACAAAAGGACACCAGATCACTTAAAAACCGCTTCAACGAAATGACCTCAGAGCACATAAAACCCGCTTCCAAAGAAATGACCCCAGAGCAATTAAAAACCCGCTTCCAATGAAATGACTCCAGAGCACTTAAAAACCCACTTCCAAAGAAATGACTCTGGAGCACATAAAACCCGCTTCCAACGAAATGACCTCAGAGCACATAAAAACCGCTTCCAAAGAAATGACACCAGAGCACTCAAAACCCCCTTCCAATGAAATGACTCCAAAGCACTCAGAAACCCGCTTAACGAAATGACTCCAGAGCACTCAAAAACCTGCTTCCAACAAAATGATTCCAGAGCACTTAAAAAACCACTTCCAACGAAAGACTCCAGAGCCCTGAAAAACCACTTCCAACAAAATGATTCCAGAGCACTTAAAAACCGCTTAAAACGAAATGACCTCAGAGCACATAAAAACCACTTCCAACTAAATGACTACAGGGCATTTAAAACCTGCTTCAAAGAAAACGACCCTAGAGTACTTAAACCCTTCTTCCAACGAATGGACACCAGAATATTTAAAAACCCGCTTCAAAAAAAAAAATTACTCAGGAGCACTTAAAAACCACCTTCCAACGAAATGAATCCAGAGCACGTAAAAACCTGCTTCCAACGAAATGACTCAAGAGCCCTTAAAATACCGCCTAAACGAAATGTCTCCAGAGGACTCTAAAACCCGCTTCCAAATACTAAATGACTCAGAGCACTTAAAAACCCGCTTCCAAACGAAATGACTCAAAGCACTTAAAAAAACGTTTCCAACGAAAGGATACTTGAACACTTAAAAACCTGCCTCCAAAGAAATGACTCCAGAGCTCTTAAAAACAGCTTCCAACGAAATGACTCCAGAGCACTTAAAAACACGCTTTCAACGAAAATTACTCAGAGCACTTAAACGTGCTTCCAACGAAAGGAAAGGAGAATACTTAAAAACGCCGCTTGCAAGGAAATGACTCAGAGCACTTAAAACGCGCTTCAAAGAAATGACTCCAGAGCACTCTAAAACCCCTTCCAACAAAATGTCTCCAGAACACTTAAAACCCGCTTCCAACGAAATGATTCCAGAAAACACTAAAACCGCTTCCAACGAAAGGACTCCAGAGCAATGAAAAACCGCTTCCAACGAATTTACTCTAGAGCACTTAAAAACCGCATCCAAAGAAATGACTCAGAGCACTCTAAAACCCCTTCCAAAAAAAGGACACCAGATCACTTACAAACCCGCTTCCAACGAAATGGCCTCAGAGCACATAAAAAAACGCGCTTCCAAAGAAATGACCCCAGAGCAATTAAAAACCCACTTCCAACGAAATGACCTCAGAGCTCATAAAAACCCGCTAAACAAACGACTCCAGAGCACTTATAAACCTGCTTCCATCGAAATTACTGCAGAGCACTTAAAAACGCACTTAAAAAAAGAAAGGATAGCAGAACACTTAAAAACCCACTTCCAACGAAATGACTCCAGAGCACTTAAAAACCTGCTTCCAACAAAATGACTCCATAGCACTTAAAAACCGCTTCCAACGAAAGGATACTAGAACACTTAAAAACCCGCTTCCAAAAAAATGACCTCAGCGCACTAAAAAAACCGTTTCCAAAGAAATGAATCCAGAGTACTTAATCCCCACTTCCAACAAATGACTCCAGAGCACTTACAAACATGCTTCCAACGAAATGACTCCAGAGCAATAAAAACCCACTTCCAACGAAATGACTCCAGAGCACTTAAAAACCCGCTTTCAAATCGAAATGACTCAAGAGCACTTAAAAACCCGCCCCAACGAAAGGATACCAGAACACTTAAAAACCACTTCCAAAGAAAGGACACCAGAACATATAAAAACTAGCTTCCAACGAAATGAAATTAGAGCACTTAAGAACCTGCTTCCAACAAAAAGGATCCCAGAACACTGAAAAACCGCTTCCAATGAAATGACTCAGAGCACTTAAAACCCGCTTCAAACGAAATGACTCAAGAGCACTTAAAAATCCGTTTCAAAGAAAGGATACTTGAACACTTAAAAAACCTGCCTCCAAAGAAATGACTCCAGAGCTCTTAAAAAACAGCTTCCAAACGAAATGACTCAGAGCCCTTAAAAACACGCTTCCAACGAATTTACTCCAAAGCACTTAAAAACCCGCTTCCAAAGAAATGACTCAGAGCACTCTAAAACCACTTCCAACAAAAGGACACCAGATCACTTAAAAACCCGCTTCCAATGAAATGACTCCAGAGCACTTAAAAACCTGCTTCCAATGAAATGAACTGAGCACTTAAAAACGTGCTTCCAACGAAAGGAAAGGAGAATACTTAAAAACCCGCTTGCAAGGAAATGACTCCAGAGCACTTAAAAACGCGCTCCAAAGAAAATGACTCCAGAGCACTCTAAAACCCTTCCAACAAAATGTCTCAGAACACTTAAAAACCCGCTTCCAAACGAAATGATTCCAGAAAACTCTAAAACCGATTCCAAAGAAAGGACTCCAGAGCACTTAAAAACCCGCTTCCAACGAAATGACTCCAGAGCACTTAAAAACCCGCTTCCAAAGAAATGACTCCAGAGCACTCTAAAACCCGCTTCCAACAAAAGGACACCAGATCACTTAAAAACCCGCTTCCAACGAAATGACCTCAGAGCACATAAAAACCCGCTTCCAAAGAAATGACCCCAGAGCAATTAAAAACCCGCTTCCAATGAAATGACTCCAGAGCACTTAAAAACCCACTTCCAAAGAAATGACTCTGGAGCACATAAAACCCGCTTCCAACGAAATGACCTCAGAGCACATAAAAACCCGCTTCCAAAGAAATGACACCAGAGCACTCAAAAACCCCCTTCCAACGAAATGACTCCAAAGCACTCAGAAACCCGCTTCCAACGAAATGACTCCAGAGCACTTAAAAAACCACTTCCAACGAAAAGACTCCAGAACCCTGAAAAACCCACTTCCAACAAAATGATTCCAGAGCACTTAAAAAACCGCTTCCAACGAAATGACCTCAGAGCACATAAAAACCCGCTTCCAACTAAATGACTACAGGGCATTTAAAAACCTTGCTTCAAAAAAACGACCCTAGAGTACTTAAACCCTTCTTCCAACGAATGGACACAGAATATTTAAAAATCCGCTTCAAAAAAAATTACTCAGAGCACTTAAAACCACCTTCCAACGAAATGAATCCAGAGCACGTAAAAACCTGCTTCCAACGAAACGACTCCAGAGCCCTTAAAATACCGCTTCCAACGAAATGTCTCCAGAGCACTCTAAAACCCGCTTCCAACGAAATGACTCCAGAGCACTTAAAAACCCGCTTCCAACGAAATGACTCCAAAGCACTTAAAAATCCGTTTCCAACGAAAGGATACTTGAACACTTAAAAACCTGCCTCCAAAGAAATGACTCCAGAGCACTTAAAAACACGCTTTCAACGAATTTACTCCAGAGCACTTAAACGTGCTTCCAACGAAAGGAAAGGAGAATACTTAAAAATGCGCTTGCAAGGAAATGACTCCAGAGCACTTAAAACGCGCTTCCAAAGAAATGACTCCAGAGCACTCTAAAACCCCCTTCCAACAAAATGTCTCCAGAACACTTAAAAACCCGCTTCCAACGAAATGATTCCAGAAAACACTAAAACCGCTTCCAACGAAAGGACTCCAGAGCAATGAAAAACCCGCTTCCAACGAATTTACTCTAGAGCACTTAAAAAACCGCATCCAAAGAAATGACTCCAGAGCACTCTAAAACCCCCTTCCAAAAAAAGGACACCAGATCACTTACAAACCCGCTTCCAACGAAATGGCCTCAGAGCACATAAAAACTCGCTTCCAAAGAAATGACCCCAGAGCAATTAAAAACCCACTTCCAACGAAATGACCTCAGAGCTCATAAAAACCCGCTTCCAACGAAACGACTCCAGAGCACTTAAAAAACCACTTTGAACGAAATGACTCCAGAGCACTGAAAAACCCACTTCCAACAAAATGACTCCAAAGCACTCAAAAACACGCTTCCAACAAAATGACTGAAGAGTACTTAAAAAACCGCTTCCAACGAAATGACTCCAGAGCACTGAAAAAGCCACTTCCAACGAAATGACTCCAGAGCACTTAAAACCACTTCCAATGAAATGACCACAGAGCACTGAAAAACCCGCCTAACGATATGACCCCAGAGCACTTAAAAACCCACTTCCAACGAAAAATACCAGAGAACACTTAAAAACCCAAGGTCCAACGAAAAAAAAATGACTCCAGAGCACTTAAAACCTTGCTTCCAAAGAAATGACTCAGAGCACATATAAACCTGCTTCCAACGAAATGACTCCAGAGCACTTAAAAACCCGCTTCCAACGAAAGGATACTAGAACACTTAATAATCTGCCTCCAATGAAATGACTCCAGAGCACTCAAAAACCACTTCCAACAAAATGACTCCAGAGCACTCAAATACCCGATTCCAATGAAATGACTCCAGAGCACTTAAAAAACCGCTTCCAACAAAATGGCCTCAGAGCACATAAAAACCCGCTTCCAAAGAAATGACCCCAGAGGACTTAGAAACCCGCTTCCGACGAAATGACTACAGAGCATTTAAAAACCTGCTTCCAACGAAACGACCCTAGAGCACTTAAACATTGCTTCCAACGAATGGACACCAGAACATTTAAAAACCTGCTTCAAACCAAATTACTCAGGAGCACTTAAAAAACCCGCTTCCAACAAAATGACTCCAGAGCACGTAAAATACCGCTTCCAATGAAAGGACTCCAGAGCACTCTAAAACCCGCTTCCAACGAAATGACTCCAGAGCACTTAAAAACCCGCTTCCAACGAAATGACTCCAGAGCACTTATAAACCTGCTTCCATCGAAATTACTGCAGAGCACTTAAAAACCCACTTACAACGAAAGGATAGCAGAACACTTAAAAACCCACTTCCAACGAAATGACTCCAGAGCACTTGAAAACCCGCTTCCAACAAAATGACTCCATAGCACTTAAAAATCCGCTTCCAACGAAAGGATACTAGAACACTTAAAAACCCGCTTCCAAAAAAATGACCTCAGCGCACATAAAAAACCGTTTCCAAAGAAATGAATCCAGAGTACTTACATCCCCACTTCCAACGAAATGACTCCAGAGCACTTACAAACATGCTTCCAACGAAATGACTCCAGAGCAATAAAAATCCACTTCCAACGAAGTGACTCCAGAGCACTTAAAACCCGCTAAACGAAATGACTCAAGAGCACTTAAAAACCCGCCCAAACGAAAGGATACCAGAACACTTAAAAACCCACTTCCAAAGAAAGGACACCAGAACATATAAATACTAGCTTCCAAACGAAATGAAATTAGAGCACTTAAGAACCTGCTTCCAACAAAAGGATCCCAGAACACTGAAAAACCGCTTACAATGAAATGACTCCAGAGCACTTAAAAACCCGCTTAAAATGAAATCACTCCACAGCAATTAAAAAACGCCTCAAAAAATTACTCCAGAGCCCTTAAAAACGCACTTCCAACGAAAGGATACCAGAACACTTACAAACCTGCTTCCAATGAAATGAGTCCAGAGCACTTAAAAACCCGCTTCCAATGAAATGACTCCAGAGTACTTAAAAACCCACTTCCAACTAAATGACTCCAGAGCACTTAAAACCCGCTTCAATGAAATGACTACAGAGCACTTAAAACCTGCTTCCAACAAAATGACAGCAGAGCACTCAAAACCCCCTTCCAACGAAATAACTCCAGAGCACGAGAAACCCGCTTTAAAAACCGCAACGAAATGACTCCAGAGTTCTCAAAAACCTGCTTCCAACGAAATGACTCCAGAGCACTTAAAAAACCACTTCCAACGAAAAGACTCCAGAGCCCTGAAAAACCAACTTCCAACAAAATGATTCCAGAGCACTTAAAAACCGCTTCAATGAAATGACCACAGAGAACATAAAAACCCGCTTTGAACGAAATGACCTCAGAGCACATAAAAACCCGCTTCCAACTAAATGACTACAGAGCATTTAAAAACTTGCTTCCAAAGAAATGACTCCAGAGCACTCTAAAAACCGCTTTTAACAAAAGGACACCAGATCACTTAAAAACCTGCTTCCAACGAAATGATTCCAGAGCACTAAAAACCCGCTTCCAATGAAATGACTCCAGAGCACTTAAAAACTTGCTTCCAACGAAATGAACCGAGCACGTAAAAACGTGCTTCCAACGAAAGGAAAGGAGAATATTTAAAAAAGCGCTTGCAAGGAAATGACTCCAGAGCCCTCTAAAAACCCTTCCAACGAAATGTCTCCAGAACACTTAAAAACCCGCCTAAACGAAATGATTCCAGAGCACTCTAAAACCCGCTTCCAAGGAAATGACTCCTGAGCACTTAAAAACCTGCTTCCAAAGAAATGACTCCAGAGCACTCTAAAAACCACTTCCAACAAAAGGACAACAGATCACTTAAAAACCCGCTTCCAACGAAATGACTCCAGAGCACTTAAAAAACCACTTCTAATGAAATGACCACAGAGCACTTAAAAACCCGCTTCCAACGAAATGGCCTCAGAGCACATAAAAACCCGCTTCCAACAAAATTACCCCAGAGCACTTAAAAACCCGCTTCCAACGATATGACCCCAGAGCACTTAAAAAACCACTTCAAATGAAAGGACATCAGAACAATTAAAAACCGCTTCCAACGAAATGAATTCAAAGCACTTAAAACCCGCTTCCAACAAAATGACTCCAGAGCACTTAAAAATCCGCTTCCAACGAAAGGATACCAATGAATGGACACCAGAACATTTAAAAACCTGCTTCAAACAAAATTACTCAGAAGCACTTCAAAACCCCCTTCCAACGAAATGAATCCAGAGCACTCTAAAACCCGCTTCCAACGAAATGACTACAGAGCTCTTAAAAAACAGCTTCCAACGAAATGACTCCAGAGAGCTTAAAAACCCTCTTCCAACGAAATGACTCCAGAGCACTAAAACCCGCTTCCAATGAAATGACTCCAGAGCACTTAAAAACTTGCTTCCAACGAAATGAACCGAGCACGTAAAAACGTGCTTCCAACGAAAGGAAAGGAGAATATTTAAAAAAGCGCTTGCAAGGAAATGACTCCAGAGCCCTCTAAAAACCCTTCCAACGAAATGTCTCCAGAACACTTAAAAACCCGCTTCCAACGAAATGATTCCAGAGCACTCTAAAACCCGCTTCCAAGGAAATGACTCCTGAGCACTTAAAAACCTGCTTCCAAAGAAATGACTCCAGAGCACTCTAAAAACCACTTCCAACAAAAGGACAACAGATCACTTAAAAACCCGCTTCCAACGAAATGACTCCAGAGCACTGAAAAAGCCACTTCCAACGAAATGACTCCAGAGCACTTAAAAAACCACTTCTAATGAAATGACCACAGAGCACTTAAAAACCCGCTTCCAACGAAATGGCCTCAGAGCACATAAAAACCCGCTTCCAACAAAATTACCCCAGAGCACTTAAAAACCCACTTCCAACGATATGACCCCAGAGCACTTAAAAAACCACTTCAAATGAAAGGACATCAGAACAATTAAAAACCCGCTTCCAACGAAATGAATTCAAAGCACTTAAAAACCCGCTTCCAACAAAATGACTCCAGAGCACTTAAAAATCCGCTTCCAACTAAAGAAGAAAGGATACCAATGAATGGACACCAGAACATTTAAAAACCTGCTTCAAACAAAATTACTCAGAAGCACTTCAAAACCCCCTTCCAACGAAATGAATCCAGAGCACTCTAAAACCCGCCAACGAAATGACTACAGAGCTCTTAAAAACAGCTTCAACGAAATGACTCCAGAGAGATTAAAAACCCTCTTCCAACGAAATGACTCCAGAGCACTAAAACCCGCTTCAATGAAATGACTCAAGAGTACTTAAAAACCCGCTTCCAAAGAAATGACTCCAGAGCACTCAGAAACACGGTTCCAACAAAATGACTCCAGAGCATTCAAAAACCCGCCTAAACGAAATGACTCCAGAGAACTTAAAAACCGCTTCCAACGAAATGAATCCAGAGCACTGAAAACACCCTTCAACGAAATGAATCCATAGCACGTAAAAACCGCCTCCAACGAAATTACTCAGAGCACTTAAAATACCGCTAACGAAAGGATTCCAGAGCACTCTAAAACCCGCTTCAAGGAAATGATTCCAGAGCACTCTAAAACCCGCTCCAAAGAAATGACTCGGAGCACTCTAAAACCCGCTTCAATGAAATGACCCAAGAGTACTTAAAAACCGCTTCCAAAGAAATGACTCCAGAGCACTCAAAAACACGCTTCCAACAAAATGACTCCAGAGCAATCAAAAACCCTCTTCCAACGAAATGACTCCAGAGAACTTAAAAACTGAGCACTTAAAAACACGCTTCCAAAGAAATGACCTCAGAGCACATAAAAACCGCGCCAAAGAAATGATTTCAGAGAATTTAAAACCTGCTTCCAACGAAACGACCCTAGAGCACTTAAACCCTGCTTCCAAAGAATGGACACCAGAACATTTAAAACCTGCTTCAAACAAAATTACTCAGAAGCACTTCAAAACCGCTTCCAACGAAATGAATCCACAGCACGTAAAAACCCGCTTCCAACAAAATGACTCCAGAGCACTTAAAAACAGCTTCCAAAGAAACGACTTCAGAGCACTAAAACCAAAGAAATGACTCAGAGCACTCTAAAACCCGCTTCCAACGAAATGACTCAGAGCACTTAAAAACCCTCTTCCAATGAAATGACTCCAGAGCACTCTAAAACCCTTCCAACAAAAGGACACCAGATAACTTAAAAATGAATCCATAGCACGAAAAAACCGCCTGATTCCAGATTACTAAAAAAAATACCTTTCAACGATATGACTCCAGAGCACTTAAAAACCTTCTTCCAAGGAAATGACTCCAGAGCACTTAAAAACAAACTTCCAAGAATATGACCCCAGAGGACTTAAAACCCGCTTCCAACGAAATGACACCAGAACACTTAAAACCTGCTTCCAACGAAATGACTCCAGAGCACTTAAAACCCGCTTCCAACAAATGACTCCAGAGCACTTAAAAACCCTCTTCCAATGAAATAACCACAGAGTAAAATAAAAACCCGCTTCCAAAGAAATGACCTCAGAGCACATAAAACCCGCTTCCAAAGAAATGACTACAGAGCATTTAAAAACCTGCTTCCAACGAAACGACCTAGAGTACTTAAAACCCTTCTTCCAAAGAATGGACACCAGAATATTTAAAAACCGCTTCAAAAAAAATTACTCAGGAGCACTTAAAAAACCACCTTCCAACGAAATGAATCCAGAGCACGTAAAAACCCGCTAAAAAATGACTCCAGAGCACTTAAAATACCGCCAAAAGAAATGACTCCAGAGCACTGAAAAACCGCTTAAAAATGACGAGCACTTAAAACAAACGAAATGACTCAGAGCACTCTAAAACCCGCTTAAACAAAATGACACCAGATCACTTAAAAACCCGCCTAAACGAAATGATTCCAGAGCACTAAAAACACGCTTTCAACGATATGACTCAGAGCACTTAAAACCTTCTTCCAAGGAAATGACTCCAGAGCACTTAAAAACAAACTTCCAAGAATATGACCCCAGAGGACTTAAAAACCCACTTCCAACGAAAGGACACCAGAACACTTAGAAACCTGCTTCCAACGAAATGACTCCAGAGCACTTACAAACCCGCTTCCAACGAAATGACTCCAGAGCACTTAAAAACCCGCTTCCAACAAAACGATACCAGAACATTTAAAAACCCACTTCCAACGAAAGGACACCAGAACACATAAATACTAGCTTCCATCGAAATGACTTTAGAGCACTTAACAACCCGCTTAAAAGGAAAGCATCCCAGAACACTTAAAAACCCGCTTACAACTAAATTACTCCAGAGCACTTAAAAACCCACTTCCAACGAAAGGATACCAGAACACTTAAAAACCCGCTCCAATGAAATGAATCCAGAGCACTTAAAAACCCGCTTCCAAAGAAAGGACACCAGAACACTTAAAAACCCGCATCCAACAAAATGACTCCAGAGCACTTAAAAACTTGCTTTCAAAGAAATGACTCCAAAAAACTTAAAAACCCGCTTCCAAAGAAAGGATACTAGAACACTTAATAATCCGCCTCCAAAGAAATGACTCCGAGCACTTAAAAACCTGCTTCCAACGAAATGAACCACAGCACTTAAAAACGCACCTCCAACGAAAGGACAGGAGAATACTTAAAAACGCGCTTCCACGAAATGACTCCAGAGCACTTAAAAACGCGCTTATGAAGAAATGATTCCAGAGCACTCTAAAATCCCCTTCCAACGAAATAACTCCAGAACACTTAAAAACCCACTTCCAACGAAATGACTCCAGAGCACTTAAAAATCCGCTACAAACGAAAGGATACCAGAACACTTAAAAACCCGCTTCCAAAAAAAAATGACCTCAGGGCTCATAAAAACCGTTTCCAACGAAATGAATCCAGCATACTTAATCCCCACTTCCAACAAATGACTCCAGAGCACTTACAAAACATGCTTCCAACGAAATGACTCAGAGCAATAAAAACCACTTCCAACAAAGTGACTCCAGAGCACTTAAAAACCCGCTTCTAAAGAAATGACTCAGAGCACTTAAAACCTGCTTCCAAAGAAAGGATACCAGAACACTTAAAAACCCACTACAAAGAAAGGATACCAGAACATATAAATACTAGCTTCCAACGAAATGAAGTTAGAGCACTTAAGAACCTGCTTCCAACGAATGGATCCCAGAACACTGAAAAAACCGCTTCCAACAAAATGACTCCAGAGGACTTAAAAACCCGCTTGAAACGAAAATCACTCCACAGCAATTAAAAACGCTTTCCAACGAAAATTACTCCAGAGCACTTAAAAACCCACTTCCAACGAAAGGATACCAGAACACTTACAAACCTGCTTCCAATGAAATGACTCCAGAGTACTTAAAAAAACGCTTCCAATGAAATGGCTCCAGAGCACTTAAAAACCCGATTCCAACGAAATGACTCTGGAGCACTTAAAAACAGCTTAAAATGAAATGACTCCAGAGTAATTAAAAACCCACTTCCAACTAAATGACTCCAGAGCACTTAAAAACCCGCTTCCAATGAAATGACTCCAGAGCACTTAAAAACCCGCTTCCAAAGAAATGACAACAGAGCACTCAAAAACCCCCTTCCAACGAAATGACTCCAGAGCACTCAGAAACCCGCTTCCAACGAAATGACTCCAGAGCACTCAAAAACCTGCTTCCAACGAAATGACTCCAGAGCACTTAAAAAACCGCTTCCAATGAAATAACCACAGAGTACATAAAAACCCGCTTCCAACGAAATGACCTCAGAGGACATAAAAACCCGCTTCCAACTAAATGACTACAGAGCATTTAAAAACCTGCTTCCAACGAAACGACCCTAGAGTACTTAAACCCTTCTTCCAACGAATGGACACCAGAATATTTAAAAACCCGCTCAAAAAAAATTACTCAGAGCACTTAAAAACCACCTTCCTAACGAAATGAATCCAGAGCACGTAAAAACCCACTTCCAACGAAATGACTCCAGAGCCCTTAAAAACCGCTTCAAACGAAATGACTCCAGAGCACTCTAAAACCCGCTTAAACGAAATGACACCAGATCACTTAAAAACCCGCTTCCAACTAAATGATTCCAGAGCACTAAAAACACGCTTCCAACGAAATGACTCCAGAGCACTTAAAAACCTTCTTCCAAGGAAATGACTCCAGAGCACTTAAAAACAAACTTCCAAGAATATGACCCCAGAGGACTTAAAAACCCACTTCCAACGAAAGGACACCAGAACACTTAAAAACCTGCTTCCAACCCGCGAAATGACTCCAGAGCACTTAAAAACCCGCTTCAACGAAATGACTCCAGAGCACTTAAAAACCCGCTTCCAACAAAACGCGATACCAGAACATTTAAAACCCACTTCCAAAAACAGAAAGGACACCAGAACACATAAAAACTAGCTTCCAACAAAATGACTTTAGAGCACTTAAAAACCCGCTTCCAAAAGGAAAGCATCCCAGAACACTTAAAAACCGCTACTTAAAACTAAATTACTCCAGAGCACTTAAAAACCCACTTCCAACGAAATGATACCCAGAACACTTAAAAACCCGCTTCCAATGAAATGAATCCAGAGCACTTAAAAACCGCTTCCAAAAGAAAGGACACCAGAACACTTAAAAACCCGCATCCAACAAAATGACTCCAGAGCACTTAAAAACTTGCTTTCAAAGAAATGACTCAAAAAACTTAAAAACCCGCTTCCAAAGAAAGGATACTAGAACACTTAAAAATCCGCCTCCAAAGAAATGACTCCAGAGCACTTAAAAAACCTGCTTCCAACGAAATGAACCACAGCACTTAAAAACCCACTTCCAACTAAAGGACAGGAGAATACTTAAAAAAGAAACGCTTCAGAGCACTTAAAACCTGACTCCAGAGCACTTAAAAACGCCGCTTATGAAGAAATGATTCCAGAGCACTCTAAAATCCCCTTCCAACGAAATAACTCCAGAACACTTAAAACCACTTCCAAATGAAATGACTCCAGAGCACTTAAAAATCCGCTTCCAACGAAAGGATACCAGAACATTAAAAACCGCTTCCAAAAAAATGACCTCAGGGCTCATAAAAACCGTTTCCAACGAAAATGAATCCAGAGCACTTACATCCCCACTTCAAAACAAAATGACTCCAGAGCACTTACAAACATGCTTCCAACGAAATGACTCCAGAGCAATAAAAATCCACTTCCAACAAAGTGACTCCAGAGCACTTAAAAACCCGCTTCCAACGAAATGACTCAGGAGCACTTAAAAACTGCTTCCATCGAAAATGATACCAGAACACTTAAAAACCCACTACAAAGAAAGGATACCAGAACATATAAATACTACCTTCCAACGAAATGAAATTAGAGCACTTAAGAACCTGCTTCCAAACGAAAGGATCCCAGAACACTGAAAAACCGCCCAAATGAAATGACTCAGAGGACTTAAAAACCCGCTTGAAACGAAATCACTCCACAGCAATTAAAAAACGCTTCCAACGAAATTACTCCAGAGCACTTAAAAACCTGCTTCCAAAGAAAGGATACCAGAACACTTAAAACCTGCTTCCAATGAAATGACTCCAGAGCACTTAAAAACGCTTCCAATGAAATGACTCCAGAGCACTTAAAAACCGATTCCAAAAATGAAAAATGACTCTGGAGCACTTAAAAACAGATCTTAAAAATGAAATGACTCCAGAGTACTTAAAAACCCACTTCCAACTAAATGACTCCAGAGCACTTAAAAACCCGCTTCCAATGAAATGACTCAGAGCACTTAAAAACCCGCTTCCAAAAAATGACAACAGAGCACTCAAAACCCCTTCCAACGAAATGACTCCAGAGCACTCAGAAACCCGCTTCCAACGAAATGACTCCAGAGCACTCAAAAACCTGCTTCCAACGAAATGACTCCAGAGCACTTAAAAAACCGCTTCCAATGAAATAACCACAGAGTACATAAAAACCCGCTTCCAACGAAATGACCTCAGAGGACATAAAAACCCGCTTCCAACTAAATGACTAGAGATTTAATTTAAAAACCTGCTTCCAAAAAAAACGACCCTAGAGTACTTAAACCCTTCTTCCAACGAATGGACACCAGAATATTTAAAAACCCGCTTCAAAAAAAATTACTCAGGAGCACTTAAAAACCACCTTCCTCAAGAAATGAATCCAGAGCACGTAAAAACCTGCTTCCAACGAAATGACTCCAGAGCCCTTAAAAACCCGCCTTCCAACGAAATGACTCCAGAGCACTCTAAAACCCGCTTAAAACGAAATGACACCAGATCACTTAAAAACCCGCTTCAACGAAATTATTCCAGAGCACTAAAAACCCGCTTCCAAAGAAATGACTCCAGAGCACTTAAAAAAACCTGCTTCCAACTAAATGAACTCAGAGCACTTAAAAACGAAGCTTCCAATGAAAGGAAAGGAGAATACTTAAAAACCCGCGCTTGACTCAGAGCACTTAAAAACCCGCTTCAAAAAATCACTCCAGAGCACTTAAAAACGTGCTTCCAAAGAAATGACTCCAGAGCACTTAAAAACCCCTTCCAAAGAAATGTCTCCAGAACACTTAAAAAAACCGCTTCCAAAAAAATGATTCCAGAGCACTCTAAAAACCCGCTTCCAAACGAAAATGACTCCAGAGCACTTAAAAACCTGCTTCCAAAGAAATGACTCCAGAGCACTCTAAAACCCCTTCCAACGAAATGACACCAGATCACTTAAAACCCGCTTCCAACTAAATGATTCCAGAGCACTAAAAACACGCTTCCAAGAAAATGACTCCAGAGCACTTAAAAACCTGCTTCCAACGAAATGACCTCAGAGCACATAAAAAACCACTTCGAACGAAATGACTCCAGAGCACTCAAAAACCTGCTTCCAACAAAATGACTCCAGAGCACTTAAAAACCACTTCCAACAAAATGACTCCAGAACCTGAAAAACCCACTTCCAACAAAATGATTCCAGAGCACTTAAAAACCGCTTCCAACGAAAAATGACCTCAGAGCACATAAAAACCCGCTTCCAACTAAATAACTACAGGGCATTTAAAAACCTGCTTCCAAGAAAACGACCCAGAGTACTTAAACCCTTCTTCCAACGAATGGACACCAGAATATTTAAAAATCCGCTTCAAAAAAATTACTCAGAGCACTTAAAAACCACCTTCCAAACGAAATGAATCCAGAGCACTTAAAAACCTGCTTCCAACGAAATGACTCCAGAGCACTTAAAAACCGCTTCCAACGAAATGTCTCCAGAGCACTCTAAAACCCGCCCAAACGAAATGACTCCAGAGCACTTAAAAACCCGCTTCCAACTAAATGACTCAAAGCACTTAAAAAACCCGCTTCCAACGAAAGGATACTTGAACACTTAAAAACCTGCCTCCAAAGAAATGACTCCAGAGCACTTAAAAACACGCTTTCAACGAAATGACTCCAGAGCACCCCTTCCAACGAAATGACCAGAGCACTTAAAAACGTGCTTCCAATCTAAAGGAAAGGAGAATACTTAAAAATGCGCTTGCAAGGAAAATGACTCAGAGCACTTAAAAACCCGCTTCCAAAGAAATGACTCCAGAGCACTCTAAAACCCCTTCCAACAAAATGTCTCCAGAACACTTAAAACCCGCTTCCAACGAAATGATTCCAGAAAACACTAAAACCCGCTTCCAACGAAAGGACTCCAGAGCAATGAAAAACCCACTTCCAAAAAATTTACTCTAGAGCACTTAAAAACCGCATCCAAAGAAATGACTCCAGAGCACTCTAAAACCCCTTCCAAAAAAATGACACCAGATCACTTAAAACCCGCTTCCAAATCTAAATGGCCTCAGAGCACATAAAAACTCGCTTCCAAAGAAATGACCCCAGAGCAATTAAAAACCCCACTTCCAACAAAATGACCTCAGAGCTCATAAAAACCCGCTTCCAACGAAATGACTCCAGAGCACTTAAAAACCACTTTGAACGAAATGACTCAGAGCACTGAAAAACCCACTTCCAACAAAATGACTCCAGAGCACTCAAAAACACGCTTCCAACAAAATGACTGACTCCAGAGCACTTAAAAATGACCCAGAGCACTTAAAAACCCGCTTCCAAACGAAAAAGACTCCAGAGCACTTAAAACCTTGCTTCCAAAGAAATGACTCCAGAGCACATATAAAACCTGCTTCCAACCAAATGAAATGACTCCAGAGCACTTAAAAACCCGCTTCCAACGAAAGGATACTAGAACACTTAATAATCTGCCTCCAATGAAATGACTCCAGAGCACTCAAAAAATGACACTTCCAACAAAATGACTCCAGAGCACTCAAATACCCGATTCCAATGAAATGACTCCAGAGCACTTAAAAACCGCTTCCAACAAAATGGCCTCAGAGCACATAAAAACCCGCTTCCAAAGAAATGACCCCAGAGGACTTAGAAACCCGCTTCCAACGAAAATGACTACAGAGCATTTAAAAACCTGCTTCCAACGAAAAGACCCTAGAGCACTTAAACATTGCTTCCAACGAATGGACACCAGAACATTTAAAAACCTGCTTCAAACCAAATTACTCAGGAGCACTTAAAAACCCGCTTCCAACAAAATGACTCCAGAGCACGAAAAACCGCCTTCCAATGAAAGGACTCCAGAGCACTCTAAAACCCGCTTCCAACAAATGACTCCAGAGCACTTAAAAACCCGCTTCCAACGAAATGACTCCAGAGCACTTATAAACCTGCTTCCATCGAAATTACTGCAGAGCACTTAAAAACCCACTTACAACGAAAGGATAGCAGAACACTTAAAAACCCACTTCCAACGAAATGACTCCAGAGCACTTAAAAACCCGCTTCCAACAAAATGACTCCATAGCACTTAAAAATCCGCTTCCAACGAAAGGATACTAGAACACTTAAAAACCCGCTTCCAAAAAAATGACCTCAGCGCACATAAAAAACCGTTTCCAAAGAAATGAATCCAGAGTACTTACATCCCCACTTCCAACGAAATGACTCCAGAGCACTTACAAACATGCTTCCAACGAAATGACTCCAGAGCAATAAAAATCCACTTCCAACGAAGTGACTCCAGAGCACTTAAAAACCCGCTTCCAACGAAATGACTCAAGAGCACTTAAAAACCCGCTTCCAACGAAAGGATACCAGAACACTTAAAAACCCACTTCCAAAGAAAGGACACCAGAACATATAAATACTAGCTTCCAACGAAATGAAATTAGAGCACTTAAGAACCTGCTTCCAACAAAAGGATCCCAGAACACTGAAAAAACCGCTTACAATGAAATGACTCCAGAGCACTTAAAAACCCGCTTAAAATGAAATCACTCCACAGCAATTAAAAAAACGCTTCCAACGAAATTACTCCAGAGCCCTTAAAAACCCACTTCCAACGAAAGGATACCAGAACACTTACAAACCTGCTTCCAATGAAATGAGTCCAGAGCACTTAAAAACCCGCTTCCAATGAAATGACTCCAGAGTACTTAAAAACCACTTCCAACTAAATGACTCCAGAGCACTTAAAAACCCGCCTAATGAAATGACTACAGAGCACTTAAAAACCTGCTTCCAACAAAATGACAGCAGAGCACTCAAAAACCCCTTCCAACGAAATGACTCCAGAGCACGAGAAACCCGCTTAAACGAAATGACTCCAGAGTTCTCAAAAACCTGCTTCCAACGAAATGACTCCAGAGCACTTAAAAACCACTTCCAACGAAAAGACTCAGAGCCCTGAAAAACCAACTTCCAACAAAATGATTCCAGAGCACTTAAAAACCGCTTCCAATGAAATGACCACAGAGGACATAAAAACCCGCTTTGAACGAAATGACCACAGAGCACATAAAACCCGCTTCAACTAAATGACTACAGAGCATTTAAAAAACAAAATTGCTTCCAAAGAAATGACTCCAGAGCACTCTAAAAACCGCTTTTAACAAAAGGACACCAGATCACTTAAAAACCTGCTTCCAACGAAATGATTCCAGAGCACTAAAACCCGCTTCCAATGAAATGACTCCAGAGCACTTAAAAACTTGCTTCCAACGAATGAACCGAGCACGTAAAAACGTGCTTCCAACGAAAGGAAAGGAGAATATTTAAAAAGCGCTTGCAAGGAAATGACTCCAGAGCCCTCTAAAAACCCTTCCAACGAAATGTCTCCAGAACACTTAAAAACCCGCCTAACGAAATGATTCCAGAGCACTCTAAAACCCGCTTCCAAGGAAATGACTCCTGAGCACTTAAAACCTGCTTCCAAAGAAATGACTCCAGAGCACTCTAAAACCACTTCCAACAAAAAAAGGACAACAGATCACTTAAAAACCCGCTTCCAACGAAATGACTCCAGAGCACTGAAAAAGCCACTTCCAACGAAATGACTCCAGAGCACTTAAAAAACCACTTCTAATGAAATGACCACAGAGCACTTAAAAACCCGCTTCCAACGAAATGGCCTCAGAGCACATAAAAACCCGCTTCCAACAAAATTACCCCAGAGCACTTAAAAACCCGCTTCCAACGATATGACCCCAGAGCACTTAAAAAACCACTTCAAATGAAAGGACATCAGAACAATTAAAAACCCGCTTCCAACGAAATGAATTCAAAGCACTTAAAAACCCGCTTCCAACAAAATGACTCCAGAGCACTTAAAAATCCGCTTCCAACGAAAGGATACCAATGAATGGACACCAGAACATTTAAAAACCTGCTTCAAACAAAATTACTCAGAAGCACTTCAAAAACCCTTCCAACGAAATGAATCCAGAGCACTCTAAAACCCGCTTCCAACGAAATGACTACAGAGCTCTTAAAAAACAGCTTCCAACGAAATGACTCCAGAGAGCTTAAAAACCCTCTTCCAACGAAATGACTCCAGAGCACTCTAAAACCCGCTTCCAATGAAATGACTCAAGAGCACTTAAAAACCCGCTTCCAAAGAAATGACTCCAGAGCACTCAGAAACACGGTTCCAACAAAATGACTCCAGAGCATTCAAAAACCCGCTTCCAACGAAATGACTCCAGAGAACTTAAAAAACCGCTTCCAACGAAATGAATCCAGAGCACTGAAAAACCCCTTCCAACGAAATGAATGAATCCATAGCACGTAAAAACCGCCTAACGAAATTACTCCAGAGCACTTAAAATACCGCTTCCAACGAAAATGATTCCAGAGCACTCTAAAACCCGCTTCAAGGAAATGATTCCAGAGCACTCTAAAACCCGCTCCAAAGAATGACTCGAGCACTCTAAAACCCGCTTCCAATGAAATGACCCAAGAGTACTTAAAAACCCGCTTCCAAAGAAATGACTCCAGAGCACTCAAAAACACGCTTCCAACAAAATGACTCCAGAGCAATCAAAAACCCTCTTCCAACGAAATGACTCCAGAGAACTTAAAAAACTGAGCACTTAAAAACACGCTTCCAAAGAAATGACCTCAGAGCACATAAAAACCCGCTTCCAAAGAAATGATTTCAGAGAATTTAAAAACCTGCTTCCAACGAAACGACCCTAGAGCACTTAAACCCTGCTTCCAAAGAATGGACACCAGAACATTTAAAAACCTGCTTCAAACAAAATTACTCAGGAGCACTTCAAAACCCCCTTCCAACGAAATGAATCCACAGCACGTAAAAACCCGCTTCCAACAAAATGACTCCAGAGCACTTAAAATACCGCTTCCAAAGAAATGACTCCAGAGCACTCTAAAACCCGCTTCCAACGAAATGACTCCAGAGCACTTAAAAACCCTCTTCCAACGAAATGACTCCCGAGCACTCTAAAACCCGCTTCCAACAAAAGGACACCAGATAACTTAAAAATCCGCTTCCAACGAAATGATTCCAGAGCACTAAAAACCCGCTTTCAACGATATGACTCCAGAGCACTTAAAAACCTTCTTCCAAGGAAATGACTCCAGAGCACTTAAAAACAAACTTCCAAGAATATGACCCCAGAGGACTTAAAAACCCACTTCCAACGAAAGGACACCAGAACACTTAGAAACCTGCTTCCAACGAAATGACTCCAGAGCACTTACAAACCCGCTTCCAACGAAATGACTCCAGAGCACTTAAAAACCCGCTTCCAACAAAACGATACCAGAACATTTAAAAACCCACTTCCAACGAAAGGACACCAGAACACATAAATACTAGCTTCCATCGAAATGACTTTAGAGCACTTAACAACCCGCTTAAAAGGAAAGCATCCCAGAACACTTAAAAACCCGCTTACAACTAAATTACTCCAGAGCACTTAAAAACCCACTTCCAACGAAAGGATACCAGAACACTTACAAACCCGCTTCCAATGAAATGAATCCAGAGCACTTAAAAACCCGCTTCCAAAGAAAGGACACCAGAACACTTAAAAACCCGCATCCAACAAAATGACTCCAGAGCACTTAAAAACTTGCTTTCAAAGAAATGACTCCAAAAAACTTAAAAACCCGCTTCCAAAGAAAGGATACTAGAACACTTAATAATCCGCCTCCAAAGAAATGACTCCGAGCACTTAAAAACCTGCTTCCAACGAAATGAACCACAGCACTTAAAAACGCACCTCCAACGAAAGGACAGGAGAATACTTAAAAACGCGCTTACACGAAATGACTCCAGAGCACTTAAAAACGCGCTTATGAAGAAATGATTCCAGAGCACTCTAAAATCCCCTTCCAACGAAATAACTCCAGAACACTTAAAAACCCACTTCCAACGAAATGACTCCAGAGCACTTAAAAATCCGCTTACAACGAAAGGATACCAGAACACTTAAAAACCCGCTTCCAAAAAAAATGACCTCAGGGCTCATAAAAAACCGTTTCCAACGAAATGAATCCAGCATACTTACATCCCCACTTCCAACGAAATGACTCCAGAGCACTTACAAACATGCTTCCAACGAAATGACTCCAGAGCAATAAAAATCCACTTCCAACAAAGTGACTCCAGAGCACTTAAAAACCCGCTTCTAACGAAATGACTCAAGAGCACTTAAAAACCTGCTTCCATCGAAAGGATACCAGAACACTTAAAAACCCACTACAAAGAAAGGATACCAGAACATATAAATACTAGCTTCCAACGAAATGAAGTTAGAGCACTTAAGAACCTGCTTCCAACGATAGGATCCCAGAACACTGAAAAAACCGCTTACAACGAAATGACTCCAGAGGACTTAAAAACCCGCTTGAAACGAAATCACTCCACAGCAATTAAAAAAACGCTTCCAACGAAATTACTCCAGAGCACTTAAAAACCCACTTCCAACGAAAGGATACCAGAACACTTACAAACCTGCTTCCAATGAAATGACTCCAGAGTACTTAAAAAAACGCTTCCAATGAAATGGCTCCAGAGCACTTAAAAACCCGCTTCCAACGAAATGACTCTGGAGCACTTAAAAACAGCTTAAAATGAAATGACTCCAGAGTAATTAAAAACCCACTTCCAACTAAATGACTCCAGAGCACTTAAAAACCCGCTTCCAATGAAATGACTCAGAGCACTTAAAACCCGCTTCCAAGAAATGACAACAGAGCACTCAAAACCCCTTCCAACGAAATGACTCCAGAGCACTCAGAAACCCGCTTCCAATGAAATTCTGACTCCAGAGCACTCAAAAACCCCCTTCCAACGAAATGACTCCAGAGCACTTAAAAACCGCTTCCAATGAAATAACCACAGAGTACATAAAAAACCCGCTTCCAACGAAATGACCTCAGAGCACATAAAACCCGCTTAACTAAATGACTACAGAGCATTTAAAAACCTGCTTCCAAATCAAAAACGACCCTAGAATACTTAAACCCTTCTTCCAACGAATGGACACCAGAATATTTAAAAACCCGCTTCAAAAAAAATACTCAGAGCACTTAAAACCACCTTCCAACGAAATGAATCCAGAGCACGAAAAACCTGCTTCCAACGAAATGACTCCAGAGCCCTTAAAAACCGCTTCAAACGAAATGACTCCAGAGCACTCTAAAACCCGCTTCCAACGAAATGACACCAGATCACTTAAAAACCCGCCCAACGAAATGATTCCAGAGCACTAAAAACCCGCTTCCAAGGAAATGACTCCATAGCACTTAAAAACCTGCTTCCAACTAAATGAACCAGAGCACTTAAAAACGAGCTTCCAATGAAAGGAAAGGAGAATACTTAAAAACCCGCTTGCAAGGAAATCACCCAGAGCACTTAAAAACGTGCTTCCAAAGAAATGACTCCAGAGCACTCTAAAACCCCTTCCAACGAAATGTCTCCAGAACACTTAAAAACCCGCTTCCACCGAAATGATTCCAGAGCACTCTAAAACCCGCTTCCAAGGAAATGACTCCTGAGCACTTAAAACCTGCTTCCAAAGAAATGACTCCAGAGCACTCTAAAAGCCGCTTCCAACGAAATGACACCAGATCACTTAAAAACCCGCCTAACGAAATGATTCCAGAGCACTAAAACCCGCTTCCAAGGAAATGACTCCAGAGCACTTAAAAACCTGCTTCCAACGAAATGACCTCAGAGCACATAAAAAACCACTTCGAACGAAATGACTCCAAAGCACTCAAAAACCCACTTCCAACAAAATGACTCCAAAGCACTCAAAAACACGCTTCAACAAAATGACTCCAGAGCACTCAAAAACCGCTTCCAACAAAATGACTCCAGAGCACTTAAAAACCGCTTCCAAATGAAATGATTCCAGAGCACTCTAAAACCCGCTTCCAAGGAAATGACTCCTGAGCACTTAAAAACCTGCTTCCAAAGAAATGACTCCAGAGCACTCTAAAACCCGCTTCCAACAAAAGGACACCAGATCACACTTAAAAACCTGCTTCCAACGAAATGATTCCGAGCACTTAAAAACCACTTCCAATGAAATGACCACAGTGCACTTAAAAACCCGCTTCCAACGAAATGGTTTCCGAGCACATAAAAACCCGCCTCCAATGAAATGACTCCAGAGCACTTAAAAACCTGCTTCCAACGAAAGGATACCAGAACACTTAAAAACCCACTTCCAAAGAAAGGACAACAGAACATATAAATACTAGCTTCCAACGAAATGCAGTTAGAGCACTTAAGAACCTGCTTCTAACGAAAAGATCCCAGAACACTGAAAAAAGTTTACAAATGAAATGACTCCAGAGCACTTAAAAACCCGCTTCCAACGAAATGACTCCAAAGCACTTAAAAATCCGTTTCCAAAGAAAGGATACTTGAACACTTAAAAACCTGCCTCCAAAGAAATGACTCCAGAGCTCTTAAAAAACAGCTTCCAACGAAATGATTCCAGAGCACTTAAAAACACGCCCAACGAATTACTCCAAAGCACTTAAAAACCCGCCTAAAGAAATGACTCCAGAGCACTCTAAAACCACTTCCAACAAAAGGACACCAGATCACTTAAAAACCCGCTTCCAATGAAATGACTCCAGAGCACTTAAAAACCTGCTTCCAACGAAATGAACTGAGCACTTAAAAATGTGCTTCCAACGAAAGGAAAGGAGAATACTTAAAAACACGCTTTTGCAAGGAAATGACTCCAGAGCACTTAAAAACGCCTTCCAAAGAAATGACTCCAGAGCACTTAAAAACCCCTTCCAACAAAATGTCTCCAGAACACTTAAAAACCCGCTTCCAACGAAATGATTCCAGAAAAC
The DNA here is from genome assembly GCA_036365155.1 of Meriones psammophilus. Classification (NCBI taxonomy): domain Eukaryota; kingdom Metazoa; phylum Chordata; class Mammalia; order Rodentia; family Muridae; genus Meriones; species Meriones psammophilus. Next base: position 109,360 of record JAEOAE010003492.1, on the reverse strand, counting down.
TCTAAAACCGATTCCAACGAAAGGACTCCAGAGCACTTAAAAACCCGCTTCCAACGAATTTACTCCAGAGCACTTAAAAACCCGCTTCCAAAGAAATGACTCCAGAGCACTTAAAACCCGCTTCCAACAAAAGGACACCAGATCACTTAAAAACCCGCTTAAAACGAAATGACCTCAGAGCACATAAAAAAACGCCCAAAGAAATGACCCCAGAGCAATTAAAAACCCGCTTCCAATGAAATGACTCCAGAGCACTTAAAACCCACTTCCAAAGAAATGACTCTGAGCACATAAAAACCCGCTTCCAACGAAATGACCTCAGAGCACTTAAAAACCTGCTTCCAAAACCCGAAAATGAACCCTGAGCAGTTAAAAACCCGCTTCCAACGAAATGATTCCAGAGGACAGGAGAATACTTAAAAACGAGCACTTAAAAGAAATGACTCCAGGGCACTCTAAAACCCGATCCAACTAAATGACCCCAGAGCACTTAAAAACCCACTTCCAAAGAAATGACTCCAGAGCACTTAAAAACCTGCTTCCAACAAAATGACTCCAGAGCAATCAAAAACCCGCTTCCAAAGAAATGACTCCAGAGAACTTAAAAACCGCACTTAAAAACCCGCTTCCAAATGACTCCAGAGCACTGAAAACCCACTTCCAACGAAATGACTGAAGAGCACTTAAAAACCGCTTCAAATGAAATGAACACAGAGCACTTAAAAACCCACTTCAAACGAAAGGACACCAGAACACTTAAAAACCTGCTGCCAAAGAAATGACTCCAGAGCACTTAAAATCACGCTTCCAACAAAATGACTCCAGAGCACTTAAAAACTCGCTCCAATGAAATGACCTCAGAGCACATAAAACCCGCTCCAATGAAATGACTCCAGAATATTTAAAAACCTGCTTCCAACGAAACGACCCTAGAGCACTTCAACCCCGCTTCCAAAGAATGGACACCAGAACATTTAAAAACCTGCTTCAAACAAAATTACTCAGGAGCACTTAAAAACCCCTTCCAAGGAAATGAATCCACAGCACTTAAAAACCCGCTTCCAACGAAATGACTCCAGAGCACTTAAAATACCGCTTCCAACGAAATGACTCCAGAGCACTTAAAAACCCGCTTCCAATGAAGTGACTCCAGAGCACTTAAAAACCCCCTTCCAACGAAAAGACTCCAGAGCACTTAAAAACCCACTTCCAATAATATGACCCCAGAGCACTTAAAAACCCACTTCCAACGAAAGGACACCAGAACACTTAAAAACCTGCTGCAAAGAAATGACTCCAGAGCACTTAAAAATCACGATTCCAACAAAATGACTCCAGAGCACTTAAAACCTTGTTTCCAAAGAAATGACTCCAAAGCACTTAAAACCCTGCTTCCAACGAAATGACTCCAGAGCACTTAAAAATACCGCCTAACAAAATGAATCCAGGCACTCTAAAACCCCCTTCCAACGAAATAACACCAGAGCACTTAAAAACCCGCTTCCAACGAAATGACTCCAGAGCACTTAAAAATCCGCTTCCAACGAAAGGATACTAGAACACTTAAAAACCCGCCTCCAACGAAATAACTCCAGAGCACTTAAAAACCCGCTTCCAACGAAATGACTCCAGAGCACTTAAAAATCCGCTTCCAAATCTAAAGGACACCAGAACACTTAAAAACCTGCTTCCAAAGAAATGAACTCAGTGCACATAAAAAACCTTTTCCAACGAAATGAATCCAGAGGACTTACATCCTCACTTCCAACGAAATGACTCCAGAGCACTAAAAACCCGCTTCCAAAGAAATGACTCCAGAGCACTTAAAAAACTGCTTCCAACGAAAGGATACCAGAAGACTTAAAAACCCACTTCCAACGAAAGGACATCAGAACACATAAATACGAGCTTCCAACGAAATGACTTTCAACACTTAACAACCCGCTTTAAAACGAAAAGCATCCCAGAACACTTAAATACCCGCTTCAACTAAATGACTCCAGAGCACTTAAAAACCCACTTCCAACAAAAAGAATACCAGAATACTTAAAAACCCGCTTCAATGAAATGACTCCAGAGCACTTAAAAACCCGCTTCCAAAGAAAGGACACCAGAACACTTAAAAACCCGAGTCCAACAAAATGACTCCAGAGCACTTAAAAACTTGCTTCCAAAGAAATGACTCCAAAGCACTTAAAAACCTGCTTCCAATGAAATGACTACTGAGCACTTAAAATACCGATCCAACGAAATGACTCCAGAGCACTCTAAAACCCCATTCCAATGAAATGACTCAGAAGATTTAAAAACCTGCTTCCAACGAAACGACCCTAGAGCACTTCTACCCCCCAGAACTCCAACGAATGGACACCAGAACATTTAAAAACCTGCTTCAAACAAAATTACTCAGGAGCACTTAAAACCCCCTTCCAAGGAAATGAATCCAGAGCACTTAAAAACTGCTTCCAACGAAATGATTCCAGAGCACTAAAATCCTGCTTCCAACGAAAATGACTATAGAGCCCTTAAAAATACCGCCTAAACGAAATGACTCCAGAGCACTTAAAAACCTGCATCCAAAGAATTTACCCAGAGCACTTAAAAACCCGCTCAAACGAAATGACTCCAGAGCACTCTAAAACACGCTTCCAACAAAAGGACACCAGATCACTTAAAAACCGCTTCCAACAAAATGATTCCAGAGCACTAAAAACCCGCTTTGAAACGAAATGACTCCAGAGCACATAAAAACCCGCCTAATGAAGTGACTCAAAGCACTTAAAATACTGCTTTGAGGAAATGACTCCAGAGCACTCTAAAACCCGCTTCCAACGAAAATGACTCCAGAGCACTTAAAAACCCGCTTCCAACGAAAGGATACTAGAACACACTAATAATCTGCCTCCAATGAAATGACTCCAGAGCACTTAAAAACCACTTCCAACGAAAGGACACCAGAACACATAAATACTAGCTTCCAACGAAATGACTTTCGAGCACTTAACAACCCGCTTAAAACGAAAGCATCCCAGAACACTAAATACCCGCTTATAACTAAATGACTCCAGACCACTTAAAAACCCACTTCCAACGAAAGAATACCAGAATACTTACAAACCCGCTTCCAATGAAATGACTCCAGAGCACTTAAAAACCCGCTTCCAAAGAAAGGACACCAGAACACTTAAAAACCCGAGTCCAACAAAATGACTCTAGAGCACTTAAAAACTTGCTTCCAAAGAAATGACTCCAAAGCACTTAAAAACCTGCTTCCAATGAAATGACTCCAGAGCACTTAAAATACTGCTTTGAGGAAATGACTCCAGAGCACTCTAAAACCCGCCCAACGAAATGACTCCAGAGCACTTAAAAACCCGCTTCCAACGAAAGGATACTAGAACACTTAATAATCTGCCTCCAATGAAATGACTCCAGAGCACTTAAAAAACCGCTTCCAACGAAATGACTCCAGAGCACTTAAAAACCTGCTTCCAACGAAATGAACCCTGAGCAGTTAAAAACCCGCTTCCAACGAAAGGACAGGAGAATACTTAAAAACGCGCTTCCAAAGAAATGACTCCAGGGCACTCTAAAACCCGCTTCCAACAAAATGACTCCAGAGCAATCAAAAACCCGCTTCCAAAGAAATGACTCCAGAGAACTTAAAAAACCGCTTCCAACGAAATGACTCCAGAGCACTGAAAAACCCACTTCCAACGAAATGACTGAAGAGCACTTAAAAAACCGCTTCCAATGAAATGAACACAGAGCACTTAAAAACACGCTTCCAACGAAATGACCCCAGAATACTTAAAAACTCGCTTCCAATGAAATGACCTCAGAGCACATAAAACCCGCTTCCAATGAAATGACTCCAGAATATTTAAAACCTGCTTCCTAACAAATGACCCTAGAGCACTTCAACACCGCTCCAAAGAATGGACACCAGAACATTTAAAACCTGCTTCAAACAAAATTACTCAGGAGCACTTAAAAACCCCTTCCAAGGAAATGAATCCACAGCACTTAAAAACCCGCCTAAACTAAATGACTCCAGAGCACTTAAAATACCGCTTCCAATGAAATGACTCCAGAGCACTTAAAAACCCGCTTCCAATGAAGTGACTCCAGAGCACTTAAAAACCCCCTTCCAACGTAAAGACTCCAGAGCACTTAAAAACCCACTTCCAATAATATGACCCCAGAGCACTTAAAAACCCACTTCCAACGTAAGGACACCAGAACACTTAAAAACCTGCTGCCAAAGAAATGACTCCAGAGCACTTAAAATCACGCTTCCAACAAAATGACTCCAGAGCACTTAAAACCTTGTTTCCAAAGGAATGACTCCAAAGCACTTAAAAACCTGCTTCCAACGAAATGACTCCAGAGCACTTAAAATACCGCTTCCAACAAAATGAATCCAGGGCACTCTAAAATCCGCTTCCAACAAATAACTAACCCAGAGCACTTAAAAACCCGCCTAAAAATCCGCTAAAGGATACTAGAACACTTAAAAACCCGCCTCCAACGAAATGACTCCAGAGCTCTTAAAAAACAGCTTCCAACGAAATGACTCCAGAGCACTTAAAAATCCGCATCCAACGAATTTACTCCAGAGCACTTAAAAACCCGCTTCCAACGAAATGACTCCAGAACACTTAAAAAACCACTTCCAACGAAATGACTCCAGAGGACTCTAAAACCCGCTCAAAAAAAAAGGACACCAGATCACTTAAAAATCCGCCTAAACGAAATGATTCCAGAGCACTAAAACCTTCTTCCAAGGAAATGACTCCAGAGCACTTAAAAACCCACTTCCAATAATATGACCACAGAGCACTTAAAAACCCACTTCCAACTAAAGGACACCAGAACACTTTAAACTGGCTTTCAAAGAAATGACTTCAGTGCACTTAAAAACACGCTTCCAACAAACTGACTCCAGAGCACTTAAAAACCCGCTACAACGAAAGGATACCAGACCACCTAAACACCCACTTCCAATGAAAGGACACCAGAACACATGAATACTAGCTTCCAAATCGAAATGAAAACACGCTCTAGCACTTAAGAACCCGCTTCCAACGAAAGGATCCTAGAATACTGAAAAACCCGCTTAAAACGAAATGACTCCAGAGCACTTAAAAACCGCTTCCAATGATATGATCACAGAGCACTTAAAAACACGCCTTCCAACGAAATGACCCCAGAACACTTAAAAACGCTGCTTTCCAATGAAATGTCCTCAGAGCACATAAAAACCCGCTTCCAATGAAATGACTCCAGAACATTTTAAAACCTGCTTCCAACGAAACAACCCTAGAGCACTTCAGCCCCGCTTCCAACAAAAGGACACCAGAATATTTAAAAACCTGCTTCAAACAAAATTACTCAGGAGCACTTAAAAATCCCCTTCAAAGGAAATGAATCCACAGCACGAAAATCCCGCCTAAACGAAATGAATCCAGAGCACTTAAAAACCCACTTCCAATAATATGACCCCAGAGCACTTAAAAACCCACTTCCAACGAAAGGACACCAGAACACTTAAAAACCCGCTTCCAACGAAATGACTCCAGAGCACTTAAAAACCAGCTTCCAACGAAATGACTCCAGAGCACTTAAAAATCCGCCTAAACGAAAGGATACTAGAACACATAAAAACCCGCCTCCAACGAAATGACTCCAGAGCTCTTAAAAAACAGCTTCCAACGAAATGACTCCAGAGAGCTTAAAACCCGCTTTCCAAATCGAAATGACTCCAGAGCACTTAAAAATCCGCTTCCAACGAATTTACTCCAGAACACTTAAAAACCCGCTTCCAACGAAATGACTCCAGAGCACTTAAAAAAACAATTCCAACGAAATGACTCCAGAGCACTCTAAAACCCGCTTCCAAAAAAAGGACACCAGATCACTTAAAAATCCGCTTCCAACGAAATGATTCCAGAGCACTAAAACCTTCTTCCAAGGAAATGACTCCAGAGCACTTAAAAACCCACTTCCAATAATATGACCCCAGAGCACTTAAAAACCACTTCCAACGAAAGGACACCAGAACACTTTAAACTGGCTATCAAAGAAATGACTTTAGTGCACTTAAAAACACGCTTCCAACAAAATGACTCCAGAGCACTTAAAAACCCGCTTTACAAATCTAAAGGATACCAGACCACCTAAAAACCCACTTCCAATGAAAGGACACCAGAACACATGAATACTAGCTTCCAACGAAATGAAGTTAGAGCACTTAAGAAGCCCCTTCCAACGAAAGGATCCCAGAATACTGAAAAACCCGCTTAAAACGAAATGAATCCAGAGCACTTAAAAACCCACTTCCAACGAAAGGATACCAGAACACTTACAAACCAGCTTCAAACGAAATGACTCCAGAGCACTTAAAAACTGCTTCCACAATGAAATGTCCTCAAAGCACATAAAAACCCGCTTCCAATGAAATGACTCCAGAACATTTTAAAACCTGCTTCCAACGAAACGACCGTAGAGAACTTCAGCCCCGCTTCCAAAGAAAGGACACCAGAACATTTAAAAACCTGCTTCAAACAAAATTACTCAGGAGCACTTAAAAACCCCCTTCCAAGGAAATGAATCCACAGCACGTAAAAATCCTGCTTCCAACGAAATGACACCAGAGCACTCTAAAACCTGCTTCCAACGAAATGACTCCAGAGCACTTAAAAACCTGCATCCAAAGAATTTACTCCAGAGCACTTAAAAATCCGCCTTCCAACGAAATGACTCCCAAGCACTCTAAAACCCCTTCCAACAAAAGGACACCAGATCACTTAAAAATCCGCTTCCAACGTAATGATTCCAGAGCACTAAAAACCCGCTTTGAACGAAATGACTCCAGAGCACTTAAAAACCGCTCCAATGAAGTGACTCCAGAGCACTTAAAAACCTGCTTCCAAAGAAATGACTCCAGAGCACTTAAAATCAAGCTTCCTACAAAATGACTCCAGAGCACTTAAAAACCCGCTTCCAACGAAAGGATACCAGAACACTTAAAAACCTGCTTCCAAAAAATGAACTCAGTGCACATAAAAAACTTTTTCCAACGAAATGAATCCAGAGTACTTACATCCCCACTTCCAAAGATATGACTCCAGAGCACTAAAACCCGCTTCCAAAGAAATGACTCCAGAGCACTTAAAAACCTGCTTCCAACGAAAGGATACCAGAACACTTACAAAACTGCTTCCAATGAAATGACTCCAGAGCACTTAAAAACCCGCTTCCAAAGAAAGGACACCAGAACACTTAAAAACCCGCGTCCAACAAAATGATTCCAGAGCACTTAAAACCTTGCTTCCAGCGAAATGACTCCAGAGCACTCTAAAACCCGCTTCCAAAGAAATGACTCCAGAGCACTTAAAAACCCGCTTCCAACAAAATGACTCCAGAGCACTTAAAAATCCGCTTCCAACGAAAGGATACTAGAACACTTAAAAACCCGCCTCCAACGAAATGACTGCAGAGCTCTTAAAAAGAGCTTCCAACGAAATGACTCCAGAGAGCTTAAAAACCCGCTTCCTACGAAATGACTCCAGAGCACTTAAAAACCCGCTTCCAATGAATTTACTCCAGAGCACTAAAAACCCGCTTTGAACGAAATGACTCCAGAGCACTTAAAAACACGCTTCCAACAAAATGACTCCAGAGAACTTAAAAACCCGCTTCCAACGAAAGAATACCAGACCACTTAAAAACCCACTTCCAATGAAAGGACACCAGAACACATAAATACTAGCTTCCAAAGAAATGAATTTACAGCACTTAAGAACCCGCCTAAACGAAACGATCCCAGAATACTGAAAAACCCACTTACAACGAAATGACTCCAGAGCACTTAAAAACCCGCTTAAATGAAATCACCCACAGCAATTAAAAAAAAAAAACGCCCAACGAAATTACTCCAGAGCACTTAAAAACCCACTGCCAACAAAAGGATACCAGAACACTTACAAACCCGCTTCAAACGAAATGACTCCAGAGCACTTAAAAACCCGCTTCCAACGAAAGGATACTAGAACACTTAACAATCTGCCTCCAATGAAATGACTCCAGAGCACTTAAAAACCGCTTTCCAACGAAATGACTGCAGAGCACTTAAAAAACCTGCTTCCAAACGAAATGAACCCTAAGCACTTAAAAACCCGCTTCCAACGAAAGGACAGGAGAATACTTAAAAACGCACTTCCAAACGAAATCACTCCAGAGCACTTAAAAACACGCTTCCAAAGAAATGACTCCAGGGCACTCTAAAACCCGATTCCAACGAAATGATTCTAGAGCACTCTAAAACCCGCTTCCAACAAAATGACTCCAGAGCACTCTAAAACCCGCTTCCAAAGAAATGACCCCAGAGCACTTAAAAACCCGCTTCCAAAGAAATGACTCCAGAGCACTCAAAAACCTGCTTCCAACAAAATGACTCCAGAGCAATCAAAAACCCGCTTCCAAAGAAATGACTCCAGAGAACTTAAAAAACCGCTTCCAACGAAAGGACTCCAGAGCACTGAAAAACCCACTTCCAACGAAATGACTCCAGAGCACTTAAAAAACCTTTTCCAAAGAAATGACTCCAGAGCACTCTAAAATCCGCTTCCAACAAAAGGACACCAGATCATTATATCATCATACTTAAAAATGATACACCAGTATCATCATACTTAAAAATTCGCTTCCAAAGAAATGATTCCAGAGCACTAAAAACCTTCTTCCAAGGAAATGACTCCAGAGCACTCAAAAACCCACTTCCAACAAAATGACTCCAGAACAATCAAAAACCCGCTTCCAAAGAAATGACTCCAAAGTACTTAAAAAACCGCTTCCAACGAAAGGACTCCAGAGCAAAGAAAAACCTACTTCCAACGAAATGACTCCAGAGCACTTAAAAAACCGCTTCCAACGAAATGACTCCAGAGCACTCTAAAACCCGCTTCCAACAAAAGGACACCAGATCACTTAAAAATCCGCTTCCAACGAAATGATTCCAGAGCACTAAAAACCTTCTTCCAAGGAAATGACTCCAGAGCACTTAAAAACCCACTTCCAATAATATGACCCCAGAGCACTTTAAAACCCACTTCCAACGAAGGGACACCAGAAGACTTAAAAACTCGCCTAAACTAAATGACTCCAGAGCACTTAAAAACACGCTTCCTACAAAATGACTCCAGAGCACTTAAAAACCCGCTCCAACGAAAGGATACCAGAACACTTAAAAAGCCGCCTAAAAAAATGAACTCAGTGCACATAAAAACCTTTTCCAACGAAATGAATCCAGAGTACTTACATCCCCACTTCCAAAGAAATGACTCCAAAGCACTTACAAACCAGCTTCCAAAGAAATGACTCCAGAGCACTAAAAACCCGCTCCAAAGAAATGACTCCAGAGCACTTAAAAACCTGCTTCCAACGAAAGGATACCAGAAGACTTAAAAACCCACTTCCAACGAAAGGACACCAAAACACATAAATACTAGCTTCCAACGAAATGACTTTCGAGCACTTAACAACCCGCTTAAAACAAAAGCATCCCAGAACACTTAAATACCCGCTTACAACTAAATGACTCCAGAGCACTTAAAAACCCACTTCCAACGAAAGGATACCAGAACACTTACAAAACTGCTTCCAATGAAATGACTCCAGAGCACTTAAAAACCCGCTTCCAAAGAAAGGACACCAGAACACTTAAAAACCCAAGGCCCAACAAAATGATTCCAGAGCACTTAAAACCTTGCTTCCAAAGAAATGACTCCAAAGCACTTAAAAACCTGCTTCCAACAAAATGACACCAGAGCACTTAAAAATCCGCTTCCAACGAAAGGATACTAGAACACCTAAAAACCCGCCTCCAACGAAATGACTCCAGAGCTCTTAAAAAACAGCTTCCAACGAAATGACTCCAGAGAGCTTAAAAACCTGCTTCCTACGAAATGACTCCAGAGCACTTAAAAACCCGCTTCCAATGAATTTACTCCAGAGCACTTAAAAACCCGCTTCCAACGAAATGACTCCAGAGCACATAAAAAACCAATTCCAGTAATATGACCCCAGAGCACTTTAAAGCCCATTTCCAATGACGGGACACCACAACACTTAAAAACTCGCTTCCAACGAAATGACTCCAGAGCACTTAAAAACACGCTTCCAACAAAATGACTCCAGAGCACTTAAAAACCCGCCTAATGAAAGAATACCAGACCACTTAAAAACCCACTTCCAATGAAAGGACACCAGAACACATAAATACTAGCTTCCAAAGAAATGAAGTTAGAGCACTTAAGAACCCGCCTAAACGAAAGGATCCCAGAATACTGAAAAACCCGCTACAAACGAAATGACTCCAGAGCACTTAAAAACCCGCTTAAAATGAAATCACCCACAGCAATTAAAAAAAAAAAACGCCTAAACGAAATTACTCCAGAGCACTTAAAAACCCACTGCCAACAAAAGGATACCAGAACACGACAAACCCGCTTCAAACGAAATGACTCCAGAGCACTTAAAAACCCGCTTCCAATGAATGGATACTAGAACACTTAACAATCTGCCTCCAATGAAATGACTCCAGAGCACTTAAAAAACCGCTTCCAACGAAATGACTGCAGAGCACTTAAAAACCTGCTTCCAACGAAATGAACCCTAAGCACTTAAAAACCCGCTTCCAACGAAAGGACAGGAGAATACTTAAAAACGCACTTCCAAACGAAATCACTCCAGAGCACTTAAAAACGCGCTTCCAAAGAAATGACTCCAGGGCACTCTAAAACCCGATTCCAACGAAATGATTCCAGAGCACTCTAAAACCCGCTTCCAATGAAATGACTCCAGAGCAATCAAAAACCGCTTCTAAAGAAATGACTCCAGAGAACTTAAAAACCGCCTAACGAAATGACTCCAGATCACTGAAAACCCACTTCCAACGAAATGACTCCAGAGCACTTAAAAACCGCTTTCCAATGAAATGACCACAGAGCACTTAAAGACACACTTCCAACGAAATGACCCCAGAACACTTAAAAACACGCTTCCAACGAAATGACCTCAGAGCACATAAAAACCTGCTTCCAACCAAATGACTCCAGAGCATTTAAAAACCTGCTTCCAACGAAACGACTCTAGAGCACTTCAAGCCCGCTTCCAACGAATGGACACCAGAACATTTAAAAACCTGCTTCAAACAAAATTACTCAGGAGCACTTAAAACCCCCTTCCAACGAAAATGAATCCACAGCACGTAAAATCCCGCTCCCAACGAAATGACTCCAGAGCACTTAAAATACAGCTTCCAACGAAATGAATCCAGAGCACTCTAAAACACGCTTCCAACGAAATGACTCCAGAGCACTTAAAAACCCGCTTGCAAAGAAATGACTCCAGAGGACTTAAAAATCTGCTTCCAACGAAAGGATACTAGAACACTTAAAAACCCGCCACCAACGAAATGACTCCAGAGCTCTTAAAAAACAGCTTCCAACGAAATGACTCCAGAGTGCTTAAAAAACCCCTTCCAACGAAATGACTCCAGAGCACTTAAAAACCGGCTTCCAACGAATTTACTCCAGAGCACTTAAAAACCCGCTTTCAACGAAATGACTCCAGAGCACTTAAAAAACTGCTTCCAACGAAATGACTCCAGAGCACTTAAAAACCCACTTCCAACGAAAGGACACCAGAACACTTAAAAACTCGCTTCCAATGAAATGACTTCAGAGCACTTAAAAACATGCTTCCAACAAAATGACTCCAGAGCACTTAAAACCCGCTACAAATCGAAAGGATACCAGACCACCTAAAAACCCACTTCCAACGAAAGGACACCAGAACACATAAATACAAGCTTCCAAAGAAATGAAGTTAGAGCACTTAAGAACCCGCCTCCAACGAAAGGATCCCAGAATACTGAAAAACCCGCTTAAACGAAATGACAGAGCACTTAAAAACCCGCTTAAATGAAATCTCCAGAGCACTTAAAAACCCACTGCCAACAAAAGGATAATAGAACACGATAAACCCGCTTCAAAATGAAATGACTCCAGAGCACTTAAAAACCTGCTTCCAATGAATGGATACTAGAACACTTAACAATCTGCTCCCAATGAAATGACTCCAGAGCACTTAAAAACCGCTTCCAACGAAATGACTGCAGAACACTTAAAAACCTGCTTCCAACAAAATGAACCCTAAGCACTTAAAAACCCTCTTCCAACGAAAGGACAGGAGAATACTTAAAAACGCACTTCCAAACGAAATCACCCAGAGCACTTAAAAACGCTGCTCCAAAGAAATGACTCCAGGCACTCTAAAACCCGATTCCAACGAAATGATTCCAGAGCACTCTAAAACCCGCCTTCCAATGAAATGACTCCAGAGCAATCAAAAACCCGCTTCTAAAGAAATGACTCCAGAGAACTTAAAAACCGCCCAACGAAATGACTCCAGATCACTGAAAAACCCACTTCCAACGAAATGACTCCAGAGCACTTAAAAACCGCTTTCCAATGAAATGACCACAGAGCACTTAAAGACACACTTCCAACGAAATGACCCCAGAACACTTAAAAACACGCCCAACGAAATGACCTCAGAGCACATAAAACCTGCTTCCAACCAAATGACTCCAGAGCATTTAAAAACCTGCTTCCAACGAAACGACCCTAGTGCACTTCAAGCCCGCCTCCAACGAATGGACACCAGAACATTTAAAAACCTGTTTCAAACAAAATTACTCAGGAGGACTTAAAACCCCTTCCAACGAAATGAATCCACAGCACGAAAAATCCGCCTCCCAACGAAATGACTCCAGAGCACTTAAAATACAGCTTCCAACGAAATGAATCCAGAGCACTCTAAAACACGCCCAACGAAATGACTCCAGAGCACTTAAAACCCGCTTGCAAAGAAATGACTCCAGAGGACTTAAAAATCTGCTTCCAACGAAAGGATACTAGAACACTTAAAAACCCGCCACCAACGAAATGACTCCAGAGCTCTTAAAAACAGCTTCCAACGAAATGACTCCAGAGTGCTTAAAAACCCCTTCCAACGAAATGACTCCAGAGCACTTAAAAACCGCTTCCAAATCGAATTTACTCCAGAGCACTTAAAAACCCGCTTTCAACGAAATGACTCCAGAGCACATAAAAACCGCTTCCAATGAAATGACTCCAGAGCACTTAAAATACTGCTTTGAACGAAATGACACCAGAACACTTAAAAACCCGCCTCCAATGAAATGACTTCCAGAGCACTTAAAAACCCGCTTCCAAATAAAAGGACTACTAGAACACTTAAAAATCTGCTTCCAATGAAATGATACCAGAGCACCTAAAAACCCACTTCCAACGAAAGGACACCAGAACACATAAATACTAGCTTCCAAAGAAATGACTTTAGAGCACTTAAGAACCCGCTTAAAACGAAATGATCCCAGAATACTAAAAACCCGCTAAAACTAAATGACTCCAGACCACTTAAAAACCCGCTTTAAAAAGAAATCAATACACAAACCCGCAATGAAATGAAGAGCACTTAAAAAACCCGCCCAAAGAAAGGACACCAGAACACTTAAAAACCCACTTCCAACAAAATGACTACCAGAACACTTAAAAACCGCTTCCAAAGAAATGACTCCAAAGCACTTAAAAACCTGCTTCCAATGAAATGACTAGAGCACTTAAAATACTGCTTTGAGGAAATGACTCCAGAGCACTCTAAAACCCGAAATGACTCCAGAGCACTTAAAAACCCGCTTCCAACGAAATGACTGCAGAACACTTAAAAACCTGCTTCCAAAGAAATGACTCCAGAGCACTTAAAAACCGCTTCCAACGAAATGACTCCAGAACACTTAAAACCTGCTTCCAAACGAAATGAACCCAGAGCAGTTAAAACCCGCTTCCAAAGAAATGACAGGAGAATACTTAAAAACCCGATTCCAAAGAAATGACTCCAGAGCACTCTAAAACCCGCTCCAACAAAATGACTCCAGAGCAATCAAAACCCGCTTCCAAAGAAATGACTCCAGAGAACTTAAAAACCGCCTAAACGAAATGACTCCAGAGCACTGAAAACCTACTTCCAACGAAAATGACTGAAGAGCACTTAAAAACCGCCTTCCAATGAAATGAACACAGAGCACTTAAAAACACGCTTCCAAATCAAAATGACCCCAGAATACTTAAAAACTCGCTTCCAATGAAATGACCTCAGAGCACATAAAAACCCGCTTCCAAATGAAATGACTCCAGAATATTTAAAACCTGCTTCCAACGAAATGACCCTAGAGCACTTCAAAACCCGCCAAAAACGAATGGACACCAGAACATTTAAAAACTGCTTCAAACAAAATTACTCAGAGCACTTAAAAACCCCTTCCAACGGAAATGAATCCAGAGCACTTAAAAACCCGCCCCCAACGAAATGACTCCAGAGCACTTAAAATACAGCTTCCAATGAAATGACTCCAGAGCACTTAAAACCCGCGCCCAATGAAATGACTCCAGAGCACTTAAAAACCCGCTTTGCAAAAAAGAAATGACTCCAGAGGACTTAAAAAATCTGCTTCCAACGAAAAGGATACTAGAACACTTAAAAACCCGCCAACAACGAAATGACTCCAGAGCACTTAAAAACAGCTTCCAACAAAATGACTCCAGAGCACTTAAAACCCCCTTCCAAACGAAATGACTCCAGAGCACTTAAAACCTGCTTCCAACGAAATGACTCCAGAGCACTTAAAAACCCGCTTAACAAAATGACTCCAGAGCACTTAAAAAACCGCTTCCAAACGAAATGACTCCAGAGCACTTAAAAACCCACTTCCAAACGAAAGGACACTAGAACACTTAAAACTCGCCCAATGAAATGACTCCAGAGCACTTAAAAACAGCTTCCAACAAAATGACTCCAGAGCACTTAAAAACCCGCTCCAACGAAAGGATACCAGACCACTTAAAAACCCACTTCCAAACGAAATGACACCAGAACACTTAAAAACCAGCTTCCAAAGAAATGACTCCAGAGCACTTAAAAACCCGCTTCCAAAAAAAGGATCCCAGAATACTTAAAAACCCGCTTACAAACGAAATGACTCCAGAGCACTTAAAACCTTCTTAAAAGGAAATGACTCCAGAGCAATTAAAAAAAACGCCCAACGAAATGACCACCAGAGCACTTAAAAACCCACTGCCAACAAAAGGATACCAGAACACTTAAAAACCGCTTTCAAAGAAATGACTTCAGAGCACTTAAAAACCGCTTCCAATGAATGGACTCTAGAACACTTAAAAATCCGCTACAAATGAAATGACTACAGAGCACTTAAAAACCCGCTTCCAATGAAAATGACTGCAGAACACTTAAAACCTGCTTCCAACAAAATGAACCCTAGCACTTAAAACCCGCTTCCAACGAAAGGACAGGAGAATACTTAAAAACCCACTTCCAAACGAAATGACCCAGAGCACTTAAAAACCGCTTCCAAAGAAATGACTCACAGAGCACTTAAAACCCGCGCCCAACGAAATGATTCCAGAGAACTTAAAAACCCGCTTCCAATGAAATGACCTCAGAGCACATAAAAACCCGCTTTCCAAGAAATGACTCCAGAGAACTTAAAAACCGCTTCCAATGAAAAATGACCCTAGAGCACTTAAAAACCCGCTTCCAACGAAATGACACCAGAATACTTAAAAACCTGCTTCCAAACAAATGACCACAGAGCACTTAAAACACACTTCCAACGAAATGACCCCAGAACACTTAAAAACACGCCTCCAACGAAATGACCCAGAGCACTTAAAAACCCCTTCCAACCAAATGACTCCAGAGCATTTAAAACCTGCTTCCAAATCGAAAAGACACCAGAACACTTAAAAACCCGCTTCCAACGAAATGACACCAGAACACTTAAAACCAGCTTCCAACAAAATTACTCAGAGCACTTAAAAACCCGCTTCCAACGAAATGAATCCACAGAGCACTTAAAAACCCGCCTCCCAACGAAATGACTCCAGAAAAACACTTAAAAATGACAGAGCATTAAAAACCAAACGAAATGAATCCAGAGCACTTAAAAACCCGCCCAACGAAATGACTCCAGAACACTTAAAAACCCGCTTAAAAGAAAATGACTCCAGAGCACTTAAAAATCCTTCCAACAAAAAACCCGAAAAAAAAGGATACCAGAACACTTAAAAACCCGCTTCCAACGAAATGACTCCAGAGCACTTAAAAACAGCTTCCAACGAAATGACTCCAGAGCACTTAAAAACCCACTTCCAACGAAAATGACTCCCAGAGCACTTAAAAACCCGCTTCCAACGAAATGACACCAGAGCACTTAAAAACCCGCTATCAAAGAAATGACTCCAGAGCACTTAAAAACCTGCTTCCAACGAAATGACTCCAGAGCACTTAAAAACCCGCTTCCAACGAAAGGACACCAGAACACTTAAAAAACCGCTTCCAATGAAATGACTTTAGAGCACTTAAAAACATGCTTCCAACAAAATGACTCCAGAGCACTTAAAAACCCGCTTCCAACGAAAGGATACCAGACCACTTAAAAACCCACTTCCAAACGAAAGGACACCAGAACACATAAATACAAACACTTAAAACCAGCTTCAAACGAAATGACTCCAGAGCACTTAAAACCCGCTTCCAATGAAATGATCCCAGAATACTGAAAACCCGCTTGACAAAACATAAAACCCGAACGAAATCCAGAGCACTTAAAAACCCGCTTTAAATGAAATCACTCAGAGCACTTAAAAAAAAAAAAACCCTTCCAACGAAATGACTCCAGAGCACTTAAAAACCCACTTCCAACAAAAGGATACTTAAAACCTGCTTAAATAAATGACCCAGAGCACTTAAAAACAAACGAAATGACTCCAGAGCACTTAAAACCAGCTTCCAAAGAAATGAATGACCAGAGCACTTAAAAACCCGCTTCCAACGAAATGACTCCAGAGCACTTAAAACCCGCCCAACGAAATGACCCCAGAGCACTTAAAAACCTGCTTCCAAAGAAATGACTCCAGAGCACTTAAAAACCCTGCTGAAATGACCTCAGAACACTTAAAACCTGATACCAAAACACTTACAAAACCCCTTCCAACGAAATGACTCCAGAGCACTTAAAACCTTGCTTCCAAAGAAATGAATCCAGAGAACTTAAAACCACTTCCAACGAAATGACTCCAGAGCACTTAAAAACCGCCTTGGATACCAATGAAATGACCAGAGCACTTAAAAATACGCTTCCAACAAAATGACTCCAGAGCACTTAAAAACCCGCCTAAAAAATGACTCCAGAGCATTTAAAAATCTGCTTCCAACGAATGACTCCAGAGCACTTAAAACCGCGCTTCCAACGAAATGACACCAGAACATTTAAAACCTGCTCCAAACAAAATGACTCCAGAGCACTTAAAAACCCTTTCCAAAGAAATGAATCCAGAGCACTTAAAAACCCGCTTCAAAACGAAATGACTCCAGAGCACTTAAAACCCGCACTGACCCCAGAGCACTTAAAAACTGCTTCCAAAGAAAATGACTCAGAGCACTTAAAACCCGCTTCCAACAAAAGGACACCAGATCACTTAAAAACCCGCTTCCAACGAAATGACACCAGAGCACTTAAAAACCCGCTTCCAACGAAATTACTCCAGAGCATTTAAAACCCGCTTCCAACAAAATGACCTCAGAGCACTTAAAACCCGCTTAAAAAGAAATGACCTCCAGAGCACATAAAAACCCGCCTCCAACGAAATGACTCCAGAGCATTTAAAAACCTGCCTCCAACGAAATGACTCCTAGAGCACTTAAAACCCCGCTCCAATGAAAGGACACCAGAATATTTAAAAACCTGCTTCAAACAAAATTACTCAGAGCACTTAAAAACCCCCTTCCAACAAAATGAATCCAGAGCACTTAAAATCCCGCCTCCAACGAAATGACTCACTTAAAACACTTAAAACCCAGAGAACTTAAAACCTAAATGACTTCAGAGCACTTAAAAACCCACTTCCAACGAAATGACTCCAGAGCACTTAAAAACCCGCTTCCAAATGAAAGGATACCAGAACACTTAAAAACCCAGTTTCAACAAAATGACTCCAGAGCACTTAAAACCCACTTCCAAAGAAATGACTCCAGAGCACTTAAAAACCAGCTTCCAAGGAAAGGATACTAGAACACTTAAAAATCTGCCTCCAACGAAATGACTCCAGAGCACTTAAAAACTAGCTTCTCCAATGAAATGACTCCAGAGCACTTAAAAATCTACTTTCAAACTAAATGAACCAGAGCACTTAAAAACCCGCTTCCAACGAAAGGACACAGAGCACTTAAAACCCGCCCAAAAATGACCCAGAATACTTAAAAACAAGCACTTAAATGAATGACTCCAGAACAAAAACCCACCTCAAAGCACTTAAAAACCCGCCTAACGAAATGACTCCAGAGCACTTAAAACCCGCTTTCCAAAGAAATGATTCCAGAGCACTTAAAACACGCTTCCAAAGAAATGACTCCAGAGCACTAAAAACCCGCTTCCAACAAAATGACCCCAGAGCACTTAAAAACCGCTTCCAATCAATGACTCCAGAGCACTTAAAAACCCGCTTCAACAAAATGACTCCAGAGCACTGAAAACCCGCTTCCAAACTAAATGACTCCAGAGAACTTAAAAACCGCTAAACGAAATGACTCCAGAGCACTTAAAAACCCACTTTCCAACGAAATGACTCCAGAGCACTTAAAAACCGCTTTCCCAACGAAATGACCCAGAGCACTTAAAAACCCGCCTCCAAAAATGACCTCAGAGCACATAAAACCCCTTCCAACTAAATGACTCCAGAGCACTTAAAAACCGCTTCCAACGAAATGACTCTAGAGCACTTAAAAACCCTTCCAAACCCCTTGTGGACACCAGAACATTTAAAAACCCGCCCAACAAAATGACAAAGCACTTAAAAACTCCAGAGCACTTAAAACCGCCTCACGAAATGACTCCAGAGCACTTAAAAACCCGCCAAACAGAAATGAAAAACCACAGAAATGACTAAAAACCCGCTTCAACGAAATGACTCCAGAGCACTTAAAACCCGCTTCCAACGAAATGACTCCAGAGCACTTAAAAACCCACTTCCAAACAAAACCCAGAGCACTTAAAAACCCGCTTCCAAAGAAAGGACAACAGAACACTTAAAAACCTGCTTCCAACGAAATGACTCCAGAGCACTTAAAACCCCTCTTCCAACAAAATGACTCCAGAGCACTTAAAAACCCCTTCCAACAAAATGACTCCAGAGCACTTAAAACCCTTTCCAACAAAATGACTCCAGAGCAGCACTAAAAAACCTTTTCCAACAAAATGACTCCAGAGAACTTAAAAACCCAAACCCGCTTCCAAAGAAATGACTCCAGAACACTTAAAAACCCGCTTTAAAAGGAAATGACTCCAGAGCACTTAAAAACCCGCTTCCAAAGAAATGGCTCAGAGCACTTAAAAACCGCTTCCAAAAAAGGATACTAGAACACTTAAAAACCCGCTTCCAACGAAATGACTCCAGAGCACTTAAAAAACAGCGCTTCCAACGAAATGACTCCAGAGAGCTTAAAAACCCGCTAATGAACTGACTCCAGAGCACTTAAAAACCCGCTTCCAAATGAACGAAATTACTCCAGAGCACTTGAAAACACGCCTTCAAAATAAATGACTGCAGAGCACTAAAAACCCGCTTCCAACGAAATGACTCCAGAGCACTTAAAAACCCACTTCCAACGAAAGGACACCAGAACACATAAAAACTAGCTTCCAACAAAATGACTTTAGAGAACTTAAAACCCGCTTAAACGAAATGACTCTCAGAACACTTAAAAACCCGCTAACAACTAAATGATTCCAGAGCACTTAAAACCCACTTCCAACCAAAGGATACCAGAACACTTAAAAAACTGCTTCCAATGAAATGACTCCAGAGCACTTAAAACCTTGCTTCCAAAGAAATGACTCCAGAGCACTTAAAAACCCGCTTAACTAAATGATACTAGAACACTTAAAAATCCGCCCAACAAAATGACTCAGAACACTTAAAAACCTGCTTCCAACGAAATGACTCCAGAGCACTCTAAAACCCAATTCCAATGAAATGATTCCAGAGCACTTAAAAACCCACTTCCAAAGAAATGACTCCAGAGCACTTAAAAACCGCTTCCAAACGAAATGACAGAAGAATACTTAAAAAAGTGCTTCAAACGAAATGACTCAGAGCACTTAAAAACCCGCTTCCAAAGAAATGACCTCAGAGCACTTAAAACCCGCTTCCAACAAAATGACTCCAGAGCACTTAAAAACCCGCTTCCAAACGAAATGACTCAGAGCAAAAACCTACTTAAAAATGATTCCAGAGTACTCTAAAACCCAACGAAATGACTCCAGAACACTTAAAAAAATGCTTCAAAACAAAATGACTCCAGAACACTTAAAAACCGCCTAAAAATACTAAATGACTCCAGAACTTAAAAACCCACTTCCAACAAAATGACTAGAAAACTTAAAAACCCGCTTCCAAACAAAATGACACCAGAGCACTTAAAAACCCGCTTCAAACGAAAATGACTCCAGAGCACTTAAAAACCCGCTTCCAACGAAAGAACAACAGAACACTTAAAAACCCGCTTCCAACGAAATGACTCCAGAGCACTTAAAAACCCACTTCCAACAAAATGACTCCAGAGCACTTAAAACCCACTTCCAACGAAATGACTCCAGAGCACTTAAAAACCCGCTTCCAAAACTAAATGACACCAGAGCACTTAAAAACCGCTTCCAAAGAAATGACACCAGAGACTTAAAAACCCGCTTCCAAAAATGACCCAGAGCACTTAAAAACCCTCTTTCCAACGAAATGACTCCAGAACACTTAAAACCCGCTTCAAAGGAAATGACTCCAGAGCACTTAAAAACCTGCTGAAAACCCCAGAGCACTTAAAAAGAAAGGAAATCAATGAACACTTAAAAACCCGCTTCCAACGAAATGACTCCAGAGCACTTAAAAACCTGCTTCCAAAGAAATGACTCCAGAGCACTTAAAAACCCGCTTCCAAAGAAATGACTCCAGAGCACTTAAAAACCCGCTTCCAACGAAATGACTCCAGAACACTTAAAAACCTGCTTCCAAAGAAATGACTCAGAAAAAACCGCTTCCAACAAAAATGACACCAGAATACTTAAAAACCCCTTCCAAACAAAATGACTGCAGAGCACTTAAAAACCGCTTCCAAAAAATGACTCCAGAGCACTTAAAAACCCACTTCCAAAAAATGACTCCAGAGCACTTAAAAACCTGCTTCCAACAAAATGACTCCAGAGCACTTAAAAACCCACTTCCAACGAAATGACTAGAGAGCACTTAAAAACCCAGCTTCAAAACCCACTTCAAATGACACCAGAGCACTTAAAAACCTGCTTCCAAAGAAATGACTCAGAGCACTTAAAAACCCTTTCAAAAAAATGACACTTAAAACACTTAAAAACCCGCCCAACAAAAAAACTTAATCAGAGCACTTAAAACCCTACTTCCAACAAAATGACTCCAGAGCACTTAAAAACCGCTTCCAACGAAATGACTCCAGAGCACTTAAAAACCCTCAGAGCATTTAAACCCACTTCCAACGAAATGACACCAGAACACATAAAAACTAGCTTCCAAACGAAAATGACTTTAGAGCACTTAAAAACCCGCTTAAAACGAAAGAATCTCAGAACACTTAAAAACCCGCTTACAACTAAATGACTCCAGAGCACTTAAAAACCCTTTCAAACTAAATGACTACCAGAACACTTAAAAACCCGCTTTCCAATGAAATGACTCCAGAGCACTTAAAAACCTGCTTCCAAAAAAATGACAACAAAGCACTTAAAAACCCGCTTCCAAAGAAATGATACTAGAACACTTAAAAACGCCAACGAAATGACTCCAGAGCACTTAAAAACCGCTCCAACGAAATGACTCCAGAGCACTTAAAAACCCGCTTCCAAACGAAATGACTCCAGAGCACTTAAAAACCTGCTTCCAAAGAAATGAACCAGAGCACTTAAAAACCCGCCCCAACGAAAGGACAGAAGAATACTTAAAACCCGCTTCCAACGAAATGACTCCAGAGCACTTAAAAACCGCTTCCAAAGAAATGACTCCAGAACTTAAAAAACTGCTTCCAATGAAATGACTCCAGAGCACTTAAAAACCCGCCTTCCAAAGAAATGACTCAGAGCACTTAAAAACCCGCTTCCAAAAATGATTCCAGAACACTTAAAAACCCGCCTCCAACAAAATGACTCCAGAGAGCACTTAAAAACCGCTTCCAACGAAATGACCCCAGAGCACTGAAAACCCGCTTCCAACGAAATGACTCCAGAGCACTTAAAAAACTGCTTCCAATGAATGACCACAGAGCACTTAAAAACACGCCTCCAACGAAATGACAGAAGAATACTTAAAAACCTTCCAATGCTTCCAACGAAATGACTCCAGAGCACTTAAAAACCGAAAAGACTTCACAAAAACCAGCTTCAAATGACACCAGAATATTTAAAACCCGCTTCCAACAAAATGACTCAGAGCACTAAAAACCCGCTTCCAAAGAAATGACTCAGAGCACACCCGCTTCCAAACTAAATGACTCCAGAGCACTTAAAACCCGCTTCCAACGAAATGACTCCAGAGCACTTAAAACCCACTTCCACTGGCCCCAGAACACTTAAAAAAACCTGCTTCCAAAGAAATGACACCAGAAGACTTAAAACCTGCTTCCAAAAAAAATTAAAAACTTGCTTCCAACAAAATGACACTTAAAAACCCGCTTCCAACAAAATGACACCAGAATATTTAAAAACCCGCTTCAAACAAAATGACTCAGAGCACTTAAAAACCCCCTTCCAACGAAATGAATCCAGAGCACTTAAAAACCCGCTTCCAACAAAATGACTCCAGAGCACTTAAAAACCTGCTTCCAACAAAATGACTCCAGAGCACTTAAAAACCCGCTTCCAATGAAATGACTCCAGAGCACTTAAAAACCCGCTTCCAACGAAATGACTCCAGAGCACTAAAAAACCCACTTCCAACGAAATGACACCAGAGACACTTAAAAACCCGCTTCCAAAGAAATGACTCCAGAGCACTTAAAAACCCGCTTCCAACGAAAAATGACTCAGAGCACTTAAAAACCTGCTTCCAACGAAATGACTCCAGAGCAGCACTAAAAACCCGCTTCCAACGAAATGACTCCAGAGCACTTAAAAAATGCTTCCAACAAAATGACCCAGAGCACTTAAAAACCTGCTTCCAAAGAAATGACTCAAGAGCACTTAAAAACCCGCTTAAAAACAAAATGACTCCAGAGCACTTAAAAACCCGCTACCAACGAAATGACTCCAGAGCACTTAAAAACCCACTTCCAATGAAATGACCACAGAACACTTAAAAACACGCTTCCAATGAAATGACCTCAGAGCACTTAAAACCCGCTTCCAACGAAATGACTCCAGAGCATTTAAAACCTACTTCCAATGAAATGACCCAGAGCACTTAAAAACCCGCCTTTCAAACGAAATGGACACCAGAATATTTAAAAACCCGCTTCCAACAAAATTACTCAGAGCACTTAAAAACCCCTTCCAAAGAAATGAATCTACAGCACTTAAAAACCCGCTTCCAACGAAATGACTCCAGAGCACTTAAAAACCCTCTTCCAACAAAATGACTCCAGAGCACTTAAAAAATCCACTTCCAATAAATGACCCAGAGCACTTAAAAACCCACTTCCAACGAAAGGACACCAGAACACTTAAAACCTGCTTCCAACGAAATGACTCCAGAGCACTTAAAAACCGCCTCCAAAACAAAATGACTCCAGAGCACTTAAAAACCCGCTTCCAATGAAATGACACCAGAACACATAAAAACTAGCTTCCAACGAAATGACTTTAGAGCACTTAAAAACCCACTTAAAACGAAAGAAATGACCCAGACACTTAAAAACCCGCTTCCAACTAAATGACTCCAGAGCACTTAAAAACCCAGTTTCAACGAAAAGAATACCAGAATACTTAAAAACCGCTTCAATGAAATGACTTGCAGAGCACTTAAAAAACCCTTCCAACAAAATGACTCCAGATCACTTAAAAACACGCTTCCAACAAAATGATTCCAGAGCACTTAAAAACCGCTTCCAACGAAATGACTCCAGAGCACTTAAAAACCCGCCCAAACGAAATGACCCCAGAGCACTTAAAAACCCGCTTCCAACGAAATGACTCCAGAACACTGAAAAACCCACTTCCAACGAAATGACTCCAGAGCACTTAAAAACTGCTTCCAATGAAATGACCACAGAGCACTTAAAAACACGCTTCCAACGAAATGACCTCAGAGCACATAAAAACCTGCTTCAAACAAAATGACCCCAGAACACTTAAAAACCCACTTCCAACGAAATGACCTCAGAGCACATAAAAACCCGCTTCCAACGAAATGACTCCAGAGCATTTAAAACCTGCTTCCAAATAAATGACCCTGGAGCACTTAAAAACCCTCTAACAACGAATGGACACCAGAAGATTTAAAAACCCGCTTCAAACAAAATTAATGAGAGCACTTAAAACCCCTTCCAACAAAATGAATTCACAGCACGTAAAAACCCGCTTCCAACAAAATGAATCCAGAGCACTTAAAATACCGCTTCCAACGAAATGACTCCAGAGCACTCTAAAACCTGCTTCAAACCAAATGACTCTAGAGCACTTAAAAACGCTGCTTCCAAATGAAATGACTCCAGAGAACTTAAAAATCCGCTTCCAATGAAAGGATACTAGAACACTTAAAAACCCGTCCAACGAAATGACTCCAGAGCACTTAAAAACCTGCTTCCAACGAAATGACTCCAGAGCACTTAAAAACCCGCTTCCAACGAAATGACTCCAGAGCACTTAAAAACCGCTTCCAACGAAATGACTGCAGAGCACTTAAAAACCGCTTCAAACAAATGACTCCAGAGCACTAAAAACCTTCTTCCAAGGAAATGACTCCAGAGCACTTAAAAACCAACTTCCAAACGAAAGGACACCAGAACACTTAAAAACCCACTTCCAACGAAAACACCAGAACACTTAAAAACCTGCTTCCAACGAAATGACTACAGAGCACTTAAAAACACGCTTCCAACAAAATGACTCCAGAGCACTTAAAAACCCGCTTCAATGAAAAGGATACCAGAACACTTTCAAAAACCCGCTTCCAAAATAATGACCTCAGTGCACATAAAAACCTTTTCCAACGAAATGAATCCAGAGTACTTAAAACCCCACTTCCAAACTAAATGACTCCAGAGCACTTAAAAACCCGCTTCCAACGAAATGACTCCAGAGCACTAAAAACCGCCTTCCAACGAAATGACTCCAGAGCATTTAAAAACCCACTTCCAATGAAAGGACACCAGAACACATAAATACTAGCTTCCAACGAAATGACTTTAGAGCACTTAACAACCCGCTTAAAACGAAAAGCATCTCAGAACACTTAAAAACCCGCTTACAACTAAATGATTCCAGAGCACTTAAAAACCCACTTCCAACCAAAGGATACCAGAACACTTACAAAACTGCTTCCAATGAAATGACTCCAGAGCACTAAAAAACTTGCTTCCAAAGAAATGACTCCAAAGCACTTAAAAACCCGCTTCCAACGAAATGATACTAGAACACTTAATAATCCGCCTCCAACGAAATGACTCCAGAACACTTAAAAAACCGCTTCCAACGAAATTACTCCACAGCACTCTAAAAACCGGTTCCAATGAAATGATTAAAGAGCACTTAAAATCCTGCTTCCAAAGAAATGAACCCGAGCACTTAAAAACGTGCCTCCAACGAAAGGACAGAAGAATACTTAAAAAGTGCTTCCAACGAAATGACTCCAGAGCACTTAAAAACGAGCTTCCAAAGAAATGATTCCAGAGCACTTAAAAACCCGCTTCCAACGAAATGACTCCAGAGCACTTAAAAACCCGCTGAACTGACTCAGAGCACATAAAAACCTGCTTCCAACGAAATGATTCCAGAGTACTCTAAAACCCGCTTCCAACGAAATGTCTCAAGAGCACTCTAAAAATGCTTCCAACAAAATGGCCCCAGAGCACTTAAAACCCTGCTTCCAAAGAAAATGACTCAAGAGCACTCAAAAACCCGCTTCCAAGAAAATGACTCCAGAGCAATCAAAAACCCGCTACCAACGAAATGACTCCAGAGCACTTAAAAAACCACTTCCAATGAAATGACCACAGAGCACTTAAAAACACGCTTCCAATGAAATGACCTCAGAGCACATAAAAACCCGCTTCCAACGAAATGATTCCAGAGCATTTAAAAACCTACTTCCAACGAAACGACCCTAGAGCACTTAAACCCCGCTTCCAAACGAATGGACACCAGAATATTTAAAAACCTGCTTCAAACAAAATTACTCAGGAGCACTTAAAAACCCCCTTCCAAAGAAATGAATCTACAGCACGTAAAAACCCGCTTCCAACGAAATGACTCCAGAGCACTTAAAAACCCTCTTCCAACAAAATGACTCCAGAGCACTTAAAAATCCACTTCCAATAATATGACCCCAGAGCACTTAAAAACCCACTTCCAACGAAAGGACACCAGAACACTTAAAAACCTGCTTCCAACGAAATGACTCCAGAGCACTTAAAATCTCGCCTCCAACAAAATGACTCCAGAGCACTTAAAACCCGCTTCCAATGAAAGGACACCAGAACACATAAATACTAGCTTCCAAACGAAATGACTTTAGAGCACTTAACAACCCACTTAAAACGAAAGAATCCCAGACACTTAAAAACCCGCTTACACCTAAATGACTCCAGAGCACTTAAAAACCCAGTTTCAACGAAAGAATACCAGAATACTTACAAACCCGCTTCCAATGAAATGATTGCAGAGCACTCTAAAACCCTTCCAACAAAATGACTCCAGATCACTTAAAAACACGCCTCCAACAAAATGATTCCAGAGCACTCTAAAACCCGCTTCCAACGAAATGACTCCAGAGCACTTAAAAACCCGCTTCCAAACGAAATGACCCCAGAGCACTTAAAAACCCGCCTAAAACGAAATGACTCCAGAACACTGAAAAACCCACTTCCTACGAAATGACTCCAGAGCACTTAAAAACTGCTTCCAATGAAATGACCACAGAGCACTTAAAAACACGCTTCAACGAAATGACCTCAGAGCACATAAAACCCGCTTCAAACAAAATGACCCCAGCGCACTTAAAAACCCACTTCCAAATCGAAATGACCTCAGAGCACATAAAATCCCGCCTAAACGAAATGACTCCAGAGCATTTAAAAACCTGCTTCCAAACGAAACGACCCTGGAGCACTTAAACCCCTCTAACAACGAATGGACACCAGAAGATTTAAAAACCTGCTTCAAACAAAATTAATGAGGAGCACTTAAAACCCCTTCCAACAAAATGAATTCACAGCACGTAAAAACCCGCTTCCAACAAAATGAATCCAGAGCACTTAAAATACCGCTTAAAACGAAATGACTCCAGAGCACTCTAAAACCTGCTTCAAACCAAATGACTCTAGAGCACTTAAAAACGCTACCCAACGAAATGACTCCAGAGCTTAAATATCCGCTTAATGAAAGGATACAGAACACTTAAAACCCAAACCAACGAAATGACTCCAGAGCTCTTAAAAACAGCTTAAAACCCGCTTCCAACGAATTTACTCCAGAGCACTTAAAAACCCGCTTCCAACGAAATGACTGCAGAGCACTTAAAAAACCGCTTCCAACGAAATGACTCCAGAGCACTAATAACCTTCTTCCAAGGAAATGACTCCAGAGCACTTAAAAACCAACTTCCAACGAAAGGACACCAGAACACTTAAAAACCCACTTCCAACGAAAGGACACCAGAACACTTAAAAACCTGCTTCCAACGAAATGACTACAGAGCACTTAAAAACACGCTTCCAAAAAAATGACTCCCGAGCACTTAAAAACCCGCTTCCAACGAAAGGATACCAGAACACTTTCAAACCCGCTTCCAAAATAATGACCTCAGTGCACATAAAAAACCTTTTCCAACGAAATGAATCCATAGTACTTACATCCCCACTTCCAACGAAATGACTCCAGAGCACTTACAAACCCGCTTCCAACGAAATGACTCCAGAGCACTAAAACCCGCTGAAATGACTCCAGAGCACTTAAAAACCCACTTCCAACGAAAGGACACCAGAACACATAAATACTAGCTTCCAACGAAATGACTTTAGAGCACTTAACAACCCGCTTAAAACGAAAGCATCTCAGAACACTTAAAAACCCGCTTACAACTAAATGATTCCAGAGCACTTAAAAACCCACTTCCAACCAAAGGATACCAGAACACTTACAAAACTGCTTCCAATGAAATGACTCCAGAGCACTTAAAACCTTGCTTCCAAAGAAATGACTCCAAAGCACTTAAAAACCCGCTTTTAACGAAAGGATACTAGAACACTTAATAATCCGCCTCCAACGAAATGACTCCAGAACACTTAAAAAACCTCTTCCAATGAAATTACTCCACAGCACTCTAAAAACCGGTTCCGATGAAATGATTCCAGAGCACTTAAAATCCTGCTTCCAAAGAAATGAACCCGAGCACTTAAAAACGCGCCTCCAACGAAAGGACAGAAGAATACTTAAAAAAGTGCTTCCAACGAAATGACTCCAGAGCACTTAAAAACGAGCTTCCAAAGAAATGATTCCAGAGCACTCTAAAACCCGCCAAACGAAATGACTCCAGAGCACTTAAAAACCCGCTACAAATCGAAATGACTCAGAGCACATAAAAACCTGCTTCCAACGAAATGATTCCAGAGTACTGTAAAACCCGCTTCCAACGAAATGACTCCAGAGCACTCTAAAAAATGCTTCCAACAAAATGGCCCTAGAGCACTTAAAAACCTGCTTCCAAAGAAATGACTCCAGAGCACTCAAAAACCCGCTTCCAACAAAATGACTCCAGAGCAATCAAAAACCCGCTACCAACGAAATGACTCCAGAGCACTTAAAAAACCGCTTCCAATGAAATGACCACAGAGCACTTAAAAACACGCTTCCAATGAAATGACCTCAGAGCACATAAAAACCCGCTTCCAACGAAATGACTCCAGAGCATTTAAAAACCTACTTCCAACGAAACGACCCTAGAGCACTTAAACCCCGCTTGCAACGAATGGACACCAGAATATTTAAAAACCTGCTTCAAACAAAATTACTCAGGAGCACTTAAAAACCCCCTTCCAACGAAATGAATCCACAGCACGTAAAAACCCGCTTCCAACGAAATGACTCCAGAGCGCTTAAAATACCGCTTAAAACGAACTGACTCCAGAGCACTTAAAAACCCTCTTCCAACAAAATGACTCCAGAGCACTTAAAAATCCACTTCCAATGAAAGGATACTACAACACTTAAAAAACCACCTCCAACGAAATGACTCCAGAGAGCTTAAAAACCCCCTTCCAACGAAATGACTCCAGAGAGCTTAAAAACCCGCTTCCAACGAAAAGACTCCAGAGCACTTAAAAACCAGCTTCCAACGAATTTGCTCCAGAGCACTTAAAAAACCGCTTCCAACTAAATGACTCCAGAGCACTCTAAAACCCACTTCCAACAAAAGGACACCAGATCACTTAAAAATTCGCTTCCAACGAAATGATTCCAGAGCACTAAAAACCTTCTTCCATGGAAATGACTCCAGAGCACTTAAAAACCCACTTCCAATAATATGACCCCAGAGCACTTAAAAACCCACTTCCAAAGAAAGGACACCAGAACACTTAAAAACACGCTCCCAACAAAATGACTCTAGAGCACTTAAAAACCCGCTTCCAACGAAAGGATACCAGAACACTTAAAAACACGCTTCCAAAAAAATGAACTCAGCACACATAAAAAACCTTTTCCAATGAACTGAATCCAGAGTACTTACATCCCCACTTCCAACAAAATGACTCCAGAGAA
Organism: Meriones psammophilus; assembly: GCA_036365155.1. NCBI lineage: Eukaryota > Metazoa > Chordata > Mammalia > Rodentia > Muridae > Meriones > Meriones psammophilus. The sequence continues at coordinate 79,209 of JAEOAE010003492.1, read as the reverse complement.
CATACAAACCCGCTTCCAACGAAATGACTCCAGAGCACTAAAACCCGCTTCCAACGAAATGACTCCAGAGCACTTAAAAACCCGCTTCCAACGAAATGACCCCAGAGCACTTAAAAACCCGCTTCCAACGAAATGACTCCAGAACACTGAAAAACCCACTTCCCACGAAATGACTCCAGAGCACTTAAAAAACTGCTTACAATGAAATGACCACAGAGCATTTAAGAACACGCTTCCAACGAAATGACCTCAGAGCCCATAAAAACCGCCTCAAACAAAATGACCCCAGCGCACTTAAAAACCCACTTCCAAAGAAATGATCTGAGAGCACATAAAATCCCGCTTCCAACGAAATGACTCCTGAGCATTTAAAAACCTGCTTCCAACAAAACGACCCTAGAGCACTTAAACCCCTCTTCCAACGAATGGACACCAGAAGATTTAAAAACCTGTTTCAAACAAAATTAATCAGGAGCACTTAAAAACCCCCTTCCAAAGAAATGAATTCATAGCACGTAAAAACCCGCTTCAACAAAATGACTCCAGAGCACTTAAAATACCGCTTCCAACGAAATGACTCCAGAGCACTCTAAAACCTGCTTCCAACCAAATGACTCTAGAGCACTTAACAACGCGCTTCCAATGAAATGACTCCAGAGCATTTAAATATCCGCTTCCAATGAAAGGATACTAGAACACTTAAAAACCCGCCTCCAACGAAATGACTCCAGAGCACTTAAAAAACAGCGTCCAACGAAATGATTCCAGAGAGCTTAAAAACCCGCTTCCAACGAACTGACTCCTGAGCACTTAAAACCCGCTTCCAACGAATTTACTCCAGAGCACTTAAAAACCCGCTTCCAACGAAATGACTGCAGAGCACTTAAAAAACCGCTTCCAACGAAATGACTCCAGAGCACTCTAAAACCCGCTTCCAACAAAAGGACACCAGATCACTTAAAAGTCCGCTTCCAACGAAATGATTCCAGAGCACTAAAAACCTTCTTCCAAGGAAATGACTCCAGAGCACTTAAAAACCCACTTCCAACGAAAGGACACCAGAACACTTAAAAACCCACTTCCAACGAAAGGACAGCAGAACACTTAAAAACCTGCTTCCAACGAAATGACCTCAGAGCACTTAAAAACACACTTCCAACAAAATGACTCCCGAGCACTTAAAAACCCGCTTCCAACGAAAGGATACCAGAACACTTTCAAACCCGCTTCCAAAATAATGACCTCAGTGCACATAAAAACCTTTTCAACGAAATGAATCCAGAGTACTTACATCCCCACTTCCAACGAAATGACTCCAGAGTACTTACATCCCCACTTCCAACGAAATGACTCCAGAGCACTAAAAACCTGCTTCCAACGAAATGACTCCAGAGCACTTAAAAACCCACTTCCAACGAAAAGATACCAGAGCACTTAAAAACCCACTTCCAACAAAAGGATACCAGAACACTTAAAAACCCACTTCCAACGAAAGGACACCAGAACACATAAATACTAGCTTCCAAATAAATGACTTTAGAGCACTTAACAACCTGCTTAAAACGAAAGCATCTCAGAACACTTAAAAACCCGCTTACAACTAAATGATTCCAGAGCACTTAAAAATCCACTTCCAACGAAAGGACACCAGAACACTTAAAAACCCGCTTCCAACGAAATGACTCCAGAGCACTAAAAACCCGCTTCCAATGAAATGACTCCAGAGCACTTAAAAACCCACTTCCAACGAAAGGATACCAGAACACTTGAAAACCCGCTTACAACTAAATGACTCCAGAGCACTTAAAAACCCACTTCCAACGAAAGGATACCAGAACACTTACAAACCCGCTTCCAATGAAATGACTCCAGAGCACTTAAAAAACCGCTTCCAAAGAAAGGACACCAGAACACTTAAAAACCCTCGTCCAACAAAATGACTCCAGAGCACTTAAAACCTTGCTTCCAGGGGACTCCAAGATGGCGGCGAGCAGAGCGCACCGTTTTGGAGAGGCAGAAGACACTAATCTCCGTAATTGGTGAGTGGAGTGACAATCAAAGCTAGAATTTGAACTTTTGGGCTTTCTAAAGGAGAGGGGCCACCACAGAAGCGTGGATTGCTAGTAGATTTAGATCGGGCGCGGACTTCTCCGGGAAGGAAATAGGGCGCTTCCCTTGCCCGGGCCTCCCGAGGGGAAACCCGCACACAGCACCAGGCAGCTGAGCACAAAACTCACATCCAGGAGATCAAGGCAGCAGAGACAGTGCTCCGGGCCCCATACAGCAGCGGTCTGCTGTAACCACCCGTTGAACACCCAACCCCTCCTGGGACACGTCCCACTCAGGGCCCTCCGGTCCCGAGGATAGTCCCCCCCCATCCCGCTGACTTGATCCTGCGGCTTAGACCACAGCAGGAAGTGCAGCGGAGCTCACGCCCCAAGCGGCCAGAGCTCAATATCCCCAGAAACCTCCTCACAGGAGGAGCGCAGGCCCTATCACAGAATTCCAACTACTGAGCGCTAACCACAGAGACTCAGATCCACAATACAATTCTTCCTGGATACCAAAGCCGCAAAGCTCAGTGCCTGGGACCCAAGACGGGCGGAGGCAGGGCTCCAGACCCCGCAGCCGCAGCGGAGAGCAGTAACGGCCTGCTGAACGCCACCACTCAGAGGAGAACACACCCAACCTAGAGACCCCTCCCTGAGCTCTTGACCCGCGGAACACACTTCCCACTACCACCACCACCCAGATCTACAGGAGTGCACGCACTGCCGAAACTCCACCCCGCCAGAGCGCACGCCCAGTACAGTGCTAGCCACAGAGACTCAGACCCACAGTACAACCCGTCCCAGATCCCAAGTCTGCAAGTGGCAGCACGGACTACACAGGGCTGCCCAGCCGGTGACTGTATGGGCCATCCAACCCCTCAGTGGCAGAAAACCAGCTGAATAAACACTAAAGACCAGCAGACCGGTAAAATCAATATGCGCACGCATTCTTCAACAGTGCTTGTGATCCCTTAGCGCCTGCAACAACTTCAGTGCTTGCAAAGCACCCCTCTCACACACTGAAGGCCTCTTCATTCACCAACACCCTGTCCCTTAGGACACACCCACAAGCACACGCTCAAACACACGCTACCCCACATTTGCCCTTCTGCGCCTGCGAACTTTCCTTCTACAGGTATAGCTGAATAACCAACGCACACACTGAAACCACTAGACCTCACTAGACCTTCATTTTCCTGAAAAATTCTCCAGATACCAGAGAAAAACCAGTCTGACCTGCAGAATCCAGGAACAGACAGTGTACACGACAGATAACCAAATGGCCAGAGGACGGCGAAAGAACACAACCAACGCAAATCATGATATCATGGCTTCACCGGCAACCTCCAAAATTATTGGACACTCCAACTCAGCAGAAACAGAAAAAGAAAATGATTTTAAAGCTATGATTATCCAGTTATTTGAGGCACATAAAGAGGAAACAAACAAATCTCTCAGAGAAATAGTCATAGAGATTCAAACAGTTAAAGAGGATACAAAAAAATCCCTTAACGATTTGGCCTCCCAAATAGAAACAAAGACAAACGAGGTGAACGAAGAAGCTCTTAAAGAAATACATGCAAATAGAGCCAAACAATTGGAGGCAGAAGCAGAGGCACTAAGAGAGGAAACAAACAAAAAAATACAGTCCATCTTGGAGACACAGGAATCCACACTCAAACAGATGAAGGAAATGTTGCAAGACATGAAAACAGAATTAGAATCAATAAAAAAAACACAAACTGAGAAAACCCTGGAACTGAAGAACTTAGAGAAAAGAGAAGGAATCTCAAAGGTAAGCATCACTAATAGAATTCAAGAGATGGAAGAGAGAATCTCAGGTGCTGAAGATACACTCACAGAAATTGATACTTCCCTCAAAGCAAAAATAAAATCAGAAAAATCCCAAACACAAACCATCCAAGAAATCAAGGATGCCATGAAAAGTCAAAATATAAGAATAATAGGAATTGAAGAAGAAGAAGAGTCCAGGTTACAAGGTCCAGAAAATATTTTCAAGAAAATCATAGAAGAAAATTTTCCCAACCTAAAGAAAGAGATGTCCACAAACATACAAGAGGCCTACAGAACACCAAATAGGCTAGACCAGAGAAGAAACTCCTCACGCCACATCATAGTCAAAACACTTAATCTACAGAACAAAGAAAGGGTACTAAAAGCAGCAAGGGAAAAAGGCCAAGTAACATATAAAGGCAAACCTATCAGAATCACTCCGGACTTCTCATCAGAAACTATGAAAGCCAGAAGAGCCTGGGGAGAGATCATGCGGGCCCTAAGGGACCACAGGTGCCAACCTAGACTACTTTACCCAGCAAAGCTTTCAATCAACATAGATGGAGAAAATAAAATATTCCACGACAAAACTAAATTTAAGCAATATTTGAACAGCAACCCAGCCCTACAGAAGATACTAGAAGGAAAATTCCAATCCAAAGAAAACAAATACACCCAAGAAAACATAGGTTAAAGATATTTTCCAACAAAAGTCAAAAGCAAACAAGCAATGATCCACAGTAACATCGCCAACTACACAATAATAGGAAATAACATTCAATGGTCATTAATATCTATCAACATCAATGGACTCAACTCTCCAATAAAAAGACACAGACTAACAGAATGGGTGCGGGAAACAGGATCCAACATTCTGCTGCATCCAAGAAACACACCTAAGCAACAAAGATAAACATTACCTCAGAGTAAAAGGCTGGAAAACAGTTTTTCAAGCAAATGGACCCAAAAAACAAGCAGGAGTGGCTATCCTAATATCTAATAAAATAGATTTTCAACCAAAACTAATCAAAAAGACATAGAGGGGCACTACATTTTCATCAAAGGAAAAATTCACCAAGAAGACATCACAATTCTAAACATCTATGCCCCAAATACAAGAGCACCCACATTCATAAATGAAACATTATCAAAGCTTAAACCACACATTGATGGCAATACCTAATAGTGGGTGACTTCAACACCCCACTCTCACCAAGGGACAGATCAACTAGACAGAAACCAAATAAGGAAATAAAAGCACTTACAGAGTCCCTAAATCAAATGGACCTAATAGACGTCTACAGATCTTTCCACCCAAACTCAAAAGAGTATACCTTCTTTTCAGCACCTCATGGAACCTTCTCCAAAATAGACCATATAGTTGGTCACAAAGCAAGCCTCAACAGATATAAAAAGATTGAGATAATCCCTTGTATTCTATCGGACCACCATGGACTAAAGCTGGACATCAACAACAATGGAAACAACAAAAAGCCGACACGCACATGGAAACTGAACAACTTGCTACTCAATGACAGCTGGGTTAAGGAAGAAATAAAGAAAGAAATTAAAGACTTCTTAGAATTCAATGAAAATGAAGGCACAACATACCCAAATTTATGGGACACATTGAAAGCGGTGCTCAGAGGAAAATTTATAGCACTAAGTGCCTTCAAGAAGAAATTTATAACATCACATACAAGTAACTTAATGGCCCAACTGAAAACCCTAGAAAAAAAAGAAGCAGATACACCCAAGAGGAGCAGAAGGCTGGAAATAATCAAACTCAGGGCTGAAATCAATCAATTAGAAACAAATAAAACTATTCAAAGAATCAATGAAACAAAAAGCTGGTTCTTTGAGAAAATCAACAAGATAGACAAACCCTTAGCCAAGCTAACTAAAAGCAGAGAGAATCTATCCAAATCAGCAAAATCAGAAATGAAAAGGGGGACATAACTACAGACACTGAAGAAATTCAAACAATCATTAGGTCATACTACAAAAGCCTATACGCCACAAAAATTTGAAAATTTAAACGAAATGGACAATTTTCTTGATAGATTCCATCTACCAACATTAAGTCAAGATCAGATAGAAAGACTGAATAGACCTATATCCCCAAGGAAATTGAAACAGTCATTCACAGCCTCCCTCCAAAAAAGCCCTGGGCCAGATGGTTTCAGCTCAGAATTCTACCAGACCTTCAAAGAAGTGCTAATACCAATTCTCCTCAAACTATTCCACAAAATAGAAACAGAAGGAACATTACCAAACTCATTCTATGAAGCGACAGTTACCTTGATACCCAAACCACACAAAGACCCAACAAAAAAAAGAACTTTAGACCTATCTCTCTTATGAATATTGATGCAAAAATACTCAATAAAATACTTGCAAACCGAATCCAAGAACACATCAAAGATATCATCCATCATGACCAAGTAGGCTTCATCCCAGGCATGCAAGGGTGGTTCAACATACGGAAATCCATCAATGTAATCCACCACATAAACAAACTGAAGGAGAAAAACCACATGATCATCTCCTTGGATGCCGAAAAAGCATTTGACAAAGTCCAACACCCATTCATGTTTAAAGTATTGAGAGATCAGGGATACAAGGAACATACTTAAACATAGTAAAGGCAATATACAGCAAGCCTACAGCCAACATCAAACTCAATGGAGAGAAACTTAAATCAATCCCACTGAAATCAGGGACAAGACAAGGCTGCCCACTCTCTCCATATCTCTTCAACATAGTACTTGAAGTCTTAGCCAGAGCAATAAGACAACTAAAGGAGATCAAGGGGATACAAATTGGAAAGGAAGAGGTCAAAGTGTTACTATTCGCAGATGATATGATAGTATACATAAGTGACCCCAAAAATTCAACCAGAGAACTCCTTCAGCTGATAAACACCTTCAGCAAAGTGGCTGGATACAAAGTCAACTCAAAAAAATCAGAAGCCCTCCTGTATACCAAAGACAAAAGGGCCGAGAAAGAAATTAGGGAAACAACACCCTTCACAATAGCCACTAATAACATAAAGTACCTTGGGGTGACACTAACCATGCAAGTGAAAGACCTGTTTGAGAAAAACTTCAAGTCTCTGAAGAAAGAAATTGAAGAAGATCTCAGAAGATGGAAAGATCTCCCGTGCTCATGGATTGGTAGGATTAACATTGTGAAAATGGCCATCCTGCCAAAAGCAATCTACAGATTTAATGCAATTCCCATCAAAATACCAACTCAATTCTTTTCAGACCTTGAAAAAAAAGATTCTCAGCTTCATATGGAGAAACAAAAACCTAGAATCTCCAAAACAACCCTATACAACAACAGATCATCTGGAGGTATCTCCATTCCAGATCTCATGCTGTACTACAGAGCAATAGTAATAAAAACTGCATGGTATTGGCATCAAAACAGAAAGGAGGATCAATGGAACCGAATTGAAGACCCAGAAATAAACGCACGTACCTATGAATACTCAATTTTTGACAAAGCAGCCAAAACCACTCAATGGAAAAAAGATAGCATCTTCAACAGATGGTGCTGGTCTAATTGGATGTCTACATGCAGAAAAATGAAAATAGATCCACATTTATCACCCTGCACAAAACTAAAGTCCAAGTGGATCAAAGACCTAAACATAAAACCAGATATGCTAAATCTGTTAGAAGAAAAAGTAGGGAACAGCCTAGAACTCATTGGCACAGGAGACAACTTCCTGAACAGAACTCCAACAGCACAGGCTTTAAGAGCAACAATCAATAAATGGGACCTCATGAAACTGAAAAGCTTCTGTAAAGCAAAGGACACCGTCATCAAAACAAAACGACTGCCTACAGATTGGGAAAGAATCTTCACCAACCCTCTATCTGACAGAGGGCTAATATCCAGTATATATAAAGAACTAAAGAAGCTGAAAAGCAGCAAAACAAGTAAACAAATTAAAAAATGGGGAACGGAGCTAAACAGAGAATTCTCTGTAGAGGAATATAGAATGGCAGAGAAACACTTAAAGAAATGCTCAACGTCATTAGCCATTAGGGAAATGCAAATCAAAAAGACCCTAAGATTTCACCTTACACCCATCAGAATGGCCAAGATGAAAAACACAAATGACAACACATGTTGGAGAGGTTGTGGAGAAAGGGGACCCTCCTCCATTGCTGGTGGGAATGTAATCTGGTACAACCACTTTGGAAGTCAATCTGGCGCTTTCTCAGACAATTAGGAATAGTGCTTACTCAAGATCCAGCTATACCACTGCTAGGCATATACCCAAAGTTTGCTCAAGTACACAATAAGGACATTTGCTCAACCATGTTTGTAGCAGCTTTATTTGTAATAGCCAGAACCTGGAAACAACCCAGATGTCCATTAACGGAGGAATGGATACAGAAATTGTGGTATTTCTACACAATGGAATACTACTCAGCAATCAAAAAGGAGGAAATCATGAAATTTGCAGGCAAATGGTGGGATCTAGAAAAGATCATTCTGAGTGAAGTATCCCAGAAGGAGAAAGACAAACATGGAATATACTCGCTTATATAGACCTAAAAGATAGGATAAACATAATGAAATCTAAAGAAGATAATCAAGAAAGCAGACATGGGGTATGATGATCTATCCTCATTTAGAAAGACAAATGGGATGTGCATTGAACATATGGCGGAGTCTACCGCAGAAAGCATCTGAAAGACTCTACCTAGCAGTGCTCCAAAATAGATACTAAGACTCACAACCAAACCTTCGCAAAGTGCAGGGAATCATATGAAAGAAGGGGAGTTTGATGTGGAGAGGATAGGAACTCCACAAGGACCAAACGTATCTGGGCACAGGGTCTTTTCTGAGATGGACACTCAACCAAAGTCCATGAGAGGATAAAATCTAGAACCTCTGCTCAGATGTGACCCGTGATAGCTCAGTAATCAATTGGTTTCCCACAGTAAGGGGAACAAGGACTATTTCTAACATGAACTCAATGACTGGCTCTTTGACCTCCCAACCTCCCAAGGGAGGAGCAGTACTGTTAGGCCACAGAGGAGGACTTTGCAGCCAGTCTGGAAAATACCTGACAAAAGCGAGTCATATGAAAGGGGAGGAGGTCCTCCCCTATTAGTGGACTTGGAAAGGGACAAGGAGGAGATGAGGGAGGGAGGGTGGGATTGGGGAGGGAATGAGGGATACAGCTGGGATACAGAATTAACAAAATGTAACTAATGAGAAAAATAAAATGAAGGAAAAAAAAAAAAAAAAACCTTGCTTCCAAAGATATGACTCCAAAGCGCTTAAAAACCCGCTTCCAACAATAGGATAATAGAACACTTAATAATCCGCCTCCAACGAAATGACTCCAGAGCACTTAAAAAACCGCTTCCAACGAAATGACTCCAGAGCACTTAAAAACCCGCTTACAACGAAATTACTCCACAGCACTCTAAAACCCGATTCCAATGAAATGATTCCAGAGCACTTAAAAACCTGCTTCCAACGAAATGAACCCGAGCACTTAAAAAGGCGCCTCCAACAAAAGGACAGGAGAATACTTAAAAACGCGCTTCCAACGAAATGACTCCAGAGCACTTAAAAACGCGCTTCCAAAGAAATGATTCCAGAGCACTCTAAAACTACCTTCCAATGAAATGACTCCAGATCACTTAAAAACACGCTTCCAACGAAATGATTCCAGAGCACTCTAAAACCTGCTTCCAACAAAATCACTCCACAGCACTTAAAAACGCGCTTCCAACGAAATGACCCCAGAGCACATAAAAACCAGCTTCCAAAGAAATGCTCCAGAGCATTCAAAAACCCGCTTCCAACAAAATGACTCCAGAGCACTCAAAAACCGGCTTCCAAAGAAATGACTCCAGAGCACTTATAAAACCGCTTCCAACGAAATGACTCCAGAGCACTGAAAAACCCACTTCCAGTGAAATGACTCCAGAGCACTTAAAAAACCGCTTCCAACAAAATGACTCCAGAGCACTCAAAAACCTGCTTCCAACGAAATGACTCCAGAGCACTCTAAAACATGCTTCCAATGAAATGGCCCCAGAGCACTTAAAAACCCGCTTCCAAAGAAATGACTCCAGAGCACTCAAAAACCGCTTCCAACAAAATGAATCCAGAGAAATCAAAAACCTGCTTCCAACAAATGACTCAAGAGAACTTAAAAACCTGCTTCCAACGAAATGACTCCAGAGCAATCAAAAACCCGCTTCCAACGAAATGACTCAAGAGAACTTAAAAAACTGCTTCCAACGAAATGACTCCAGAGCACTGAAAAACCCACTTCCAAAGAAATGACTCCAGAGCACTAAAAAACCCGCTTCCAACGAAATGACCTCAGAGCACATAAAAACCTGCTTCCAAAGAAATGACTCCAGAGCATTTAAAAACCTGCTTCCAACAAAACGACCCTAGAGCACTTAAACCCCCCTTCCAAAGAATGGACACCAGAACATTTAAAAACCTGCTTCAAACAAAATTATTTAGGAGCACTTAAAAAGCACCTTCCAACGAAATGAATCCACAGCACGTAAAAACCCAATTCCAACAGAGCACTTAACTTACCGCGTCCAACGAAATGAATCCAGAGCACTTAAAAATCCGCTTCCAACGAAAGGATACTAGAACCCTTAAAAACCCACCTCCAACAAAATGACTCCAGAGCTCTTAAAAAACAGCTTCCAAAGAAATGACTCCAGAGAGCTTAAAAACCCGCTTCCAACGAAAGGACACCAGATCACTTAAAAATCCACTTCCAACGAAATGTTTCCAGAGCACTAAAAACCTTCTTCCATGGAAATGACTCCAGAGCACTTAAAAACCCACTTCCAATAATATGACCCCAGAGCACTTAAAAACGCACTTCCAACGAAAGGACACCAGAACACTTAAAAACCCACTTCCAACGAAATGACTCCAGAGCACTTAAAAACACGCATCCAACAAAATGACTCCAGAGCACTTAAAAACCCGCTTCCAAAGAAAGGATACTAGAACACTTAATAATCCGCCTCCCAATGAAATGACTCCAGAGCACTTAAAAAATCGCTTCCAACGAAATGACTCCAGAGCACTTAAAAAACCGCTTCCAACGAAATGACTCCAGAGCACTTAAAAACCCGCTTTTAACGAAATTACTCCACAGCACTCAAAAAGCCGATTCCAATGAAATGATTCCAGAGCACTTAAAAACCTGCTTCCAATGAAATGAACCCGAGCACTTAAAAACGCGCCTCCCACGAAAGAACAGGAGAATACTTAAAAATGCGCTTCCATCGAAATGACTCCAGAGCACTTAAAAACGCGCTTCCAAAGAAATGATTCCAGAGCACTCTAAAACCCCCTTCCAACGAAATGACTCCAGATCACTTAACAACACGCTTCCAACAGAATGATTCCAGAGCACTCTAAAACGCGCTTCCAACGAAATGACTCCAGAGCACTTAAAAACCTGCTTCCAACGAAATGACCCCAGAGCAGTTAAAAAACCGCTTCCAACTAAATGACTCCAGAGCACTGAAAAAGCCACTTCCAATGAAATGACTCCAGAGCACTTAAAAAACCGCTTAAAATTAAATGACCACAAAGCACGTAAAAACCCGCTTCCAACGAAATGACCTAAGAGCACATAAAAACCCGCTTGCAACGAAATGACCCCAGAGCACTTAAAAACCCGCTTACAACGAAATGACCTCAGAGCACATAAAAAACCGCTTCCAACGAAATGACTACAGAGCATTTAAAAACCTGCTTCCAACGAAACGACCCTAGAGCACTTCAACCCCGCTTCCAACGAATGGACACCAGAACATTTAAAAACCTGCTTCAAATAAAATTACTCAGGAGCACTTAAAAACTCCCTTCCAACGAAATGAATCCACAGCATGCAAAAACCGCTTCCAACAAAATGACTACAGAGCACTTAAAATACTGCTTCCAACGAAAGGATTCCAGAGCACTCTAAAACAAGCTTCCAACGAAATGATTCCAGAGCACTTAAAAACCCGCTTCCAAATAAATGACTCCAGAGCACTCAAAAACCCGCTTCCAAAAAAATGACCTCAGCTCACATAAAAAACCGTTTCCAACGAAATGAATCCAGAGTACTTACATCCCCACTTCACACGGAATGACTCAAGAGCACTTACAAACCTGTTTCCAATGAAATGACTCCAGAGCACTAAAAACCCGCTTGCAACGAAATGACTCCAGAGCACTTAAAAACCTACTTCCAACGAAATGACTCAAGAGCAATTAAAAACCTGCTTCCAAGGAAATGACTCCAGGGCACTTAAAAAGCCGCCTCCAACGAAATGACTCCAGAGCACTCTAAAACCCGCTTCCAACAAATGACCTCAGAGCATGTAAATACCGATTCCAACGAAATGACCCCAGAGCACTTAAAAAACCGCTTCCAACTAAATGACTCCAGAGCACGTAAAAACCCGCTTCCAAAGAAATGACCTCAGAGCACATAAAAACCCGCTTGCAACGAAATGACCCCAGAGCACTTAAAAACCCGCGTACAACGAAATGACCTCAGAGTACATAAAAAACCGCTTCCAACGAAATGACTACAGAGCATTTAAAAACCTGCTTCAAACGAAACGACCCTAGAGCACTTCAACCCCGCTTCCAACGAATGGACACCAGAACATTTAAAAACCTGCTTCAAATAAAATTACTCAGGAGCACTTAAAAACCCGCTTCCAACGAAATGACTCAGGAGCACTTAAAAACCCGCTTCCAACGAAATGACTCCAGAGCACTCTAAAACGCGCTTCCAACGAAATGAATCCACAGCACGCAAAACCGCTTCCAACGAAATGACTCCAGAGCACTTAAAAACCCGCTTCCAAATAAATGACTCCAGAGCACTCAAAAATCCGCTTCCAACGAAATGAATCCACAGCACGCAAAAACCGCTTCCAACAAAATGACTCCAGAGCACTTAAAAACCCGCTTACAACGAAATGACCTCAGCGCACATAAAAAACCGTTTCCAACGAAATGAATCCAGAGTACTTACATCCCCACTTCACACGGAATGACTCAAGAGCACTTACAAACCTGTTTCCAATGAAATGACTCCAGAGCACTAAAAACCCGCTTACAACGAAATGACTCCAGAGCACTTAAAAACCTACTTCCAACGAAATGACTCAAGAGCAATTAAAAACCTGCTTCCAAGGAAATGACTCCAGGGCACTTAAAAAGCCGCCTCCAACTAAATGACTCCAGAGCACTCTAAAACCCGCTTCCAACAAAATGACCTCAGAGCACATAAATACCCGCTTCCAACGAAATGACCCCAGAGCACTTAAAAAACCGCTTCCAACTAAATGACTCCAGAGCACGTAAAAACCCGCTTCCAACGAAATGACCTCAGAGCACATAAAAACCCGCTTGAAACGAAATGACCCCAGAGCACTTAAAAACCCGCGTACAACGAAATGACCTCAGAGTACATAAAAAACTGCTTCCAACGAAATGACTACAGAGCATTTAAAAACCTGCTTCAAACGAAACGACCCTAGAGCACTTCAACCCCGCTTCCAACGAATGGACACCAGAACATTTAAAAACCTGCTTCAAATAAAATTACTCAGGAGCACTTAAAAACCCGCTTCCAACGAAATGACTCAGGAGCACTTAAAAACCCGCTTCCAACGAAATGACTCCAGAGCACTCTAAAACCCGCTTCCAACGAAATGAATCCACAGCACGCAAAAACCGCTTCCAACGAAATGACTCCAGAGCACTTAAAATACCGCTTCCAACGAAAGGATTCCAGAGCACTCTAAAACAAGCTTCCAACGAAATGATTCCAGAGCACTCTAAAACCCGCTTCCAACGAAATGACTCAAGAACAGTCTAAAACATGCTTCCAACGAAATGGCCCCAGAGCACTTAAAAACCTGCTTCCAAATAAATGACTCCAGAGCACTCAAAAACCCGCTTCCAACAAAATGACTCCAGAGCAATCAAAAACCCGCTTCCAAGGAAATGACTCAAGAGAACTTGAAAAACCGCTTCCAACGAAATGACTCCAGAGCATTTAAAAACCTCTTCCAACGAAACGACCCTAGAGCATTTAAACCCTGCTTCCAACGAATGGACACCAGAACATTTAAAAACCTGCTTCAAACAAAATTACTCAGGAGCACTTAAAAACCCCCTTCCAACGAAATGAATCCACAGCACGTAAAAACCCGCTTCCAACGAAAATGACTCTAGAGCACATAAAATACCGCCTAAACGAAATGAATCCCCAGCACTTAAAAATCTGCTTCAAACGAATTTACTCCAGAGCACTTAAAAAACCGCTTCCAACTAAATGACTCCAGAGCACTCTAAAACCCGCTGCCAACAAAAGGACACCAGATCACTTAAAAATCCGCTTGCAACAAAATGATTCCAGAGCACTAAAAGCCTTCTTCCATGGAAATGACTCCGGAGCACTTAAAAACCCACTTCCAACGAAAGGACACCAGAACACTTAAAAACCCGCTTCCAACGAAATGACTCCAGAGCACTTAAAAACACGCTTCCAAAAAAATGACCTCAGCGCACATAAAAAACCTTTTCCAACGAATTGAATCCAGAATACTTACATCCCCACTTCCAACGAAATGACTCCAGAAAACATACAAACCCGCTTCCAACGAAATGACTCCAGAGCACTTAAAAACCCGCTTCCAACGAAAGGATACCAGAACACTTAAAAACTCGCTTACAACTAAATGACTCCAGAGCACTTAAAAACCCACTTCCAACGAAATGATACCAGAACACTTACAGTCCCGCTTCCAATGAAATGACTCCAGAGCACTTAAAAACCCGCTTTCACAGAAAGGACACCAGAACACTTAAAATCCCGCGTCCAACAAAATGACTCCAGAGCACTTAAAACCCGCTTCCAACGAAATGACTCCAGAGCACTTAAAAACGCGCTTCCAAAGAAATGATTCCAGAGTACTCTAAAACCCCCTTCCAACGAAATGACTCCAGAGCACTTAAAAACCTTCTTCCAAGGAAAAGACTGCAGAGCACTTAAAAACCCACTTCCAACGATATGACCCCAGAGCACTTAAAAACCCACTTCCAATGAAAGGACACAAGAACACTTAAAAACCCGCTTCCAACGAAATGACTCCAGAGCACTTAAAAATCTGCCTCCAACGAAAGGATACCAGAACACTTAAAAACCCGCTTCCAAAAAAATGACCTCAGCGCACATAAAAAACCGTTTCCAACGAAATGAATCCAGAGTACTTACATCCCCACTTCACACGAAATGACTCAAGAGCACTTACAAACCTGTTTCCAATGAAATGACTCCAGAGCACTAAAAACCCGCTTGCAACGAAATGACTCCAGAGCACTTAAAAACCTACTTCCAACGAAATGACTCAAGAGCAATTAAAAACCCGCTTCCAAAGAAATGACTCCAGGGCACTTAAAAAGCCGCCTCCAACGAAATGACTCGAGAGCACTCTAAAACCCGCTTCCAACGAAATGACCTCACAGCATGTAAATACCCGCTTCCAACGAAATGACCCCAGAGCACTTAAAAAAACCGCTTCCAACTAAATGACTCCAGAGCACGTAAAAACCCGCTTCCAACGAAATGACCTCAGAGCACATAAAAACCCGCTTGCAACGAAATGACCCCAGAGCACTTAAAAACCCGCTTACAACGAAATGACCTCAGAGTACATAAAAAACCGCTTCCAACGAAATGACTACAGAGCATTTAAAAACCTGCTTCCAACGAAACGACCCTAGAGCTCTTCAACCCCGCTTCCAACGAATGGACACCAGAACATTTAAAAACCTGTTTCAAATAAAATTACTCAGGAGCACTTAAAAACTCCCTTCAAACGAAATGAATCCACAGCACGTAAAAACCGCTTCCAATGAAATGACTCCAGAGCACTTAAAATACCGCTTCCAACAAAGGATTCCAGAGCACTCTAAAACCCGCTTCGAACGAAATGATTCCACAGCATTCTAAAACCCGCTTCCAATGAAATGACTCCAGAATACTCTAAAACATGCTTACAACGAAATGGCCCCAGAGCACTTAGAAACCCGCATCCAAAGAAAGGACTCCAGAGCACTTAAAAACGTGCTTCCAAAGAAAGGATTCCACAGCACTTAAAAACCCGCTTCCAAGGATATGACTCAAGAGAACTTAAAAAACCGCTTCCAACGAAATGACTCCAGAGTATTTAAAAACCTGCTTTCAACGAAATGACCCTAGAGCACTTAAACCCTGCTTCCAACGAATGGACACCAGAACATTTAAAAACCTGCTTCAAACAAAATTACTCAGGAGTACTTAAAAACCCCCTTCCAACGAAATGACTCCAGAGCACTTAAAAAGCCGCTTCCACCGAAATGACTCAGGAGCACTTAAAAACCCGCTTCCAACGAAATGAATCCAGAGCACTCTAAAACCCGCTTCCAACGAAATGAATCCACAGCACGCAAAAACCGCTTCCAACGAAATGACTCCAGAGCACTTAAAAACCTGCTTCCAACGAAATGACCCCAGAGCACTTAAAAAACCGCTTCCAACTAAATGACTCCAGAGCACTGAAAAAGCCACTTCCAATGAAATGACTCCAGAGCACTTAAAAAACCGCTTACAATTAAATGACCACAGAGCACGTAAAAACCTGCTTCCAACGAAATGGCCTAAGAGCACATAAAAACCCGCTTGCAACGAAATGACCCCAGAGCACTTAAAAACCTGCTTACAACGAAATGACCTCAGAGCACATAAAAAACCGCTTCCAACGAAATGACTACAGAGCATTTAAAAACCTGCTTCAAACGAACCGACCCTAGAGCACTTCAACCCCGCTTCCAACGAATGGACACCAGAACATTTAAAAACCTGCTTCAAATAAAATTACTCAGGAGCACTTAAAAACCCGCTTCCAACGAAATGACTCAGGAGCACTTAAAAACCCGCTTCCAACGAAATGAATCCAGAGCACTCTAAAACCCGCTTCCAACGAAATGAATCCACAGCACGCAAAAACCGCTTCCAACGAAATGACTCCAGAGCACTTAAAATACCGCTTCCAACGAAAGGATTCCAGAGCACTCTAAAACAAGCTTCCAACGAAATGATTCCAGAGCACTCTAAAACCCGCTTCAAAAAATGACCAAGAACAGTCTAAAACATGCTTCCAACGAAATGGCCCCAGAGCACTTAAAAACCTGCTTCCAAATAAATGACTCCAGAGCACTCAAAAACCCGCTTCCAACAAAATGACTCCAGAGCAATCAAAAACCCGCTTCCAAGGAAATGACTCAAGAGAACTTGAAAAACCGCTTCCAACGAAATGACTCCAGAGCATTTAAAAACCTCTTCCAACGAAACGACCCTAGAGCATTTAAACCCTGCTTCCAACGAATGGACACCAGAACATTTAAAAACCTGCTTCAAACAAAATTACTCAGGAGCACTTAAAAACCCCCTTCCAACGAAATGAATCCACAGCACGTAAAAACCCGCTTCCAACGAAATGACTCTAGAGCACATAAAATACCGCTTCCAACGAAATGAATCCCCAGCACTTAAAAATCTGCTTCAAACGAATTTACTCCAGAGCACTTAAAAAACCGCTTCCAACTAAATGACTCCAGAGCACTCTAAAACCCGCTGCCAACAAAAGGACACCAGATCACTTAAAAATCCGCTTGCAACGAAATGATTCCAGAGCACTAAAAGCCTTCTTCCATGGAAATGACTCCAGAGCACTTAAAAACCCACTTCCAACGAAAGGACACCAGAACACTTAAAAACCCGCTTCCAACGAAATGACTCCAGAGCACTTAAAAACACGCTTCCAAAAAAATGACCTCAGCGCACATAAAAAACCTTTTCCAACGAATTGAATCCAGAATACTTACATCCCCACTTCCAACGAAATGACTCCAGAAAACATACAAACCCGCTTCCAACGAAATGACTCCAGAGCACTTAAAACCCGCTTCCAACGAAAAGACTACAGAGCACTTAAAAACCCGCTTCCAACGAAAGGATACCAGAACACTTAAAAACTCGCTTACAACTAAATGACTCCAGAGCACTTAAAAACCCACTTCCAACGAAATGATACCAGAACACTTACAGTCCCGCTTCCAATGAAATGACTCCAGAGCACTTAAAAACCCGCTTTCACAGAAAGGACACCAGAACACTTAAAAATCCAGCGTCCAACAAAATGACTCAGAGCACTTAAAACCCGCTTCCAACGAAATGACTCCAGAGCACTTAAAAACGCGCTTCCAAAGAAATGATTCCAGAGTACTCTAAAACCCCCTTCCAACGAAATGACTCCAGAGCACTTAAAAACCTTCTTCCAAGGAAAAGACTGCAGAGCACTTAAAAACCCACTTCCAACGATATGACCCCAGAGCACTTAAAAACCCACTTCCAATGAAAGGACACAAGAACACTTAAAAACCGCTTCCAAAGAAATGACTCCAGAGCACTTAAAAATCTGCCTCCAACGAAAGGATACCAGAACACTTAAAAACCCGCTTCCAAAAAAATGACCTCAGCGCACATAAAAAACCGTTTCCAACGAAATGAATCCAGAGTACTTACATCCCCACTTCACACGAAATGACTCAAGAGCACTTACAAACCTGTTTCCAATGAAATGACTCCAGAGCACTAAAAACCCGCTTGGCAACGAAATGACTCCAGAGACTTAAAAACCTACTTCCAACGAAATGACTCAAGAGCAATTAAAAACCCGCTTCCAAAGAAATGACTCCAGGGCACTTAAAAAGCCGCCTCCAACGAAATGACTCGAGAGCACTCTAAACCCCCGCCAACGAAATGACCTCACAGCATGTAAATACCCGCTTCCAACGAAATGACCCCAGAGCACTTAAAAAAACCGCTTCCAACTAAATGACTCCAGAGCACGTAAAAACCCGCTTCCAACGAAATGACCTCAGAGCACATAAAAACCCGCTTGCAACGAAATGACCCCAGAGCACTTAAAAACCCGCTTACAACGAAATGACCTCAGAGTACATAAAAACCGCCTAACGAAATGACTACAGAGCATTTAAAACCTGCTTCCAACGAAACGACCCTAGAGCTCTTCAACCCCGCTTCCAACGAATGGACACCAGAACATTTAAAAACCTGTTTCAAATAAAATTACTCAGGAGCACTTAAAAACTCCCTTCAAACGAAATGAATCCACAGCACGTAAAAACCGCTTCCAATGAAATGACTCCAGAGCACTTAAAATACCGCTTCCAACAAAGGATTCCAGAGCACTCTAAAACCCGCTTCGAACGAAATGATTCCACAGCATTCTAAAACCCGCTTCCAATGAAATGACTCAGAATACTCTAAAACATGCTTACAACGAAAATGGCCCCAGAGCACTTAGAAACCCGCATCCAAAGAAAGGACTCCAGAGCACTTAAAAACGTGCTTCCAAAGAAAGGATTCCACAGCACTTAAAAACCCGCTTTCAAAGGATATGACTCAAGAGAACTTAAAAACCGCCCAAATCGAAATGACTCCAGAGCATTTAAAACCTGCTTTCAACGAAATGACCCTAGAGCACTTAAACCCTGCTTCCAAAAACCGAATGGACACCAGAACATTTAAAAACCTGCTTCAAACAAAATTACTCAGAGTACTTAAAAACCCCTTCCAACGAAATGACTCCAGAGCACTTAAAAAGCCGCTTCCACCGAAATGACTCAAGAGCACTCAAAAACCAGCTTCCAATGAAATGACTACAGAGCACTTAAAAACCCGCTTCCAACGAAATGAGCCCAGAGCACTTAAAAACCCGCTTCCAACGAAATGAACCCAGAGCACTTAAAAACCCAGTTCCAAAAACCGCTTCGAAATGTCCTCAGTGCACATAAAAACCTGCTTCCAAAGAAATGATTCCAGAGCACTCTAAAACAAGCTTCAACAAAATGACTCCAGAGCACTTTAAAACCTGCTTCCAACGAAATGACTCCAGAGCACTTAAAAACATGCTTCCAACGAAATGACTCCAGAGCACTTAAAACCCACTTCCAACGAAATGACTCCAGAGTACTTAAAAACCAAGTTCCAACAAAATGTCCTCAGTGCACAAAAAAAAAAGCCTTCAAGGAAAGGACTCCAGAGCACTTAAAAACGTGCTTCCAACGAAAGGATTCCACTGCACTTAAAAAACCCGATTCCAAGGAAATGACTCAAGAGAACTTAAAAACCGCTTCCAACGAAATGACTCCAGAGCATTTAAAAACCTGCTTCCAACGAAATGACCCTAGAGCACTTAAAATCTGCTTCCAACGAATGGACACCAGAACATTTAAAAACCTGCTTCAAACAAAATTACTCAGAGTACTTAAAAACCCCCTCCAACGAAATGAATAAACAGCACGTAAAAACCCGCTCCCAAATGAAAATGACTCCAGAGCACTTAAAATACCGCAGTCAAAAACGAAATGACTGACAGAGAGCACTTAAAAATCCGCTTCCAACGAAATGATTCCAGAGCACTTATAAATCCGCTTCAAAATACAGGATACTAGAACACTTAAAAACCCACCTCCAACGAAATGACTCCAGAGCATTTAAAACAGCTTCCAGCGAAATGACTCCAGAGAGCTCAAAAACCCGCTTCCAACGAAATGACTGCAGAGCACTTAAAAACCCGCTTCCAACAAAATTACTTGAGAGCACTTAAAAAACCGCTTCCAACTAAATGACTCCAGAGCACTCTAAAACCCGCTTCCAACAAAAGGATACCAGATCACATAAAATTCCGCTTCCAACGAAATGATTCCAGAGTACTAAAATCCTTCTTCCATGGAAATGACTACAGAGCACTTAAAAACCCACTTCCAATAATATGACCCCAGAGCACTTAAAAACCCACTTCCAATAATATGACCCCAGAGCACTTAAAAACCCACTTCCAACGAAAATGACACCAGAACACTTAAAAAGCCGCTTCCAACGAAATGACACCAGAGCACTTAAAAACACGCTTCCAACAAAATGACTCCAGAGCACTTAAAAACCCGCTTCCAACGAAAGGATACCAGAACACTTAAAAAAACGCTTCCAAAAAAATGAAATCAGCGCACATAAAAAACCCGTTTCCAACGAACTGAATCCAGAGTACTTACATCCCCACTTCCAACGAATAGACTCCAGAGAACATACAAACCCACTTCCAACGAAATGACTCCAGAGCACTTAAAAACCCGCTTCCAACGAAATGACTAAAGAGCACTTAAAAACCCGCTTCCAACGAAAGGATACCAGAACACTTAAAAACCCGCTTACAACTAAATGACACCAGAGCACTTAAAAACCCGCTTCCAAAGAAAGGACACCAGAACACTTAAAAACCCGCGTCCAACAAATGACTCCAGAGCACTTAAAACCTTGCTTCCAAAGAAATGACTCCAAAGCACTTAAAAACCCGCTTCCAACAAAAGGATACTAGTACACTTAATAATCCGCCTCCAACAAAATGACTCCAGAGCACTTAAAAATCCGTTTCCAACGAAATTACTCCACAGCACTCTAAAACCCGCTTCCAATGAAATGACTCCAGAGCACTTAAAAACCTGCTTCCAACGAAATGAACCCGAGCACTTAAAAACACGCCTCCAATGAAAGGACAGGAGAATACTTAAAAACGCGCTTCCAACGAAATGACTCCAGAGCACTTAAAAACGCACTTCCAAAGAAATGATTCCAGAGCACTCTAAAACTCCCTTACAACGAAATGACTCCAGAGCACTTAAAAACCCGCTTCCAACGAAATGACCCCAGAGCACTTAAAAACCCGTTTCCAACGAAATGACTCCAGAGCATTCAACAACCCGCTTCCAAAAAAATGACTCCAGAGCACTCAAAAACCCGCTTCCAACGAAATGACTACAGAGCAGTTAAAAACGCACTTCCAAAGAAATGACTACAGAGCACTCAACAACCCGCTGCCAACGAAATGACTACAGAGCACTCAAAAACATGCTTCCAACAAAATGAATCGACAGCATGTAAAAACCCGCTTCCAACGAAATGACTCCAGAGCACTCAACAACCCGCTTCCAACGAAATGACTACAGAGCACTTAAGAACCTACTTCCAAAGAAATGACTCCAGAGCACTCAAAAATGCTTCCAACGAAATGACTCCAGAGCACTTAAAAACCCGCTTCAAACGAAATGATCCCAGAGAACTTACAAACACGCTTCCAACGAAATGACCTCAGAGCACATAAAAACCCACTTCCAACGAAATGATTCAAGAGCACTCTAAAATCTGCTTCCACCGAAATGAAATGACTCCAGAGCCCTCAAAAACCCGCTTCCAACGAAATGACTGCAGAGGACTTAAAAACCCGCTTCCAACGAAATGACTCCAGAGCATTCAAAAACCCAATACCAATGAAATGACTCCAGAGCACTTAAAAACCCGCTTCCAACGAAAAGACTACAGAGCACTTAAAAACCCGCTTCCAACGAAATGACACCAGAGCACATAAAAACCCGCTTCCAACGAAATGACTCCAGAGCACTTAAAAACCCACTTCCAAAAATTGACTACAGAGCATTTAAAAACCTGCTTCCAACGAAACGACCCTAGAGCACTTAAACCCTGCTTCCAACGAAAGGACACCAGAACATTTAAAACCCCGCTTCAATGAAATGACTCAGGAGAACTTAAAAACACGCTTCCAACAAAATGAATCCAGAGCACGTAAAAACCCGCTTCCAACGAAATGACTCCAGAGCACTCAACCACCAGCTTCCAACGAAATGACTACAGAGCACTTAAAAACCTGCTTCCAAAAATTGACTACAGAGCATTTAAAAACCTGCTTTCAACGAAACGACCCTAGAGCACTTAAACCCTGCTTCCAACGAAAGGACACCAGAGAACTTAAAAACCTGCTTCCAACGAAAGGATACCAGAACACTTAAAAAAACGCTTCCAAAAAAATGACATCAGCGCACATAAAAAACCGTTTCCAACGAATTGAATCCAGATTACTTACATCCCCACTTCCAACGAATAGACTCCAGAGAACATACAAACCCACTTCCAACGAAATGACTCCAGAGCACTAAAAACCCGCTTCCAACGAAATGACTAAAGAGCACTAAAAACCCGCTTCCAACGAAATGACTAAAGAGCACTTAAAAACCCGCTTCCAACGAAAGGACACCAGAACACTTAAAAAGCCGCTTCCAACGAAATGACACCAGAGCACTTAAAAACACGCTTCCAACAAAATGACTCCAGAGCACTTAAAAACCCGCTTCCAACGAAAGGATACCAGAACAATTAAAAAAACGCTTCCAAAAAAATGAAATCAGCGCACGTAAAAAACCGTTTCCAAAGAATTGAATCCAGAGTACTTACATCCCCACTTCCAACGAATAGACTCCAGAGAACATACAAACCCACTTCCAACGAAATGACTCCAGAGCACTAAAAACCCGCTTCCAAAGAAATGACTAAAGAGCACTTAAAAACCCGCTTCCAACGAAATGACTAAAGAGCACTTAAAAACCCGCTTCCAACGAAAGGATACCAGAACACTTAAAAACCCGCTTACAACTAAATGACACCAGAGCACTTAAAAACCCGCTTCCAAAGAAAGGACACCAGAACACTTAAAAACCCGCGTCCAGCAAAATGACTCCAGAGCACTTAAAACCTTGCTTCCAAAGAAATGACTCCAAAGAACTTAAAAACCCGCTTCCAAAAAAAGGATACTAGTACACTTAATAATCCGCCTCCAACGAAATGACTCCAGAGCACTTAAAAACCTTCTTCCAAGGAAAAGACTGCAGAGCACTTAAAAACCCACTTCCAACGATATGACCACAGAGCACTTAAAAACCCACTTCCAATGAAAGGACACAAGAACACTTAAAAACCCGCTTCCAACGAAATGACTCCAGAGCACTTAAAAATCTGCCTCCAACGAAAGGATACCAGAACACTTAAAAACCCGCTTCCAAAAAAATGACCTCAGCGCACATAAAAAACCGTTTCCAACGAAATGAATCCAGAGTACTTACATCCCCACTTCACACGAAATGACTCAAGAGCACGTACAAACCTGTTTCCAATGAAATGACTCCAGAGCACTAAAAACCCGCTTGCAAAAAAAATGACTCCAGAGCACTTAAAAAAACCTACTTCCAACGAAATGACTCAAGAGCAATTAAAAACCCGCTTCCAAAGAAATGACTCCAGGGCACTTAAAAAGCCGCCTCCAACGAAATGACTCGAGAGCACTCTAAAACCCGCTTCCAACGAAATGACCTCACAGCATGTAAATACCCGCTTCCAACGAAATGACCCCAGAGCACTTAAAAAAACCGCTTCCAACTTAATGACTCCAGAGCACGTAAAATCCCGCTTCCAACGAAATGACCTCAGAGCACATAAAAACCCGCTTGCAACGAAATGACCCCAGAGCACTTAAAAACCCGCTTACAACGAAATGACCTCAGAGTACATAAAAAACCGCTTCCAACGAAATGACTACAGAGCATTTAAAAACCTGCTTCCAACGAAACGACCCTAGAGCTCTTCAACCCCGCTTCCAACGAATGGACACCAGAACATTTAAAAACCTGTTTCAAATAAAATTACTCAGGAGCACTTAAAAACTCCCTTCAAACGAAATGAATCCACAGCACGTAAAAACCGCTTCCAATGAAATGACTCCAGAGCACTTAAAATACCGCTTCCAACAAAGGATTCCAGAGCACTCTAAAACCCGCTTCGAACGAAATGATTCCACAGCATTCTAAAACCCGCTTCCAATGAAATGACTCCAGAATACTCTAAAACATGCTTACAACGAAATGGCCCCAGAGCACTTAGAAACCCGCATCCAAAGAAAGGACTCCAGAGCACTTAAAAACGTGCTTCCAAAGAAAGGATTCCACAGCACTTAAAAACCCGCTTCCAAGGATATGACTCAAGAGAACTTAAAAAACCGCTTCCAACGAAATGACTCCAGAGCATTTAAAAACCTGCTTTCAACGAAATGACCCTAGAGCACTTAAACCCTGCTTCCAACGAATGGACACCAGAACATTTAAAAACCTGCTTCAAACAAAATTACTCAGGAGTACTTAAAAACCCCCTTCCAACGAAATGACTCCAGAGCACTTAAAAAGCCGCTTCCACCGAAATGACTCCAGAGCACTCAAAAACCAGCTTCCAATGAAATGACTACAGAGCACTTAAAAACCCGCTTCCAACGAAATGAGCCCAGAGCACTTAAAAACCCGCTTCCAACGAAATGAACCCAGAGCACTTAAAAACCCAGTTCCAACGAAATGTCCTCAGTGCACATAAAAACCTGCTTCCAAAGAAATGATTCCAGAGCACTCTAAAACAAGCTTCAACAAAATGACTCCAGAGCACTTTAAAACCTGCTTCCAACGAAATGACTCCAGAGCACTTAAAAACATGCTTCCAACGAAATGACTCCAGAGCACTTAAAACCCACTTCCAACGAAATGACTCCAGAGTACTTAAATTCCAAGTTCCAACAAAATGTCCTCAGTGCACAAAAAAAAGCCCTTCCAAGGAAAGGACTCCACAGCACTTAAAAACGTGCTTCCAACGAAAGGATTCCACTGCACTTAAAAACCCGATTCCAAGGAAATGACTCAAGAGAACTTAAAAAACCGCTTCCAACGAAATGACTCCAGAGCATTTAAAAACCTGCTTCCAACGAAATGACCCTAGAGCACTTAAAATCTGCTTCCAACGAATGGACACCAGAACATTTAAAAACCTGCTTCAAACAAAATTACTCAGAGTACTTAAAACCCCCTTCCAACGAAATGAATAAACAGCACGTAAAAACCCGCTCCCAACCGAAATGACTCCAGAGCACTTAAAATACCGCTTCCAACGAAATGACTCCAGAGCACTTAAAAATCCGCTTCCAACGAAATGATTCCAGAGCACTTATAAATCCGCTTCAAAATACAGGATACTAGAACACTTAAAAACCCACCTCCAACGAAATGACTCCAGAGCGCTTAAAAAACAGCTTCCAGCGAAATGACTCCAGAGAGCTCAAAAACCCGCTTCCAACGAAATGACTGCAGAGCACTTAAAAACCCGCTTCCAACGAATTTACTTGAGAGCACTTAAAAAACCGCTTCCAACTAAATGACTCCAGAGCACTCTAAAACCCGCTTCCAACAAAAGGATACCAGATCACATAAAATTCCGCTTCCAACGAAATGATTCCAGAGTACTAAAATCCTTCTTCCATGGAAATGACTACAGAGCACTTAAAAACCCACTTCCAATAATATGACCCCAGAGCACTTAAAAACCCACTTCCAATAATATGACCCCAGAGCACTTAAAAACCCACTTCCAACGAAAGGACACCAGAACACTTAAAAAGCCGCTTCCAACGAAATGACACCAGAGCACTTAAAAACACGCTTCCAACAAAATGACTCCAGAGCACTTAAAAACCCGCTTCCAACGAAAGGATACCAGAACACTTAAAAAAACGCTTCCAAAAAAATGAAATCAGCGCACATAAAAAACCCGTTTCCAACGAACTGAATCCAGAGTACTTACATCCCCACTTCCAACGAATAGACTCCAGAGAACATACAAACCCACTTCCAACGAAATGACTCCAGAGCACTTAAAAACCCGCTTCCAACGAAATGACTAAAGAGCACTTAAAAACCCGCTTCCAACGAAAGGATACCAGAACACTTAAAAACCCGCTTACAACTAAATGACACCAGAGCACTTAAAAACCCGCTTCCAAAGAAAGGACACCAGAACACTTAAAAACCCAAAACCCAACAAATGACTCCAGAGCACTTAAAACCTTGCTTCCAAAGAAATGACTCCAAAGCACTTAAAAACCCGCTTCCAACAAAAGGATACTAGTACACTTAATAATCCGCCTCCAACAAAATGACTCCAGAGCACTTAAAAATCCGTTTCCAACGAAATTACTCCACAGCACTCTAAAACCCGCTTCCAATGAAATGACTCCAGAGCACTTAAAAACCTGCTTCCAACGAAATGAACCCGAGCACTTAAAAACACGCCTCCAATGAAAGGACAGGAGAATACTTAAAAACGCGCTTCCAACGAAATGACTCCAGAGCACTTAAAAACGCACTTCCAAAGAAATGATTCCAGAGCACTCTAAAACTCCCTTACAACGAAATGACTCCAGAGCACTTAAAAACCCGCTTCCAACGAAATGACCCCAGAGCACTTAAAAACCCGTTTCCAACGAAATGACTCCAGAGCATTCAACAACCCGCTTCCAAAAAAATGACTCCAGAGCACTCAAAAACCCGCTTCCAACGAAATGACTACAGAGCAGTTAAAAACGCACTTCCAAAGAAATGACTACAGAGCACTCAACAACCCGCTGCCAACGAAATGACTACAGAGCACTCAAAAACATGCTTCCAACAAAATGAATCGACAGCATGTAAAAACCGCGCAACGAAATGACTCCAGAGCACTCAACAACCCGCTTCCAACGAAATGACTACAGAGCACTTAAGAACCTACTTCCAAAGAAATGACTCCAGAGCACTCAAAAATGCTTCCAACGAAATGACTCCAGAGCACTTAAAAACCCGCTTCAAACGAAATGATCCCAGAGAACTTACAAACACGCTTCCAACGAAATGACCTCAGAGCACATAAAAACCCACTTCCAACGAAATGATTCAAGAGCACTCTAAAATCTGCTTCCACCGAAATGAAATGACTCCAGAGCCCTCAAAAACCCGCTTCCAACGAAATGACTGCAGAGCACTTAAAAACCCGCTTCCAACGAAATGACTCCAGAGCATTCAAAAACCCAATACCAATGAAATGACTCCAGAGCACTTAAAAACCCGCTTCCAACGAAAAGACTACAGAGCACTTAAAAACCCGCTTCCAACGAAATGACACCAGAGCACATAAAAACCCGCTTCCAACGAAATGACTCCAGAGCACTTAAAAACCCACTTCCAAAAATTGACTACAGAGCATTTAAAAACCTGCTTCCAACGAAATGACCCTAGAGCACTTAAACCCTGCTTCCAACGAAAGGACACCAGAACATTTAAAACCCCGCTTCAATGAAATGACTCAGGAGAACTTAAAAACACGCTTCCAACAAAATGAATCCAGAGCACGTAAAAACCCGCTTCCAACGAAATGACTCCAGAGCACTCAACCACCAGCTTCCAACGAAATGACTACAGAGCACTCAAAAACCCGCTTCCAACGAAATGACTCCAGAGAACTTAAAAACCCGCTTTCAACGAAATGACTCCAGAGAACTTAAAAACCTGCTTCCAAAGAAATGACTCCAGAGCACTTAAAAACCCGCTTCCAACGAAATGACTCCAGAGCACTTAAAAACCCGCTTCCAATGAAATGACTACAGAGCACTTAAAAACCCGCTTCCAACGAAATGAGCCCAGAGCACTTAAAAATCCAGTTCCAAAGAAATGTCCTCAGTGCACATAAAAACCCGCTTCCAACGAAATGATTCCAGAGCACTCAACCACCCGCTTCCAACGAAATGAGCCCAGAGCACTTGAAAACCCGCTTCCAACGAAATGAGCCCAGAGCACTCAAAAACCCGCTTCCAAGGAAATGACTCCAGAGCACTTAAAAACCCAGTTCCAATGAAATGTACTTAGTGCACGTAAAAACCCGCTTCCAACGAAATGACTCCAGAGCACTCAACCACCTGCTTCCAACGAAATGACTACACAGCACTTAAAAACCCGCTTCCAAAGAAATTACTCCAGAGCACTTAAAAACCCGCTTCCAACGAAATGACTCCAGAGCACTTAAAAACCCGCTTCCACCGAAATGACTCCAGAGCACTCAAAAACCCGCTTCCAATGAAATGACTACAGAGCACTTAAAAACCCGCTTCCAACGAAATGAGCCCAGAGCACTTAAAAACCCGCTTCCAACGAAATGAGCCCAAGCACTTAAAAACCCAGTTCCAACGAAATGTCCTTAGTGCACATAAAAACCCGCTTCCAAAGAAATGATTCCAGAGCACTCTAAAACAAGCTTCCAACAAAATGACTCCAGAGCAATTTAAAACCCGCTTCCAACGAAATGACTCCAGAGCACTTAAAAAGACGCTTCCAACGAAATGACTCCAGAGCACTTAAAACTCACTTCCAACGAAATGACTCCAGAGTACTTAAATTCCAAGTTACAACAAAATGTCCTCAGTGCACAAAAAAAAGCCATTCCAACGAAAGGACTCCAGAGCACTTACAAACGTGCTTCCAACGAAAGGATTCCACAGCACTTAAAAACCCGCTTCCAACGAAATGACTCCAGAGCACTTAAAAACCCGCTTCCAATGAAATGAATCCAGAGCACTTAAAAACCCGCTTCCAAAAATTGACTACAGAGCATTTAAAAACCTGCTTCCAACGAAACGACCCTAGAGCACTTAAACCCTGCTTCCAACGAAAGGACACCAGAACATTTAAAACCCCGCTCCAACGAAGTGACTCAGGAGACTTAAAAACACGCTTCCAACAAAATGAATCCAGAGCACTTAAAAACACGCTTCCAACGAAATGACTCATGAGCACTTAAAAACCCGCTTCCAAGAAAATGACTCCAGAGCACTCTAAATCCCACTTCCAACGAAATGACTCCAGAGTACTTAAAATACCAGTTCCAACAAAATGTCCTCAGTGAACATAAAAACCCCCTTCCAACGAAATGACTCCAGAGCACTTAAAAACGGGCTTCCAACGAAATGACTCCAGAGCATTCAAAAACCGCTTCCAATGAAATGACTCCAGAGCAATTAAAAACCCGCTTCCTACGAAATGACTCCAAAGCACTTAAAACCCACTTCCAAAGAAATGACTCCAGAGTACTTAAATTCCAAGTTCCAACAAAATGTCCTCAGTGCACAAAAAAAAGCCCTTCCAACGAAAGGACTCCAGAGCACTTAAAAACGTGCTTCCAACGAAAGGATTCCACTGCACTTAAAAACCTGCTTCAAGGAAAATGACTCAAGAGAACTTAAAAACCGCTTCCAACGAAATGACTCCAGAGCATTTAAAACCTACTTCCAACGAAATGACCCTAGAGCACTTAAACTCTGCTTCCAACGATTGGACACCAGAACATTTAAAAACCTGCTTCAAACAAAATTACTCAGGAGTACTTAAAAACCCCCTTCCAACGAAATGAATAAACAGCACGTAAAAACCTGCTCCCAACGAAATGACTCCAGAGCACTTAAAATACCGCTTCCAACGAAATGACTCCAGAGCACTTAAAAATCCGCTTCCAACGAAATGATTCCAGAGCACTTATAAATCCGCTTCAAAATACAGGATACTAGAACACTTAAAAACCCACCTCCAACGAAATGACTCCAGAGCGCTTAAAAAACAGCTTCCAGAAAATGACTCCAGAGAGCTCAAAAACCCGCTTCCAACGAAATGACTGCAGAGCACTTAAAAACCCGCTTCCAACGAATTTACTTGAGAGCACTTAAAAACCCGCCCAACTAAATGACTCCAGAACACTCTAAAACCCGCTTCCAACAAAAGGATGCCAGATCACATAAAAACCCGCTTCCAATGAAATGATTCCAGAGTACTAAAATCCTTCTTCCATGGAAATGACTACAGAGCACTTAAAAACCCACTTCCAATAATATGACCCCAGAGCACTTAAAAACCCACTTCCAACGAAAGGACACCAGAACACTTAAAAAGCCTCTTCCAACGAAATGACACCAGAGCACTTAAAAACACGCTTCCAACGAAATGACCCCAGAGCACTTAAAAACCCGTTTCCAACGAAATGACTCCAGAGCATTCAACAACCCGCTTCCAACAAAATGACTCCAGAGCACTCAAAAACCCGCTTCCAACGAAATGACTACAGAGCACTCAAAAACAGGCTTCCAACAAAATGAATCGACAGCATGTAAAAACCCGCTTCCAACGAAATGACTCCAGAGCACTCAACAACCTGCTTCCAACGAAATGACTACAGAGCACTTAAGAACCCACTTCCAAAGAAATGACTCCAGAGCACTCAAAAATGCTTCCAACGAAATGACTCCAGAGCACTTAAAAACCCGCTTCAAACGAAATGATCCCAGAGAACTTACAAACGCGCTTCCAACGAAATGACCTCAGAGCACATAAAAACCCACTTCCAACGAAATGATTCCAGAGCACTCTAAAATCTGCTTCCACCGAAATGAAATGACTCCAGAGCCCTCAAAAACCCGCTTCCAACGAAATGACTGCAGAGCACTTAAAAACCCGCTTCCAATGAAATGACTCCAGAGCACTCATAAACCCAATACCAATGAAATGACTCCAGAGCACTTAAAAACCCGCTTCGACCGAAATGACTCAGGAGCACTCAAAAACCCGCTTCCAATGAAATGACTACAGAGCACTTAAAAACCCACTTCCAAAGAAATGACACCAGAGCACATAAAAACCCGCTTCCAATGAAATGACTCCAGAGCACTTAAAAACCCGCTTCCAAAAATTGACTACAGAGCATTTAAAAACCTGCTTCCAACGAAACGACCCTAGAGCACTTAAACCCTGCTTCCAACGAAATGGACACCAGAACATTTAAAACCCCGCTTCAATGAAATGACTCAGAGAACTTAAAAACACGCCAACAAAATGAATCCAGGCACGTAAAAACCCGCTTTCAAACGAAATGACTCCAGAGCACTCAACCACCAGCTTCCAAATGAAATGACTACAGAGCACTTAAAAACCTGCTTCCAAAGAAATGACTCCAGAGCACTCAAAAAACCGCTTCCAACGAAATGACTCCAGAGCACTTAAAAACCCGCTTTCAACGAAATGACTCCAGAGAACTTAAAAACCTGCTTCCAAAGAAATGACTCCAGAGCACTTAAAAACCCGCTTCCAACGAAATGACTCCAGAGCACTTAAAAACCCGCTTCCAATGAAATGACTACAGAGCACTTAAAAACCCGCATCCAACGAAATGAGCACAGAGCACTTAAAAACCCAGTTCCAAAGAAATGTCCTCAGTGCACATAAAAACCCGCTTCCAACGAAATGATTCCAGAGCACTCAACCACCCGCTTCCAACGAAATGACTACAGAGAACTTAAAAACCCGCTTCCAACGAAATGAGCCCAGAGCACTCAAAAACCCGCTTCCAAGGAAATGACTCCAGAGCACTTAAAAACCCAGTTCCAACGAAATGTACTCAGTGCACATAAAAACCCGCTTCCAACGAAATGAATCCAGAGCACTCAACCACCTGCTTCCAACGAAATGACTACAGAGCACTTAAAAACCCTCTTCCAAAGAAATTACTCCAGAGCACTTAAAAACCCGCTTCCAACGAAATGACTCCAGAGCACTTAAAAACCCGCTTCCAACGAAATGACTCCAGAGCACTCAAAAACCCGCTTCCAATGAAATGACTACAGAGCACTTAAAAACCCGCTTCCAACGAAATGAGCCCAGAGCACTTAAAAACCCGCTTCAAACGAAATGAGCCAAGCACTTAAAAACCCAGTTCCAACGAAATGTCCTCAGTGCACATAAAAACCCTTTCCAAAGAAATGATTCCAGAGCACTCTAAAAACCCGATTCCAATGAAATGACTCCAGAGCACTTAAAAAGCCGCTTCCAACGAAATGACTCCAGAGCACTTAAAAACCCAGGTCCAATGAAATGTCCTCGGTGCACATAAAAACCCCTTTCCTTCGAAATGATTCCAGAGCAAGCTAAAACAAGCTTACAAAAAAATGACTCCATAGCACTAAAAAACCCGCTTCCAACCAAATGACTCCAGAGCACTTAAAAACCCGCTTCAAAGAAATGACTCCAGAGCACTTAAAAACCCAGTTCCAACGAAATGTCCTCAGTGCACATAAAAACCCACTTCCAAACGAAATTACTCCAGAGCACTCAAGAACCCTTCCAATGAAATGACTAGAGCACTTAAAAACCCGCTTCCAACGAAATGACCAGAGCACTTAGAATACCGCTTCCAAATAAATGAGCACACTTAAAACCCGCTCCAACGAAATGACTCAGAGCACTTAAAACCCGCTCAACGAATGACTCGAGAGCACTCTAAAACCCGCCCGATATCACTCCACAGTACTTAAAAGCCCAGTTCCAACAAAATGTCCTCAGTGCACATAAAAACCCCTTCCAATGAAATGATTCCAGAGAACTTAAAAACACGTTTCTAACGAAATGACTCCAGAGCACTTTAAAACCCGCTTGACCTCAGAGCACATAAAACCCGCTTAAAAAAAAAATCTAGAGCACTATAAACCCGCTATAAAACCAACAAAATGACTCCAGAGCACTCTAAAACCGCTTCCAACGAAATGACGCCAGAGCACTTAAAAACTCAGTTCCAACGAAATATCCTCAGTGCACATAAAAACCCGCATCCAACCAAATGACTCCAGAGAACATAAAAATCCGCTTCCAAGGAAAGGACTCCACAGAACTTAAAAACCCGTTTCCAAAAAATGATCCGACAGCACTTAAAAACCCGCTTCCAACGAAATGATTCCAGAGCACTCTGAAATCCGCTTCCAACGAAATGAATCCAGAGCACTATAAAACCCGCTTCCAACAAAATGACTCCAGAGCACTCTCAAACCCGCTTCCAACCAAATGACTCCAGACAACTTAAAAATCCGCTTCCAACGAAAGGACTCCACAGAACTTAAAAACCCGCTTCCAAAAAATGATCCGAGAGCACTTAAAAACCCGCTTCCAACGAAATGACTCCAGAGCACTCAAAAACCCGCTTCCAATGAAATGACTACAGAGCACTTAAAAACCCGCTTCCAAAAAAATGTCCTTAGTGCACATAAAAACGCGCTTCCAACGAAATGATTCCAGCGCATTTTAAAACAAGCTTCCAACAAAATGATTCCAGAGCACTTAAAAACCCGCTTCCAACGAAATGACTCCAGAGCACTTAAAACCCGCTTCCAAGAAAATGACTCTAGAGCACTCTAAATCCCACTTCCAACGAAATGACTCCAGAGTACTTAAAATACCAGTTCCAACAAAATGTCCTCAGTGAACATAAAAACCCCCTTCCAACGAAATGACTCCAGAGCACTTAAAAACGTGCTTCCAATGAAATGACTCCAGAGCATTCAAAAACCGCTTCCAATGAAATGACTCCAGAGCAATTAAAAACCGCCTAAAAGAAATGAATCTAGAGAACTTAAAAACCCGCTTCCAACGAAATGACTCCAGAGCACTTAAAAACCCGCTTCCAAAGAAATGACTCCAGAGCACTTAAAAACCCAGTTCCAACGAAATGTCCTCAGTGAACATAAAAACCCACTTCCAACGAAATTACTCCAGAGCACTCAAGAACCCGCTTCCAATGAAATGACTACAGAGCCCTTAAAAACCCGCTCCAACGAAATGAGCCCAGAGCACTTAAAAACCCGCTTCCAACGAAATGAGCCAGAGCACTTAAAATACCGCTTCAAACGAAAAGAATCCAGAGCACATAAAAACGTGCTTCCACCGAAATGACTCCAGAGCATTCAAAAACCGCTTCCAATGAAATGACTCAAGAGCAATTAAAAACCCGCTTCCAACGAAATGAGCCAGAGCACTTAAAATACCGCTTCCAACGAAATGACTCTAGAGCACTTAAAAACGTGCTTCCAACGAAATGACTCCAGAGCATTCAAAAACCGCTTCCAATGAAATGACTCCAGAGCAATTAAAAACCCGCTTCCAACGAAATGACTCAGGAGCACTTAAAAACTCGCTTCCAACGAAAAGAAGCCAGAGCACGTAAATACCTGCTTCCAAAGAAATGACTCCAGAGTACTCAAGAACCTGCTTCCTATGAAATGACTACAGAGCACTTAAAAACCCGCTCCAACGAAATGACTCAGGAGCACTTAAAACTCGCCCCAACTAAAAGAATCCAGAGCACATAAAAACCCGCTTCCAACGAAATGACTCGAGAGCACTCTAAAACCTGCTTCCAACGATATGACTCCATAGTACTTAAAAGCCCAGTTCCAACAAAATGTCCTCAGTGCACATAAAAACCCCCTTCCAATGAAATGACTACAAAGCACTTAAAAACCCGGTCCAAAGAAATGAGCCCAGAGCACTTAAAAACCTGCTTCCAACGAAATGAGCCAGAGCACTTAAACTACCGCTTCCAACGAAATGAGCCAGAGCACTTAAAAATCCGCTTCCAATGAAAGGACTCCACAGCACTTAAATACCCGCTTCCAACGAAATGATCCCAGAGCACTTAAAGACCCGCTTCCAACGAAATGACAACAGAGCACTTAAAAACCCGCTTCCAACGAAATGACTCCAGAGCACTTAAAAACCCGCTTCCAACAAAATGACTCCAGAGCACTTAAAAACCCGCTACCAACGAAATGACTCGAGAGCACTCTAAAACCCGCTTCCAACGATATCACTCCAGAGTACTTAAAATCCCAGTTCCAACAAAATGTCCTCAGTGCACATAAAAACCCCCTTCCAATGAAATGACTCCAGAGCACTTAAAAAAACGCTTCTAACGAAATAACTCCAGAGCACTTTAAAACCCGCTTCCAACGAAATGACCTCAGAGCACATAAAAACCTGCTTCCAACTAAATGAATCCAGAGCACTATAAAACCTGCTTCCAACAAAATGACTCCAGAGAACTCTAAAAACGGCTTCCAACGAAATGATGCCAGAGCACTTAAAAACTCAGTTCCAACGAAATATCCTCAGTGCACATAAAAACCTGCTTCCAACCAAATGACTCCAGAGAACTTAAAAATCCGCTTCCAACGAAAGGACTCCACAGAACTTAAAAACCCGCTTCCAACGAAATGATTCCAGAGCACTCTAAAATCCGCTTCCAACGAAATGACTCCAGAGCACTGAAAAACCCGCTTCCAACGAAATGACTCCAAAGCACTTACAAACCCGCTTCCAACAAATTGACTACAGAGCATTTAAAAACCTTCTTTCTAGGAAATGACCCTAGAGCACTTAAACCCCACTACCAACGAAAGGACACCAGAATATTTAAAAACCCGCCTAACGAAATGACTCCACAGCACTCAAAAACCCGCTTCCAATGAAATGACTCCAGAGCACTTAAAAACCCGCTTCCAACGAAAAGAATCCAGAGCACGTAAATACCTGCTTCCAAAGAAATGACTCCAGAGTACTCAAGAACCCGCTTCCAATGAAATAACTACAGAGCACTTAAAAACCCGCTCCAACGAAATGACTCAGGAGCACTTAAAAACTCGCTTCCAACGAAAAGAATACAGAGCATAAAAAAACCCGCTTCCAACGAAATGACTCGAGAGCACTCTAAAACCTGCTTCCAACGATATGACTCCATCGTACTTAAAAGCCCAGTTCCAACAAAATGTCCTCAGTGCACATAAAAACCCCCTTCCAATGAAATGACTACAAAGCACTTAAAACCCGGTCCAAAGAAATGAGCCCAGAGCACTTAAAAACCGCTTCCAAACGAAATGAGCCAGAGCACTTAAACTACCGCCTAAACGAAATGAGCCAGAGCACTTAAAAATCCGCTTGCAACGAAAGGACTCCACAGCACTTAAAAACACTCTTCCAACGAAATGATCCCAGAGCACTTAAAGACCCGCTTCCAACGAAATGACATCAGAGCACAAAAAAACCCGCTTCCAACAAAATGATTCCAGAGCACTCTAAAACCCGCTTCCAACAAAATGACAACAGAGCACTTAAAAACCCGCTTCCAAAAAAATGACTCCAGAGCCCTCAAAAACCCGCTTCCAACGAAATGAATCCAGAGAACTTAAAAACCAGCTTCCAACGAAATGACTCCAGAGCACTCAAAAACCCGCTTCCAATGAAATGATTCCAAGGCACTTAAAAACCCACTACTAACGAAATGAGCCCAGAGCACTTAAAAACACAGTTCCAAAGAAATGTCCTCAGTGCACATAAAAACCCGCTTCCAACGAAATGATTTCAGAGCATTTTAAAACAAGCTTCCAACAAAATGATTCCAGAGCACTTAAAAACACGCTTCCAACAAAATGACTCCAGAGCACTTAAAAACCCGCTTCCAACGAAATGAGTCCAGAGCACTTAAAAACACGCTTCCAACAAATTGACTACAGAGCATTTAAAAACCTGCTTCCAACGAAATGACCCTAGAGCACTTAAACCCCGCTTCCAACGAAAGGACACCAGAACATTTAAAACCCCGCTTCCAACGAAATGACTCAGGAGCACTTGAAAACACGCTTCCAACGAAAAGAATCCAGAGCACGTAAAAACCCGCTTCCAACGAAATGACTCCAGAAAACTCAAAAACCTGCTTCCAACGAAATGACTTCAGAACCCTCGAAAACCTGCTTCCAACGAAAGGACTCCAGAGCACTTAAAAACCCGCTTCCAACGAAATGAGCCCAGAGCAGTTAAAAACACGCTTCCAACAAAATGAGTCCAGAGCACTTAAAAACCCAGTTCCAACGAAATTATTCCAGAGCACTCTCAAACCCGCTTCCAATGAAATGACTCCAGAGCACTTAAAAACACGCTTCCAACAAATTGACTACAGAGCATTTAAAAACCTGCTTCCAAAAAAACGACCCTAGAGCACGTAAACCCCACTTCCAACGAAAGGACACCAGAATATATAAAACCCCGCTTCCAAAGAAATGACTCAGGAGCACTTAAAAACACGCTTACAACGAAAAAAATCCAGAGCACGTAAAAACCCGCTTCCAACGAAATGATTCCAGAGCACTCTAAAACCCGCTTCCAATGAAATGACTCCAGAACACTTAAAAACCCGCTTCCAATGAAATGACTCCAGAGCACTAAAAAACACGCTTCCAATGGAATGACTCCAGAGCACTTAAAAACACGCTTCCAACAAATTGACTACAGAGCATTTAAAAACCTGCTTCCAACAAAACAGAGCACTTAAACCCCACTTCCAACGAAATGACTCAGGAGCATTTAAAAACAAGCTTACAAGGAAAAAAATCCAGAGCACATAAAAATCCGCTTCCAAAGAAATGACTCCAGAGAACTCAAAAACCCACTTCCAATGAAATGACTCCAGAGCACTTAAAAACCCAGTTCCAAGGAAATGTCCTCAGTGCACATAAAAACCTGCTTCCAACAGAATGAACCCAGAGCACTCTAAAACCCGCTTCCAACAAAAGGACTCCTGAATACTTAAAAGCCCAGTTCCATCAAAATGTCCTCAGTGCACATAAAAACCCCCTTCCAACGAAATGACTCCAGAGCACTTAAAAACCTGCTTCCAACGAAAGGACTGCACAGCACTTAAAAACGCAACGAAATGACGAACTAAAAAACCGCTTCCACTTCAGAGCACTTAAAAACCCGCTTCCAACGAAATGACTAGAGAGCACTTAAAAACCTGCTTCCAACGAAATTAATTCAGAGCACTTAAACCCCCCTTCTAACGAAATGACTCAAGAGCACTCAAAAACCCACTTCCAACGATATGACTCCAGAGCACTCTAAAACCCGCTTCCAACGAAATGACTCCAGAGCACTTAAAAACCCGCGTCCAACAAAATGACTCCAGAGGACTTAAAAACCCAGTTCCAACAAAATGTCCTCAGTGCACATAAAAACCAACTTCCAACGAAATGATTCCAGAGCACTCAAAAACCCGCTTCCAATGAAATGACTACAGAGCACTTAAAAACACGCTTCCAACGAAATGAGCCCAGAGCACTTAAAAACCCGCTTCCAACGAAATGAGCACAGAGCACTTGAAAACCCAGTTCCAAGGAAATGTCCTCAGTGCACATAAAAAACCGCTTCCAACAAAATGAACCCAGAGCACTTAAAAACCCGCTTCCAACGAAATGACCTTAGAGCACATAAAAACCCGCTTCCAACAAAATGATTCCAGAGCACTCTAAAAGACGATTCCAACGAAATGACTCCAGAACACTTAAAAACCCGCTTCCAATGAAATGACGCCAGAGCAATCTAAAATCCGCTTCCAACGAAATGACTCCAGAGCACTTAAAAACCCCCTTCCAACAAAATGACTCCAGAGCACTTAAAAAAAGCTTCCTAAGAAATGACTCCAGAGCACTTAAAAACCTGCTTCCAACAAAATGACTTCAGAGCACTTAAAAACCCCCTTCCAATGAAATGACTACAGAGCACTCAAAACCCACTTCCAATAATATCACTCCAGAGTACTCAAAAACATGCTTCCAATAAAATGACTCCAGAGCACTTAAAAACCTGCTTCCAACGAAATGACTCCAGAACACTTAAAAACCCGCTTCCAATGAAATGAATCCAGAGCACTCTAAAACCCGCTTCCAACGAAATGACCCCAGAGCACTTAAAAACCCGCTTCAAACGAAATGACTCCAGAGCACTTAAAAAACCAGTTCCAACGAAATGTCCTCAGTGCACATAAAAACCCTCTTCCAACGAAATGATTCCAGAGCACTTAAAAATCCGCTTCCAACGAAAGGACTCCACAGCACTTAAAAACCTGCTTCCACCGAAATGACCTCAGAGCACATAAAAACCCGCTTCCCACGAAATGATTACAGAGCACTCTAAAACCGCTTCCAACAAAATGACTCCAGAGCACTTAAAAACCCGCTTCCAATAAAATGACTCCAGAGCACTTAAAAACACACTTCCAACAAATTGACTACAGAGCATTTAAAAACCTGCTTCCAACGAAATGACCCTAGATCACTTAAACCCCGCTTCCAATGAAAGGAGACCAGAATATTTAAAACCACGCTTCCAACGAAATGTCTCAGGAGCACTTAAAAACAAGCTTACAACGAAAAAAATCCAGAGCACGTAAAAACCCGCTTCCAACGAAATGATTCCAGAGCACTCACAAACCCGCTTCCAAAGAAAGGACTCCAGAATACTTAAAAGCCCAGTTCCAACAAAATGTCCTCAGTGCACATAAAAAGCCCCTTCCAACGAAATGACTCCAGAGCACTTAAAAACCCGCTTCCAACGAAAGTACTGCACAGCACTTAAAAACCCGCTTCGAACGAAATGACTTCAGAGCACTTAAAAACCCGCTTCCAACGAAATGACTAGAGAGCACTTAAAAAACTGCTTCCAACGAAATGACTTCAGAGAACTTAAAAACCCCCTACCAACGAAATGACTCCTGAGCACTCAAAAACCCACTTCCAACGAAATGACTCCAGAGTACTCAAAAACTTGCTTCCAATGAAATGACTCCAGAGCACTCTAAAACCCGCTTCCAACGAAATGTCCTCAGTGCACATAAAAACCAACTTCCAACGAAATGACTCCAGAGCACTCAAAAACCCGCTTCCAATGAAATGACTACAGAGCACTTAAAAACCCAGTTCCAAGGAAATGTCCACAGTGCACATAAAAACCCGCGTCCAACAAAATGAACCCAGAGCACTTAAAAACCCGCTTCCAACGAAAAGACTCCAGAGCACTTAAAAACCCGCTTCCAAAGAAATGACTCCAGAGCACTCTAAAATCCGCTTCCAACGAAATGACTCCAGAGCACTTAAAAACCCGCTTCCAACGAAATGACTCCAGAGTACTTAAAAATCCGCTTCCAACGAAAGGACACCACAGCACTTAAAAACCCGCTTCCAACGAAATGATCCCTGAGCACTTAAAAACCTGCTTCCACCGAAATGACCTCAGAGCACATAAAAACCCGCTTCCAACGAAATGATTCCAGAGCACTGTAAAACCGCTTCCAACAAAATGACTCCAGAGCACTTAAAAAACCGCTTCCAATAAAATGACTCCAGAGCACTTAAAAACACACTTCTAACAAATTGACTAAAGAGCATTTAAAAACCTGCTTCCAACGAAACGACCCTAGAGCACTTAAACCCCGCTTCCAATGAAAGGAGACCAAA
Source organism: Meriones psammophilus (assembly GCA_036365155.1). Taxonomy (NCBI): domain Eukaryota; kingdom Metazoa; phylum Chordata; class Mammalia; order Rodentia; family Muridae; genus Meriones; species Meriones psammophilus. The sequence goes on along the minus strand of JAEOAE010003492.1, from coordinate 38,312 downwards.
ATATTTAAAACCCCGCTTCCAACGAAATGTCTCAGGAGCACTTAAAAACACGCTTCCAATGAAAAAAATCCAGAGCACGTAAAAACCCGCTTCCAACAAAATGACTCCAGAGAACTCAAAAACCCGCTTCCAACGAAATGACTCCAGAGCCATCAAAAACCTGCTTCCAACGAAATGACTCCAGAGCACTTAAAAACCCGCTTCCAACGAAATGACTCCTGAGCACTCAAAAACTCGCTTCCAATGAAATGACTCCAGAGCACATAAAACCTGCTTCCAACGAAATGACTCCAGAGCACTTAAAAACCTGCATCCAACGAAATGACTACAGAGCACTTAAAAACCTGCTTCCAATGAAATGAATCCAGAGCACTCTAAAACCCGCTTCCAACGAAATGAGCCCAGAGCATTTTAAAAACCCAGTTCCAATGAAATGTTCTCAGTGCACATAAAAACCCGCTTCCAACAAAATGAACCCAGAGCACTTAAAAACCCCCTTCCAACGAAATGACTCCAGAGCATTCATAAACCCACTTCCAACGAAATGACTCAATAGTACTCAAAAACATGCTTCCAATGAAATGACTCCAGAGTACTTAAAAACCTGCTTCCAACGAAATGACTCCAGAACACTTAAAAACCTGCTTCCAATGAAATGACTGCAGAGCACTCTAAAATCCGCTTCCAACGAAATGACTCCAGAGAACTTAAAAATCCGCTTCCAACGAAATGATTCCAGAGCATTCAAAAACCCACTTCCAACGAAATGACTCCAGAGTACTCAAAAACTTGCTTCCAATGAAATGTCTCCAGAGTACTTAGAACCCTGCTTCCAACGAAACAACTCCAAAGCACTTAAAAACCCGCTTCCAAAGAAATGACTCCAGAGCACTCTAAAATCCGCTTCCAACGAAATGACTCCAGAGCACTTAAAAACCCGCTTCCAACGAAATGACTCCAGAGCATTTAAAAACCCAGTTCCAACGAAATGTCCTCAGTGCACATAAAAACCCTCTTCCAACGAAATGACTCCAGAGCACTTAAAAATCTGTCCAACGAAAGGACTCCACAGCACTTAAAAACCCGCTTCCAACGAAATGATCCCAGAGCACTAAAAAACCTGCTCCCACCGAAATGACCTCAGAGCACATAAAAACCCGCTTCCAACGAAATGATTCCAGAGCACTCTAAAACCGCTTCCAACAAAATGACTCCAGAGCACTTAAAAACAAGCTTCCTAAGAAATGACTCCAGAGCACTTAAAAACCTGCTTCCAACGAAATGACTTCAGAGCACTTAAAAACCCCCTTCCAATGAAATGACTCCAGAGCACTCAAAACCCACTTCCAACAAAATCACTCCAGAGTACTCAAAAACATGCTTCCAATAAAATGACTCCAGAGCACTTAAAAACCTGCTTACAACGAAATGACTCTAGAGCACTTAAAAACCCGCTTCCAATGAAATTAATCCAGAGCACTCTAAAACCCGCTTCCAACGAAATGAGCCCAGAGCACTTAAAAACACGCTTCCAACGAAATGATCCCATAGCACTTTAAAAACCCAGTTCCAACGAAATGTTCTCAGTGCACATAAAAACCCGCTTCCAACAAAATGAACCCAGAGAACTTAAAAACCCGCTTCCAACAAAATGACTCCAGAGCACTTAAAAACCCGCTTCCAACGAAAGGACTCCACAGCACTTAAAAACCCGCTTCCAACGAAAAGACTCCAGAGCACTTAAAAATCTGCTTCCAACGAAAGGACTCCACAGCACTTAAAAACCCACTTCCAACGAAATGATCCCAGAGCACTTAAAAACCCGCTTCCAACGAAATGACTTCAGAGCACTTAAAAACCCCCTTCCAAAGAAATGACTCCAGAGCACTCAAAAACCCACTTCCACCGAAATGACTCCAGAGTACTCAAAAACATGCTTCCAATAAAATGACTCCAGAGCACTTAAAAACCTGCTTCCAACGAATTGACTCCAGAGCACTTAAAAACCCGCTTCCAATGAAATGAATCCAGAGCACTCTAAAACCCGCTTCCAACGAAATGACCCCAGAGCACTTAAAAACCCGCGTCCAACGAAATGACTCCAGAGCACTTAAAAACCCAGTTCAAACAAAATGTCCTCAGTGCACATAAAAACCCGCTTCCAACGAAATGACTCCAGAGCACTCAAAACCCTTCCAACGAAATGAGCCCAGAGCACTTAAAAACCCGCTTCCAACGAAATGAGCCCATAGCACTTTAAAAACCCAGTTCCAACGAAATGTTCTCAGTGCACATAAAAACCCGCTTCCAACAAAATGTCTCCAGAGCACTTAAAAAACCGCTTCCAACGAAAAGACTCCAGAGCACTTAAAAACCCGCTTCCAATTAAATGACTCCAGAGCACTCCAAAATCCGCTTCCAACGAAATGACTCCAGAGCACTTAAAAACCCGCTTCCAACGAAATGACACCAGAGCACTTAAAAATCCGCTTCCAACGAAAGGACACCACAGCACTTAAAAACCCGCTTCCAACGAAATGATCCCTGAGCACTTAAAAACCTGCTTCCACCGAAATGACCTCAGAGCACATAAAAACCCGCTTCCAACGAAATGATTCCAGAACACTCTAAAACCGCTTCCAACAAAATGACTCCAGAGCACTTAAAAAACCGCTTCCAATAAAATGACTCCAGAGCACTTAAAAACACACTTCTAACAAATTGACTAAAGAGCATTTAAAAACCTGCTTCCAACGAAACGACCCTCGAGCACTTAAACCCCGCTTCCAATGAAAGTAGACCAAAATATTTAAAACCCCGCTTCCAAACAAATGTCTCAGGAGCACTTAAAAACACGCTTCCAATGAAAAAAATCCAGAGCACGTAAAAACCCGCTTCCAACAAAATGACTCCAGAGAACTCAAAAACCTGCTTCCAACGAAATGACTCCAGAGCCATCAAAAACCCGCTTCCAACGAAATGACTCCAGAGCACTTAAAAACCCGCTTCCAACGAAATGACTCCTGAGCACTCAAAAACTCGCTTCCAATGAAATGACTCCAGAGCACTTAAAACCTGCTTCCAACGAAATGACTCCAGAGCACTTAAAAACCCGCTTTCAACGAAAGGACACCACAGCACTTAAAAACCCGCTTCCAACGAAATGATCCCTGAGCACTTAAAAACCTGCTTCCACCGAAATGACCTCAGAGCACATAAAAACCCGCTTCCAACGAAATGATTCCAGAGCACTGTAAAACCGCTTCCAACAAAATGACTCCAGAGCACTTAAAAAACCGCTTCCAATAAAATGACTCCAGAGCACTTAAAAACACACTTCTAACAAATTGACTAAAGAGCATTTAAAAACCTGCTTCCAACGAAACGACCCTAGAGCACTTAAACCCCGCTTCCAATGAAAGGAGACCAAAATATTTAAAACCCCGCTTATAACGAAATGTCTCAGGAGCACTTAAAAACACGCTTCCAATGAAAAAAATCCAGAGCACGTAAAAACCCGCTTCCAACAAAATGACTCCAGAGAACTCAAAAAACCGCTTCCAACGAAATGACTCCAGAGCCATCAAAAACCTGCTTCCAACGAAATGACTCCAGAGCACTTTAAAACCCGCTTCCAACGAAATGACTCCTGAGCACTCAAAAACTCGCTTCCAAAGAAATGACTCCAGAGCACATAAAACCTGCTTCCAACGAAATGACTCCAGAGCACTTAAAAACCTGCATCCAACGAAATGACTACAGAGCACGTAAAAACCCGCTTCCAATGAAATGAATCCAGAGCACTCTAAAACCCGCTTCCAACGAAATGAGCCCAGTGCATTTTAAAAACCCAGTTCCAATGAAATGTTCTCAGTGCACATAAAAACCCGCTTCCAAAAAAATGAACCCAGAGCACTTAAAAACCCCCTTCCAACGAAATGACTCCAGAGCATTCATAAACCCACTTCCAACGAAATGACTCAATAGTACTCAAAAACATGCTTCCAATGAAATGACTCCAGAGTACTTAAAAACCTGCTTCCAACGAAATGACTCCAGAGCACTTAAAAACCTGCTTCCAATGAAATGACTGCAGAGCACTCTAAAATCCGCTTCCAACGAAATGACTACAGAGAACTTAAAAATCCGCTTCCAACGAAATGATTCCAGAGCATTCAAAAACCCACTTCCAACGAAATGACTCCAGAGTACTCAAAAACTTGCTTCAAATGAAATGTCTCCAGAGTACTTAGAACCCTGCTTCCAACGAAACGACTCCAGAGCACTTAAAAACCCGCTTCCAAAGAAATGACTCCAGAGCACTCTAAAATCCGCTTCCAACGAAATGACTCCAGAGCACTTAAAAACCCACTTCCAACGAAATGACTCCAGAGCATTTAAAAACCCAGTTCCAACGAAATGTCCTCAGTGCACATAAAAACCCTCTTCCAACGAAATGACTCCAGAGCACTTAAAAATCTGTCCAACGAAAGGACTCCACAGCACTTAAAAACCCGCTTCCAACGAAATGATCCCAGAGCACTAAAAAACCTGCTCCCACCGAAATGACCTCAGAGCACATAAAAACCCGCTTCCAACGAAATGATTCCAGAGCACTCTAAAACCGCTTCCAACAAAATGACTCTAGAGCACTTAAAAAACTGCTTCCAATAAAATGACTCCAGAGCACTTAAAAACACACTTCTAACAAATTGACTACAGAGCATTTAAAAACCTGCTTCCAACGAAATGACCCTAGAGCACTTAAACCCCGCTTCCAATGAAAGGAGACCAGAATATTTAAAACCCCGCTTCCAACGAAATGAATCAGGAGCACTTAAAATCACAGTTCCAATGAAAAAAATCCAGAGCACGTAAAAAACCGCTTCCAACAAAATGACTCCAGAGAACTCAAAAACCCGCTTCCAACTAAATGAGCCCAGAGCACTTAAAAAACCGCTTCCAACGAAATGAGCCCAGAGCACTTTAAAAACCCACTTCCAACGAAATGTTCTCAGTGCACATAAAAACCCGCTTCCAACAAAATGAACACAGAGCACTTAAAAACCCCCTTCCAACGAAATGACTCCAGAGCATTCATAAACCCACTTCCAACGAAATGACTCCAGAGTACTCAAAAACATGCTTTCAATGAAATGACTCCACAGTACATAAAAACCTGCTTCCAATGAAATGACTGCAGAGTACTCTAAAATCCGCTTCCAACGAAATGACTCCAGAGCACTTAAAAATCCGCTTCCAACGAAATGTCTCCAGAGTACTTAAAAACCTGCTTCCAACGAAACAACTCCAGAGCACTTAAAAACCCGCTTCCAATGAAATGACTCCAGAGCACTCTATAATCCGCTTCCAACGAAATGAATCCAGAGCATTTAAAAACCCGCTTCAAACGAAATGACTCCTGTGCATTTAAAAACCCAGTTCCAACGAAATGTCCTCAGTGCACATGAAAACCCTCTTCCAACGAAATGACTCCAGAGCACTTAAAAATCTGCTTTCAACAAAAGGACTCCACAGCACTTAAAAACCCGCGTCCAACGAAATGATCCCAGAGCACTTAAACACCTGCTTCCACCGAAATGACCTCAGAGCACATAAAAACCCGCTTCCAACGAAATGATTCCAGAGCACTCTAAACCCGCTTCCAACAAAATGACTCCAGAGCACTTAAAAAACCGCTTCCAATAAAATGACTCCGGAGCACTTAAAAACACACCTCTAACAAATTGACTACAGAGCATTTAAAAACCTGCTTCCAACGAAACGACCCTAGAGCACTTAAACCCCGCTTCCAATGAAAGGAGACCAGAATATTTAAAACTCCGCTTCCAACGAAATGAGTCAGGAGCACTTAAAACACGCTTCCAATGAAAAAAATCCAGAGCACTTAAAAACCCGTTTCCAACAAAATGACTCCAGAGAACTCAAAAACCCGCTTCCAACGAAATGACTCCAGAGCCATCAAAAACCCGCTTCCAACAAAATGACTCCAGAGCACTTAAAAACCCGCTTCCAACAAAATGACTCCTGAGCACTCAAAAACCCGCTTCCAATGAAATGACTCCAGAGCACTTAAAACCTGCTTTCCAACGAAATGACTCCAGAGCACTTAAAAACCCGCTTCCAACAAAATGACTCCAGAGCACTTAAAAACAAGCTTCCTAAGAAATGACTCCAGAGCACTTAAAAACCTGCTTCCAACGAAATGACTTCAGAGCACTTAAAAACCCCCTTCCAATGAAATGACTCCAGAGCACTCAAAACCCACTTCCAACAAAATCACTCCAGAGTACTCAAAAACATGCTTCCAATAAAATGACTCCAGATCACTCAAAAACCTGCTTACAACGAAATGACTCTAGAGCACTTAAAAACCCGCTTCCAATGAAATTAATCCAGAGCACTCTAAAACCCGCTTCCAACGAAATGACCCCAGAGCACTTAAAAACCCGCTAAAAACCCGCACTAAAACCAACTTCCAACTAAATGAGCCCAGAGCACTTTAAAAACCCAGTTCCAACGAAATGTTCTCAGTGCACATAAAAACCCGCTTCCAACAAAATGAACCCAGAGCACTTAAAAACCCGCTTCCAACAAAATGACTCCAGAGCACTTAAAAACCCGCTTCCAACAAAATGACTCCAGAGCACTTAAAAACCCGCTTCCAACAAAATGACTCCAGAGCACTTAAAAATCTGCTTCCAACGAAAGGACTCCACAAGGACTCAAAAAAACCCACTTCCAAATCTAAATGATCCCAGAGCACTTAAAAACCCGCTTCCAACGAAATGACTTCAGAGCACTTAAAAACCCTTCCAAAAAAAATGACTCCAGAGCACTCAAAAACCCACTTCCACGAAAATGACTCAGAGTACTCAAAAACATGCTTCCAATAAAATGACTCCAGAGCACTTAAAAACCTGCTTCCAACGAATTGACTCCAGAGCACTTAAAAACCCGCTTCAATGAAATGAATCAGAGCACTCTAAAACCCGCTTCAAACGAAATGACCCCAGAGCACTTAAAAACCCGCGTCCAACGAAATGACTCCAGAGCACTTAAAAACCCAGTTCAAACAAAATGTCCTCAGTGCACATAAAAACCCGCTTCCAACGAAATGACTCCAGAGCACTCAAAAACCCGCTTCCAACAAAATGAGCCCAGAGCACTTAAAAACCCGCTTCCAACAAAATGAGCCCAGAGCACTTTAAAAACCCAGTTCCAACGAAATGTTCTCAGTGCACATAAAAACCCGCCTCAAACAAAATGTCTCCAGAGCACTTAAAAACCCGCTTCCAACAAAATGAACTCAGAGCACTTAAAAACCCGCTTCCAACAAAATGACTCCAGAGCACTCAAAAAACCGCTTCCACCCGCCAAAACCCCGCACTTAAAACCCCAAATGACTCCAGAGCACTTAAAAACCCGCTTCCAACGAAATGACTCCAGAGCACTTAAAAACCCGCTTCCAACGAAATGACTCCAGAGCACTTAAAAACCTGCTTCCAACAAAATGACTCAGAGCACTTAAAAATCCGCTTCCAACGAAATGACTCCAGAGCACTTAAAAACCCGCTTCCAACAAATGACTCCAGAGCACTTAAAAACCCGCAAAATGACTCAGAGCACTTAAAAACACACTTCCAACAAAATGACTAAGAGCACTTAAAAAACCTGCTTCCAACAAAATGACTTCAAACACTTAAAAACCCGCTCCAAAAAATGACCAAGAATACTTAAAAACCCGCTTCAAAAAAATGACTCAGAGCACTTAAAAACACAGTTCAAATAAAAAAACTCAGAGCACTTAAAAACCCGCTTCCAACGAAATGACTCCAGAGAACTCAAAAACCCGCTTCCAACGAAATGACTCCAGAGCACTCAAAAACCCGCTTCCAACGAAATGACTCCAGAGCACTTAAAAACCCGCTTCCAACGAAATGACTCAGAGCACTCAAAAACTTAAATGACTCAGAGCAAAACCCAGTTCAAACGAAATGTTCTCAGTGCACATAAAAACCCGCTTGACTCAACAAAATGTCTCCAGAGCACTTAAAAACCGCTTCCAACGAAAAAGACTCCAGAGCACTTAAAACCCGCTTCCAATTAAATGACTCCAGAGCACTCCAAAAAATGACTCCAGAGCACTTAAAAACCGAAAAAATACTCCTCAGAGCACTTAAAAACCGCTTCAATTAAATGACACCAGAGCACTTAAAAACCGCTTAAAAAATGACTCCAGAGCACTTAAAAATCCGCTTCCAACGAAAGGACACCACAGCACTTAAAAACCCGCTTCCAACGAAATGATCCCTGAGCACTTAAAAACCTGCTTCCACCGAAATGACCTCAGAGCACATAAAAACCAGCTTCCAACGAAATGATTCCAGAACACTTTAAAACCGCTTCCAACAAAATGACTCCAGAGCACTTAAAAAACCGCTTCCAATAAAATGACTCCAGAGCACTTAAAAACACACTTCTAACAAATTGACTAAAGAGCATTTAAAAACCTGCTTCCAACGAAACGACCCTCGAGCACTTAAACCCCGCTTCCAATGAAAGTAGACCAAAATATTTAAAACCCCGCTTCCAAACAAATGTCTCAGGAGCACTTAAAAACACGCTTCCAATGAAAAAAATCCAGAGCACGTAAAAACCCGCTTCCAACAAAATGACTCCAGAGAACTCAAAAACCTGCTTCCAACGAAATGACTCCAGAGCCATCAAAAACCCGCTTCCAACGAAATGACTCCAGAGCACTTAAAAACCCGCTTCCAACGAAATGACTCCTGAGCACTCAAAAACTCGCTTCCAATGAAATGACTCCAGAGCAATTAAAACCTGCTTCCAACGAAATGACTCCAGAGCACTTAAAAACCCGCTTTCAACGAAATGACTCCAGAGCACTTAAAAACAAGCTTCCTAAGAAATGACTCCAGAGCACTAAAAAACCTGCTTCCAACGAAATGACTTCAGAGCACTTAAAAACCCCCTTCCAATGAAATGACTCCAGAGCACTCAAAAACCCACTTACAAAGAAATCACTCCGGAGTACTCAAAAACATGCTTCCAATAAAATGACTCCTGAGCACTTAAAAACCTGCTTCCAACTAAATGACTCCAGAGCACTCTAAAACCCGCTTCCAACGAAATGAACCCAGAGCACTTAAAAACCCGCTTCCAACGAAATGAGCCCAGAGCACTTTAAAAACCCAGTTCCAACGAAATGTTCTCAGTGCACATAAAAACCCGCTTCCAACAAAATGAACCCAAAATGAACCCGCTTCAACAAAATGACTCCAGAGCACTTAAAAACCCGCTTCCAACGAAAGGACTCCACAGCACTTAAAAACCCGCTTCCAACGAAAGGACTCCAGAGCACTTAAAAATCTGCTTCCAACGAAAGGACTCCACAGCACTTAAAAACCCACTTCCAACGAAATGATCCCAGAGCACTTAAAAACCCGCTTCCAACGAAATGACTTCAGAGCACTTAAAAACCCCCTTCCAAAGAAATGACTCCAGAGCACTCAAAAACCCACTTCCACCGAAATGACTCCAGAGTACTCAAAAACATGCTTCCAATAAAATGACTCCAGAGCACTTAAAAACCTGCTTCCAACGAATTGACTCCAGAGCACTTAAAAACCCGCTTCCAATGAAATGAATCCAGAGCACTCTAAAACCCGCTTCCAACGAAATGACCCCAGAGCACTTAAAAACCCGCGTCCAACGAAATGACGCCAGAGCACTTAAAAACCCAGTTCAAACAAAATGTCCTCAGTGCACATAAAAACCCGCTTCCAACGAAATGACTCCAGAGCACTCAAAAACCCGCTTCCAACGAAATGAGCCCAGAGCACTTAAAAACCCGCTTCCAACAAAATGAGCCCATAGCACTTTAAAAACCCAGTTCCAACGAAATGTTCTCAGTGCACATAAAAACCCGCTTCCAACAAAATGAACCCAGAGAACTTAAAAACCCGCTTCCAACAAAATGACTCCAGAGCACTTAAAAACCCGCTTCCAACGAAAGGACTCCACAGCACTTAAAAACCCGCTTCCAACGAAAGGACTCCAGAGCACTTAAAAATCAGCTTCCAACGAAAGGACTCCACAGCACTTAAAAACCCACTTCCAACGAAATGATCCCAGAGCACTTAAAAACCCGCTTCCAACGAAATGACTTCAGAGCACTTAAAAACCCCCTTCCAAAGAAATGACTCCAGAGCACTCAAAAACCCACTTCCACCGAAATGACTCCAGAGTACTCAAAAACATGCTTCCAATAAAATGACTCCAGAGCACTTAAAAACCTGCTTCCAACGAATTGACTCCAGAGCACTTAAAAACCCGCTTCCAATGAAATGAATCCAGAGCACTCTAAAACCCGCTTCCAACGAAATGACCCCAGAGCACTTAAAAACCCGCGTCCAACGAAATGACTCCAGAGCACTTAAAAACCCAGTTCAAACAAAATGTCCTCAGTGCACATAAAAACCCGCTTCCAACGAAATGACTCCAGAGCACTCAAAAACCCGCTTCCAACGAAATGAGCCCAGAGCACTTAAAAACCCGCTTCCAACGAAATGAGCCCATAGCACTTTAAAAACCCAGTTCCAACGAAATGTTCTCAGTGCACATAAAAACCCGCTTCCAACAAAATGTCTCCAGAGCACTTAAAAAACCGCTTCCAACGAAAAGACTCCAGAGCACTTAAAAACCCGCTTCCAATTAAATGACTCCAGAGCACTCCAAAATCCGCTTCCAACGAAAAGACTCCAGAGCACTTAAAAACCCGCTTCCAACGAAATGACACCAGAGCACTTAAAAATCCGCTTCCAACGAAAGGACACCACAGCACTTAAAAACCCGCTTCCAACGAAATGATCCCTGAGCACTTAAAAACCTGCTTCCACCGAAATGACCTCAGAGCACATAAAAACCAGCTTCCAACGAAATGATTCCAGAACACTCTAAAACCGCTTCCAACAAAATGACTCCAGAGCACTTAAAAAACCGCTTCCAATAAAATGACTCCAGAGCACTTAAAAACACACTTCTAACAAATTGACTAAAGAGCATTTAAAAACCTGCTTCCAACGAAACGACCCTCGAGCACTTAAACCCCGCTTCCAATGAAAGTAGACCAAAATATTTAAAACCCCGCTTCCAAACAAATGTCTCAGGAGCACTTAAAAACACGCTTCCAATGAAAAAAATCCAGAGCACGTAAAAACCCGCTTCCAACAAAATGACTCCAGAGAACTCAAAAACCTGCTTCCAACGAAATGACTCCAGAGCCATCAAAAACCCGCTTCCAACGAAATGACTCAGAGCACTTAAAAACCCGCCTAACAACGAAATGACTCCTGAGCACTCAAAACTCGCTTCCAATGAAATGACTCCAGAGCACTTAAAACCTGCTTCCAACGAAATGACTCCAGAGCACTTAAAAACCCGCTTTCAACGAAATGACTCCAGAGCACTTAAAAACCCGCGTCCAATGAAATGACTCCAGAGCACTCTAAAACCCGCTTCCAACGAAATGACTTCAGAGCACTTAAAAACCCCCTTCCAATGAAATGACTCCAGAGCACTCAAAAACCCACTTACAAAGAAATCACTCCAGAGTACTCAAAAACATGCTTCCAATAAAATGACTCCTGAGCACTTAAAAACCTGCTTCCAACTAAATGACTCCAGAGCACTTAAAAACCCGCTTCCAATGAAATGAATCCAGAATACTCTAAAACCCGCTTCCAACGAAATGAGCCCAGAGCACTTTAAAAACCCAGTTCCAACGAAATGTTCTCAGTGCACATAAAAACCCGCTTCCAACAAAATGAACCCAGAGCACTTAAAAACCCGCTTCCAACAAAAATGACTCAGAGCACTTAAAAACCCACTTCCAAAGAAATGACTCCAGAGCACTCAAAAACCCGCTTAAACTAAAATGACTCCAGAGCACTTAAAAACCCGCTTCAACGAAATGACTCCAGAGCACTTAAAAACCCGCTTCCAATGAAATGACTCCAGAGCACTTAAAACCCGCTTCCAACGAAATGACTCCAGAGCACTCAAAAACCCGCTTAAACAAAATGACTCCAGAGCACTTAAAAACCAATTCCAATGAAATGACTCCAGAGCACTCAAAAACCCGCTTCCAATGAAATGACTTCAGAGCACTTAAAACCCCTTCCAATGAAATGACTCCAGAGCACTCAAAAACCCACTTCCAACTCCAGAGCACTTAAAAACATGCTTCAAATAAAATGACTCCAGAGCACTTAAAACCCGCTTCCAACTAAATGACTCCAGAGCACTTAAAAACCCGCTTCCAATGAAATGAATCCAGAATACTTAAAAACCCAGAGCACTCAAAAACCCGCTTCCAACAAAAATGACCCAGAGCACTTTAAAAACCCAGTTCCAACGAAATGTTCTCAGTGCACATAAAAACCCGCTTCCAACAAAATGAACCCAGAGCACTTAAAAACCTGCTTCCAACGAAATGACTCCAGAGCACTTAAAAACCCACTTCCAAAGAAATGACTCCAGAGCACTTAAAAATCCGCTTTCAACGAAAGGACTCCACAGCACTTAAAAACCCGCTTCCAACGAAATGATCCCAGAGCACATAAAAACCTGCTTCCAACGAAATGACTTCAGAGCACTTAAAAACCCCCTTCCAATGAAATGACTCCAGAGCACTCAAAAACCCACTTCTACCGAAATGACTCAAGAGTACTCAAAAACATGCTTCCAATAAAATGACTCCAGAGCACTTAAAAACCCGCTTCCAATGAAATGACTCCAGAGCACTCTAAAACCCGCTTCCAACGAAATGACCCAGAGCACTTAAAAACCCGCGTCCAACGAAATGACTCCAGAGCACTTAAAAACCCAGTTCAAACAAAATGTCCTCAGTGCATATAAAAACCCGCTTCCAACGAAATGACTCCAGAGCACTCAAAAACCCGCTTCCAACTAAATGAGCCCAGAGCACTTAAAAAACCGCTTCCAACGAAATGAGCCCAGAGCACTTTAAAAACCCACTTCCAACGAAATGTTCTCAGTGCACATAAAAACCCGCTTCCAACAAAATGAACACAGAGCACTTAAAAACCCCCTTCCAACGAAATGACTCCAGAGCATTCATAAACCCACTTCCAACGAAATGACTCCAGAGTACTCAAAAACATGCTTTCAATGAAATGACTCCACAGTACATAAAAACCTGCTTCCAATGAAATGACTGCAGAGTACTCTAAAATCCGCTTCCAACGAAATGACTCGAGAGCACTTAAAAACCCGCTTCCAACAAAATGACTTCAGAGCACTTAAAAACCCGCTTCCAACGAAATGACTTCAGAGCACTTAAAAACCCCCTTCCAACGAAATGACTCCAGAGCATTCATAAACCCACTTCCAACGAAATGACTCCAGAGTACTCAAAAACATGCTTTCAATGAAATGACTCCACAGTACATAAAAACCTGCTTCCAATGAAATGACTGCAGAGTACTCTAAAATCTGCTTCCAACGAAATGAGCCCAGAGCACTTGAAAACCCGCTTCCAACGAAATGACTTCAGAGCACTTAAAAACCCCCTTCCAATGAAATGACTCCAGAGCACTCAAAAACCCACTTCTACCGAAATGACTCAAGAGTACTCAAAAACATGCTTCCAATAAAATGACTCCAGAGCACTTAAAAAACCGCTTCCAATAAAATGACTCCAGAGCACTTAAAAACACACTTCTAACAAATTGACTAAAGAGCATTTAAAAACCTGCTTCCAACGAAACGACCCTAGAGCACTTAAACCCCGCTTCCAATGAAAGGAGACCAAAATATTTAAAACCCCGCTTATAACGAAATGTCTCAGGAGCACTTAAAAACACGTTTCCAATGAAAAAAATCCAGAGCACGTAAAAACCCGCTTACAACAAAATGACTCCAGAGAACTCAAAAACCCGCTTCCAACGAAATGACTCCAGAGCCATCAAAAACCTGCTTCCAACGAAATGACTCCAGATCACTTAAAAACCCGCTTCCAACGAAATGACTCCTGAAAAACCCGCACTCAAAAAAATCCCGCCCGCTTAAACAAAATGACTCCAGAGCACTTAAAAACCCGCTCCAACGAAATGACTCCAGAGCACTTAAAACCTGCTTCCAACGAAATGACTCCAGAGCACTTAAAAACCTGCATCCAACGAAATGACTACAGAGCACTTAAAAACCCGCTTCCAATGAAATGAATCCAGAGCACTCTAAAACCCGCTTCCAACGAAATGAGCCCAGAGCATTTTAAAAACCCAGTTCCAATGAAATGTTCTCAGTGCACATAAAAACCGCTTCCAAAAAAAAATGAACCCAGAGCACTTAAAAACCCCTTCCAAAAAATGACTCCAGAGCATTCATAAACCCACTTCCAACGAAATGACTCAATAGTACTCAAAAACATGCTTCCAATGAAATGACTCCAGAGTACTTAAAAACCTGCTTCCAACGAAATGACTCCAGAGCACTTAAAAACCTGCTTCCAATGAAATGACTGCAGAGCACTCTAAAATCCGCTTCCAACGAAATGACTCCAGAGAACTTAAAAATCCGCTTCCAACGAAATGATTCCAGAGCATTCAAAAACCCACTTCCAACGAAATGACTCCAGAGTACTCAAAAACATGCTTCCAATGAAATGTCTCCAGAGTACTTAGAACCCTGCTTCCAACGAAACGACTCCAGAGCACTTAAAAACCCGCTTCCAAAGAAATGACTCCAGAGCACTCTAAAATCCGCTTCCAACGAAATGACTCCAGAGCACTTAAAAACCCGCTTCCAACGAAATGACTCCAGAGCATTTAAAAACCCAGTTCCAACGAAATGTCCTCAGTGCACATAAAAACCCTCTTCCAACGAAATGACTCCAGAGCACTTAAAAATCTGTCCAACGAAAGGACTCCACAGCACTTAAAAACCCGCTTCCAACGAAATGATCCCAGAGCACTAAAAAACCTGCTCCCACAGAAATGACCTCAGAGCACATAAAAACCCGCTTCCAACGAAATGATTCCAGAGCACTCTAAAACCGCTTCCAACAAAATGACTCTAGAGCACTTAAAAAACTGCTTCCAATAAAATGACTCCAGAGCACTTAAAAACACACTTCTAACAAATTGACTACAGAGCATTTAAAAACCTGCTTCCAACGAAACGACCCTAGAGCACTTAAACCCCGCTTCCAATGAAAGGAGACCAGAATATTTAAAACCCCGCTTCCAAAGAAATGAATCAGGAGCACTTAAAATCACAGTTCCAATGAAAAAAATCCAGAGCACGTAAAAAACCGCTTCCAACAAAATGACTCCAGAGAACTCAAAAACCCGCTTCCAATGAAATGACTCCAGAGCCATCAAAAACCCGCTTCCAACAAAATGACTCCAGAGCACTTAAAAACCCGCTTCCAACGAAATGACTCCTGAGCACTCAAAAACCCGCTTCCAATGAAATGACTCCAGAGCACTTAAAACCTGCTTTCCAACGAAATGACTCCAGAGCACTTAAAAAACCGCTTCCAACAAAATGACTCCAGAGCACTTAAAAACAAGCTTCCTAAGAAATGACTCCAGAGCACTTAAAAACCTGCTTCCAACGAAATGACTTCAGAGCACTTAAAAACCCCTTCCAATGAAATGACTCCAGAGCACTCAAAACCCACTTCCAACAAAATCACTCCAGAGTACTCAAAAACATGCTTCCAATAAAATGACTCCAGAGCACTTAAAAACCTGCTTACAACGAAATGACTCTAGAGCACTTAAAAACCCGCTTCCAATGAAATTAATCCAGAGCACTCTAAAACCCGCTTCCAATGAAATGAATCCAGAGCACTTAAAAACCCGCTTCCAACGAAATGACCCCAGAGCACTTAAAAACCCGCTTCCAACGAAATGACCCCAGTGACCTAAAAACCCGCTTCCAACAAAATGAACTCCAGAGCACTTAAAAACCCGCTTCCAACAAAATGACTCCAGAGCACTTAAAAACCCGCTTCCAACGAAATGACTCCACAGCACTTAAAAACCCGCTTCCAAACGAAATGACTCAGAGCACTTAAAAATCTGCTTCCAAAGGACTCCACAGCACTTAAAAACCCACTTCCAACGAAATGATCCCAGAGCACTTAAAAACCCGCTTCCAAAATCTAAATGACTTCAGAGCACTTAAAACCCTTCCAAAGAAATGACTCCAGAGCACTCAAAAACCCACTTCCACCGAAATGACTCCAGAGTACTCAAAAACATGCTTCCAATAAAATGACTCCAGAGCACTTAAAAACCTGCTTCCAACGAATTGACTCCAGAGCACTTAAAAACCCGCTTCAAATGAAATGAATCCAGAGCACTCTAAAACCCGCTTCAACGAAATGACCCCAGAGCACTTAAAAACCCGCGTCCAACGAAATGACGCCAGAGCACTTAAAAACCCAGTTCAAACAAAATGTCCTCAGTGCACATAAAAACCCGCTTCCAACGAAATGACTCCAGAGCACTCAAAAACCCGCTTCCAACGAAATGAGCCCAGAGCACTTAAAAACCCGCTTCCAACAAAATGAGCCCATAGCACTTTAAAAACCCAGTTCCAACGAAATGTTCTCAGTGCACATAAAAACCCGCTTCCAACAAAATGAACCCAGAGAACTTAAAAACCCGCTTCCAACAAAATGACTCCAGAGCACTTAAAAACCCGCTTCCAACGAAAGGACTCCACAGCACTTAAAAACCCGCTTCCAACGAAAAGACTCCAGAGCACTTAAAAATCTGCTTCCAACGAAAGGACTCCACAGCACTTAAAAACCCACTTCCAACGAAATGATCCCAGAGCACTTAAAAACCCGCTTCCAACGAAATGACTTCAGAGCACTTAAAAACCCCCTTCCAAAGAAATGACTCCAGAGCACTCAAAAACCCACTTCCACCGAAATGACTCCAGAGTACTCAAAAACATGCTTCCAATAAAATGACTCCAGAGCACTTAAAAACCTGCTTCCAACGAATTGACTCCAGAGCACTTAAAAACCCGCTTCCAATGAAATGAATCAAGAGCACTCTAAAACCCGCTTCCAACGAAATGACCCCAGAGCACTTAAAAACCCGCGTCCAACGAAATGACTCCAGAGCACTTAAAAACCCAGTTCAAACAAAATGTCCTCAGTGCACATAAAAACCCGCTTCCAACGAAATGACTCCAGAGCACTCAAAAACCCGCTTCCAACGAAATGAGCCCAGAGCACTTAAAAACCCGCTTCCAACGAAATGATCCCATAGCACTTTAAAAACCCAGTTCCAACGAAATGTTCTCAGTGCACATAAAAACCCGCTTCCAACAAAATGTCTCCAGAGCACTTAAAAAACCGCTTCCAACGAAAAGACTCCAGAGCACTTAAAAACCCGCTTCCAATTAAAATGACTCAGAGCACTCCAAAATCCGCTTCCAACGAAAAATGACTCCAGAGCACTTAAAAACCCGCTTCCAAACGAAATGACTCCAGAGCACTTAAAAACCCGCTTCCAACGAAATGACACCACAGCACTTAAAAACCCGCTTCCAACGAAATGATCCCTGAGCACTTAAAAACCTGCTTCCACCGAAATGACCTCAGAGCACATAAAAACCAGCTTCCAACGAAATGATTCCAGAACACTCTAAAACCGCTTCCAACAAAATGACTCCAGAGCACTTAAAAACCGCTTCAATAAAATGACTCCAGAGCACTTAAAAACACACTTCTAACAAATTGACTAAAGAGCATTTAAAAACCTGCTTCCAACGAAACGACCCTCGAGCACTTAAACCCCGCTTCCAATGAAAGTAGACCAAAATATTTAAAACCCCGCTTCCAAACAAATGTCTCAGGAGCACTTAAAAACACGCTTCCAATGAAAAAAATCCAGAGCACGTAAAAACCCGCTTCCAACAAAATGACTCAGAGAACTCAAAACCTGCTTCCAACGAAATGACTCCAGAGCCATCAAAACCCGCTTCCAACGAAATGACTCCAGAGCACTTAAAAACCCGCTTCCAACGAAATGACTCCTGAGCACTCAAAAACTCGCTTCCAATGAAATGACTCCAGAGCACTTAAAACCTGCTTCCAACGAAATGACTCCAGAGCACTTAAAAACCCGCTTTCAACGAAATGACTCCAGAGCACTTAAAAACAAGCTTCCTAAGAAATGACTCCAGAGCACTTAAAAACCGGCTTCCAACGAAATGACTTCAGAGCACTTAAAAACCCCCTTCCAATGAAATGACTCCAGAGCACTCAAAAACCCACTTACAACGAAATGACTCCAGAGCACTCAAAAACCCACTTCCAATAAAATGACTCCTGAGCACTTAAAAACCTGCTTCCAACTAAATGACTCCAGAGCACTTAAAAACCCGCTTCCAATGAAATGAATCCAGAATACTCTAAAACCCGCTTCCAACGAAATGAGCCCAGAGCACTTTAAAAACCCAGTTCCAACGAAATGACTCTCAGAGCACATAAAAACCCGCTTCCAACAAAATGACTCCAGAGCACTTAAAAACCCGCTTCAAACAAAATGACTCCAGAGCACTTAAAAACCGCTTCCAAAAAGAAATGACTCCAGAGCACTTAAAAACCGCTTTCAAATGAAAATGACTCCCAGAGCACTTAAAAACCCGCTTCAAACGAAATGATCCCAGAGCACATAAAACCTGCTTCCAACGAAATGACTTCAGAGCACTTAAAAACCCCTTCCAATGAAATGACTCCAGAGCACTCAAAAACCCACTTCTACCGAAATGACTCAAAACCCGCTCAAAAAATGACTCCAGAGCACTTCCAAACCCGCTTCAAACAAAATGACTCCAGAGCACTCAAAAACCGCTTCCAACTAAATGACTCCAGAGCACTTAAAAACCGCCTTCCAATGAAATGAGCCCAGAGCACTTTAAAACCCACTTCCAACGAAATGTTCTCAGTGCACATAAAAACCGCTTCCAACAAAATGAACACAGAGCACTTAAAAACCCCCTTCCAACGAAATGACTCCAGAGCATTCAAAACCCACTTCCAACGAAATGACTCAGAGTACTCAAAAACATGCTTTCAATGAAATGACTCCAGAGTACATAAAACCTGCTTCCAATGAAATGACTGCAGAGTACTCTAAAAACCCCGCTTCCAACGAAATGACTCCAGAGCACTTAAAAATCCGCTTCCAACGAAATGTCTCCAGAGTACTTAAAAACCTGCTTCCAACAAAATGAACTCCAGAGCACTTAAAAACCCGCTTCCAATGAAATGACTCCAGAGCACTTAAAAACCCAGTTCCAACCTGAAATGACCTCAGAGCACTTAAAAACCCTCTTCCAACGAAATGACTCCAGAGCACTTAAAAAACCAGTTTCAACAAAAATGACTCCAGTGCACTTAAAAACCCTCTTCCAACGAAATGACTCCAGAGCACTTAAAAACCTGCTTTCAACAAAATGACTCCAGAGCACTTAAAAACCCGCTTCCAACGAAATGATTCCAGAGCACTCTAAAAACCTGCTTCCAACAAAATGACTCCAGAGCACTTAAAAACCGCTTCAATAAAATGACTCCAGAGCACTTAAAAACACACTTCTAACAAAATGACTCCAGAGCATTTAAAAACCTGCTTCCAATAAAATGACTCCAGAGCACTTAAAAACCGGCTTCAAATGAAATGACTCCAGAATATTTAAAACCACGCTCTAAAAAATTGACTAAAGAGCAAAAATGACCCCAGAGCACTTAAAACCGCTTCCAATGAAAAAAATCCAGAGCACTTAAAACCCGCTTCCAACAAAATGACCCAGAGAACTTAAAACCCGCTTCCAACGAAATGACTCCAGAGCACTCAAAAACCCGCTTCCAACAAAATGACTCCAGAGCACTTAAAAACCCGCTTCAAACAAAATGACTCCAGAGCACTCAAAAACCCGCTTCAATGAAATGACTCCAGAGCACTTAAAAACCTGCTTCCAACGAAATGACTCCAGAGCACTTAAAAACAAGCTTCCAATGAAATGACTCCAGAGCACTTAAAAACCTGCTTCCAATGAAATGACTCCAGAGCACTTAAAACCCCCTTCCAATGAAATGACTCCAGAGCACTTAAAAACCCGCTTCCAACGAAATGACTCCAGAGCACTTAAAAACATGCTTCCAATAAAATGACTCCAGAGCACTTAAAAACCTGCTTCCAACAAAAATGACTCCAGAGCACTTAAAAACCCGCTTCCAATGAAAATGAATCCAGAGCACTCTAAAACCCGCTTCCAACGAAATGACTCCAGAGCACTTAAAAACCCGCTTCCAACAAAATGACTCCAGAGCACTTAAAAACCCAGTTCCAACAAATGACTCAGAGCACATAAAAACCCGCTTCCAACATAATGAACCCAGAGCACATAAAAACCGCTTCCAAACGAAATGACTCCAGAGCACTTAAAAAATCCGCACTTAAAAAACGAAATGACTCCAGAGCACTTAAAACCCGCTTCCAACGAAATGACTCCAGAGCACTTAAAAACCGCTTCCAATGAAATGACTCCAGAGCACTTAAAAACCCGCTTCCAACGAAATGACTCCAGAGCACTTAAAAACCTGCTTCCAAATGAAAATGACTCCAGAGCACTTAAAAACCCCTTCCAATGAAATGACTCCAGAGCACTTAAAAACCCGCTTCCAACGAAATGACTCCAGAGTACTCAAAAACATGCTTCCAATAAATGACTCCAGAGCACTTAAAAACCTGCTTCCAACGAAATGACAACAGAGCACTTAAAAACCCGCTTCCAATGAAATGAATCCAGAGCACTCTAAAACCCGCTTCCAACAAAATGACTCCAGAGCACTTAAAAACCGCTCCAATGAAATGACTCCAGAGCACTTTAAAAACCCAGTTCCAACGAAATGACTCAGAGCACAAAAAAACCTGCTTCCAACAAAATGACCTCCCAGAACACTTAAAAAAAAACTTCCAACAAAATGACTCCAGAGCATTTAAAAACCCACTTCAACAAATGACTCCAGAGTACTCAAAAACATGCTTCCAATGAAATGACTCCAGAGTACTTAAAAAAACCTGCTTCCAACAAAATGACTCCAGAGCACTTAAAAACCCGCTTCCAATGAAAATGACTCCAGAGCACTCTAAAACCCGCTTCCAACGAAATGACTCCAGTGCACTCAAAAATTGCTTCCAAACAAAATGACTCCAGAGTACTTAAAAACCCCTTCCAATGAAATGACTCCAGAGCACTCAAAAACCCGCTTCCAACGAAATGACTCCAGAGTACTCAAAAACAAATGCTTCCAATAAAAATGACTCCAGAGCACTTAAAAACCTGCTTCCAACGAAATGACTACAGAGCACTTAAAAACCCGCTTCCAATGAAATGAATCCAGAGCACTCTAAAACCCGCTTCCAACGAAATGACCCCAGAGCACTTAAAAATCCGCTTCCAACGAAATGTCTCCAGAGCACTTAAAAACCCCTTTCCAACGAAATGACTCCAGAGCACTTAAAAACCAACTTCCAACAAAATGACTCCAGAGTACTCAAAAACATGCTTCCAATGAAATGACTCAGAGCACTTAAAACCCTGCTTCCAACGAAATGACTCCAGAGCACTTAAAAACCCGCTTCCAATGAAATGACTCCAGAGCACTCTAAAACCCGCTTCCAACGAAATGACTCCAGAGCACTTAAAAACCCGCTTCCAACGAAATGACTCCAGAGCATTTAAAAACCCAGTTCCAACGAAATGTCCTCAGTGCACATAAAAACCCTCTTCCAACGAAATGACTCCAGATCACTTAAAAATCTGCTTTCAACAAAATGACTCCACAGCACTTAAAAACCCGCTTCCAACGAAATGACCCTGAGCACTTAAAAACCTGCTTCCAATGAAATGACCTCAGAGCACATAAAAACCCGCTTCCAACAAAATGATTCCAGAGCACACTAAAAACCCGCTTCCAACAAAATGACTCCAGAGCACTTAAAAACCGCTTCAATAAAATGACTCCAGAGCACTTAAAAACACACTTCTAACAAATTGACTACAGAGCACAAAAAACCCGCTTCCAACGAAATGACTCCAGAGCACTTAAAACCCGCTTCCAATGAAATGGAGACCAGAATATTTAAAACCCCGCTTCCAATGAAATGAGTCAGAGCACTTAAAAACACGCCTCCAATGAAAAAACTCCAGAGCACTTAAAAACCCACTTCCAACAAAATGACTCCAGAAAACTCTAAAACCCTTCCAACAAAATGACTCCAGAGCACTTAAAAACCTGCTTCCAACGAAATGACTCCAGAGCACTTAAAAAAACCGCTTCCAACAAAATGAACCCAGAGCACTTAAAAACCCGCTTCCAAAGAAATGACCTTAGAGCACATAAAAACCCGCTTCCAACAAAATGACTCCAGAGCACTCTAAAACCCGCTTCCAACAAAATGACTCCAGAAACACTTAAAAACCTGCTTCCTAAATGAAAACCACAAAAACCGCCAATGACCCAGAGCACATAAAAACCCGCTTCCAACGAAATGACTCCAGAGCACTTAAAAACCCGCTTCCAATGAAATGACTCCAGAGCATTTAAAAACCTGCTTCAACAAAACAAAATGACTAGAACACTTAAAAACCCGCTTCCAAAGAAATGACTCAGAGCACTTAAAAACCCGCTTCCAACAAAATGACTCCAGAGCACTTAAAAACCCGCTTCCAAAGAAATGACTCCAGAGCACTTAAAAACCCGCTTCCAACGAAATGACTCCAGAGCACTTAAAAACCCCTTCCAACAAAATGACTCCAGAGCATTAAAAACCCACTTGCAAAGAAATGACTCCAGAGCACTCAAAAACACGCTTCCAATGAAATGACTCCAGAGTACTTAAAAACCTGCTTCCAACGAAATGACTCCAGAGCACTTAAAAACCCGCTTCCAACAAAATGACTCCAGAGCACTTAAAAACCAGTTCAAACAAAATGTCCTCAGTAAACATAAAAACCGCTTCCAACGAAATGACTCCAGAGCACTCAAAAACCCGCTTCCAACGAAATGACTCCAGAGCACTTAAAAACCCGCTTCCAATGAAATGACTCCAGAGCACTCTAAAACCCGCTTCCAACGAAATGACTCCAGAGCACTTAAAAACCCGCTTCCAACGAAATGTCTCCAGAGCACTTAAAAACCCCTTTCCAACGAAAAACCCGACTGCAGAGCATTCAAAAAAACCCACTTCCAACAAAATGACTCCAGAGTACTCAAAAAAAAGCTTCCAATGAAATGACTCCAGAGTACTTAAAAACCTGCTTCCAACGAAATGACTCCAGAGCACTTAAAAACCCGCTTCAATGAAATGACTCCAGAGCACTCTAAAACCCGCTTCCAACGAAATGACTCCAGAGCACTTAAAAACCCGCTTCCAACGAAATGACTTCAGAGTACTTAAAACCCCTTCCAATGAAATGACTCCAGAGCACTCAAAAACCCACTTCCAACGAAATGACTCCAGAGTACTCAAAAACATGCTTCCAATAAAATGACTCCAGAGCACTTAAAAACCTGCTTCCAACGAAATGACTCCAGAGCACTTAAAAACCCAGTTCAAACAAAATGTCCTCAGTGCACATAAAAACCCGCTTCCAACAAAATGACTTCAGAGCACTCAAAAACCGCTTCCAACAAAATGAGTCCAGAGCACTTAAAAACCCGCTTCCAACGAAATGAGCCCAGAGCACTTTAAAAACCCAGTTCCAACGAAATGTTCTCAGTGCACATAAAAACCCGCTTCCAACAAAATGAACCCAGAGCACTTAAAAACCACCTTCCAACGAAATGACTCCAGAGCACTCAAAAACCTACTTCCAATGAAAATGACTCCAGAGTACTTAAAAACATGCTTTCAAACGAAATGACTCTAGAGCACATAAAAACCCGCTTCCAATGAAATGACTCCAGAGCACTCTAAAACCGCTTCCAACGAAATGACTCCAGAGCACTTAAAAACCCGCTTCCAACGAAATGACTCCAGAGCATTTAAAAACCCAGTTCCAACGAAATGTCCTCAGTGCACATAAAAACCCTCTTCCAACGAAATGACTCCAGATCACTTAAAAATCTGCTTTCAACAAAAGGACTCCACAGCACTTAAAAACCCGCTTCCAACGAAATGATCCCTGAGCACTTAAAAACCTGCTTCCACCGAAATGACCTCAGAGCACATAAAAACCCGCTTCCAACAAAATGATTCCAGAGCACACTAAACCCGCTTCCAACAAAATGACTCCAGAGCACTTAAAAAACCGCTTCCAATAAAATGACTCCAGAGCACTTAAAAACACACTTCTAACAAATTGACTACAGAGCATTTAAAAACCTGCTTCCAACGAAATGACCCTAGAGCACTTAAATCCCGCTTCCAATGAAAGGAGACCAGAATATTTAAAACCCCGCTTCCAATGAAATGAGTCAGGAGCACTTAAAAACACGCTTCCAATGAAAAAAATCCAGAGCACGTAAAAACCTGCTTCCAACAAAATGACTCCAGAAAACTCTAAAAGATGCTTCCAACAAAATGACTCCAGAGCACTTAAAAACCTGCTTCCAACGAAATGACCCCAGAGCACATAAAAACCCGCTTCCAACAAAATGAACCCAGAGCACTTAAAAACCCGCTTCCAAAGAAATGACCTTAGAGCACATAAAAACCCGCTTCCAACAAAATGATTCCAGAGCACTCTAAAAGATGCTTCCAACAAAATGACTCCAGAGCACTTAAAAACCTGCTTCCAACGAAATGACCCCAGAGCACATAAAAACCCGCTTCCAACGAAATGACTCCAGAGCACTTAAAAACCGCTTCCAATGAAATGACTACAGAGCATTTAAAAACCTGCTTCCAACAAAACAACTCTAGAACACTTAATCCCCGCTTCCAAAGAAATGACTCAGAGCACTTAAAAACCCACTTCCAACAAATGACTCAGAGCACTTAAAAACCCGCTTCCAAAGAAATGACTCCAGAGCACTTAAAAACCCGCTTCCATCGAAATGACTTCAGAGCACTTAAAAAACCCCTTCCAACAAAATGACTCCAGAGCATTAAAAAACCCACTTGCAAAGAAATGATTCCAGAGTACTCAAAAACACGCTTCCAATGAAATGACTCCAGAGTACTTAAAAACCTGCTTCCAACGAAATGACTCCAGAGCACTTAAAAACCCGCTTCCAACAAAATGACTCCAGAGTACTTAAAAACCCAGTTCAAACAAAATGTCCTCAGTAAACATAAAAACACGCTTCCAACGAAATGACTCCAGAGCACTCAAAAACCCGCTTCCAACGAAATGACTCCAGAGCACTTAAAAACCCGCTTCCAATGAAATGACTGCAGAGCACTCTAAAATCCGCTTCCAACGAAATGACTCCAGAACACTTAAAAATCCGCTTCCAACGAAATGTCTCCAGAGCACTTAAAAACCCCTTTCCAACGAAATGACTGCAGAGCATTCAAAAACCCACTTCCAACGAAATGACTCCAGAGTACTCAAAAACATGCTTCCAATGAAATGTCTCCAGAGTACTTAAAAACCTGCTTCCAACGAAACGACTCCAGAGCACTTAAAAACCCGCTTCCAATGAAATGACTCCAGAGCACTCTAAAATCCGCTTCCAAAGAAATGATTCCAGAGCACTTAAAAACCCGCTTCCAACGAACTGACTTCAGAGTACTTAAAAACCCCCTTCCAATGAAATTACTCCAGAGCACTCAAAAACCCACTTCCACCGAAATGACTCCAGAGTACTCAAAAACATGCTTCCAATAAAATGACTCCAGAGCACTTAAAAACCTGCTTCCAACGAAATGACTCCAGAGCACTTAAAAACCCAGTTCAAACAAAATGTCCTCAGTGCACATAAAAACCCGCTTCCAACAAAATGACTTCAGAGCACTCAAAAACCCGCTTCCAACGAAATGAGTCCAGAGCACTTAAAAACTCTCTTCCAACGAAATGAGCCCAGAGCACTTTAAAAACCCAGTTCCAACGAAATGTTCTCAGTGCACATAAAAACCCGCTTCCAACAAAATGAACCCAGAGCACTTAAAAACCACCTTCCAACGAAATGACTCCAGAGCATTCATAAACCTACTTCCAACGAAATGACTCCAGAGTACTCAAAAACATGCTTTCAATGAAATGACTCCAGAGTACATAAAAACCTGCTTCCAATGAAATGACTGCAGAGTACTCTAAAATCCGCTTCCAACGAAATGACTCCAGAGCACTTAAAAATCCGCTTCCACCGAAATGTCTCCAGAGTACTTAAAAACCTGCTTCCAACGAAACAACTCTAGAGCACTTAAAAACCCGCTTCCAATGAAATGACTCCAGAGCACTCTAAAATCCGCTTCCAACGAAATGACTCCAGAGCACTTAAAAACCCGCTTCCAACGAAATGACTCCTGTGCATTTAAAAACCCAGTTCCAACGAAATGTCCTCAGTGCACATAAAAACCCTCTTCCAACGAAATGACTCCAGAGCACTTAAAAATCTGCTTTCAACAAAAGGACTCCACAGCACTTAAAAACCCGCTTCCAACGAAATGATCCCAGAGCACTTAAAAACCTGCTTCCACCGAAATGACCTCAGAGCACATAAAAACCCGCTTCCAACGAAATGATTCCAGAGCACTCTAAACCCGCTTCCAACAAAATGACTCCAGAGCACTTAAAAAACCGCTTCCAATAAAATGACTCCAGAGCACTTAAAAACACACTTCTAACAAATTGACTACAGAGCATTTAAAAACCTGCTTCCAACGAAACGACCCTAGAGCACTTAAACCCCGCTTCCAATGAAAGGAGACCAGAATATTTAAAACCCCGCTTCCAATGAAATGAGTCAGGAGCACTTAAAAACACGCTTCCAATGAAAAAAATCCAGAGCACGTAAAAACCTGCTTCCAACAAAATGACTCCAGAGAACTCAAAAACCCGCTTCCAACGAAATGACTCCAGAGCCATCAAAAACCCGCTTCCAACAAAATGACTCCAGAGGACTTAAAAACCCGCTTCCAACGAAATGATCCCGTAGCCCTTAATAACCCGATTCCAACGAAATGACTTCAGAGCACTTAAAAACCCCCTTCCAATGAAATGACTCCAGAGCACTCAAAAACCCACTTCCAACGAATGATTCCAGAGTACTCAAAAACATGCTTCCAATAAAATGACTCCAGAGCACTTAAAAACCTGCTTCCAACGAAATGACTCCAGAGCACTTAAAAACCCGCTTCCAATGAAATGAATCCAGAGCACTCTAAAACCCGCTTCCAACGAAATGACTCCAGAGCACTTAAAAACCCGCTTCCAACGAAATGAGCCCAGAGCACTTTAAAAACCCAGTTCCAACGAAATGTTCTCAGTGCACATAAAAACCCGCTTCCAACAAAATGAACCCAGAGCACTTAAAAACCCGCTTCCAAAGAAATGACCTTAGAGCACATAAAAACCCGCTTCCAACAAAATGATTCCAGAGCACTCTAAAAGATGCTTCCAACAAAATGACTCCAGAGCACTTAAAAACCTGCTTCCAACGAAATGACACCAGAGCACATAAAAACCCGCTTAAACGAAATGACTCAGAGCACTTAAAAACCGCTTCAAACGAAATGACTCAGGAGCACTTTAAAACCCTTAAAACAACAAAAACCGAAATGACTCAGAGCACTTAAAAACGCTTCCAAAGAAAATGACTCAGAGCACTTAAAAACCCGCTTCCAAAGAAATGACTCCAGAGCACTTAAAAACCCCTTCCAATAAAATGACTCCAGAGCACTTAAAAACCCCTTCCAATAAAATGACTCCAGAGCACTAAAAACCCACTTGCAACGAAATGACTCCAGAGTACTTAAAAACACGCTTCCAATGAAATGACTCCAGAGCACTTAAAACCTGCTTCCAACGAAATGACTCCAGAGCACTTAAAAACCGCTTCCAATGAAATGACTCCAGAGCACTTAAAAATGACTCCAGAGCACTTAAAAACCCGCTTCCAACGAAATGACTCCAGAGCACCCAGTTCAAAAAAAATGTCCTCAGTAAAAACCCGCAATGAAATGACTCCAGAGCACTCAAAAACCCGCTCAAACAAATGACTCCAGAGCACTTAAAAACCCGCTTCAACGAAATGATCCCAAATGACCTGCTTCCAATCGAAATGACCTCAGAGCACATAAAAAACCTGCTTCCAACGAAATGATTCCAGAAAACAAAATGACCCAGAGCACTTAAAAACCTGCTTCCAATAAAACTGACTTAAAAACACAGAGCAAATTGACTACAAAAAAAAACCTGCTTCCAACGAAAATGAGCCCAGAGCACTTAAAAACCGCTCCAACAAAATGACTCCAGAGCACTTAAAAAACCCCAATTCCAGAGCAAAAACCCACTTCCAACAAAATGACTCCAGAGCACTTAAAAAATGACCCGCCCACTTCCAAAAAATGACCCAGAGCAAAAACCCGACCCAGAATGACTTCAGAGCACTTAAAAACCCGCTTCCAACAAAAATGACTCCAGAGAACTTAAAACCCGCTGAATGAAATGACTCCAGAGCACTTAAAACCTGCTTCCAATGAAATGACTCCAGAGCACTTAAAACCCGCTTCCAATGAAAATGACTCCAGAGCACTCAAAAACCCCTTCCAATGAAATGACTCCAGAGCACTTAAAAACCCGCTTCCAACGAAATGACTACAGAGCACAAAAAACCCAGCTCCAATAAATGACTCCAGAGCACTTAAAACCCGCTAAAAATGACTCCAGAGCACTTAAAACCCGCTAAAAAATGACTCCAGAGCACTTAAAAACCCGCTTCAAACAAAATGACTCCAGAGCACTTAAAAACCCGCTTCCAAAAATGACTCCAGAGCACTCTAACAAATGAAATGACTCCAGAGCACTTAAAAACCTGCTTCCAATGAAATGACTCCAGAGCACTCAAAAACCTGCTTCCAAAAATGACTCCAGAGTACTTAAAAACATGCTTCCAATAAAATGACTCCAGAGCACTTAAAAACCGCTTCCAACGAAATGACTCCAGAGCACTTAAAAACCCGCTTCCAATGAAATGAATCCAGAGCACTCTAAAACCCGCTTCCAACAAAATGACTCCAGAACTTAAAAACCCGCTTCCAACTAAATGAGCCCAGAGCACTTAAAAACCCACAAAAAATGTTCTCAGAGCACATAAAAACCCGCTTCCAACACTCCAGAGCACTTAAAAACCGCTTCAAAAAATGACCCCAGAATACTTAAAAAACAATGAAAATGACTCAGAGCACTTAAAAACCGCTCTCCAACAAATGAAGAAATAACCGTTTCCAACAAAATGACCCAGAGCACCCAACAA
Source organism: Meriones psammophilus (assembly GCA_036365155.1). NCBI lineage: Eukaryota > Metazoa > Chordata > Mammalia > Rodentia > Muridae > Meriones > Meriones psammophilus. The sequence continues at coordinate 8,785 of JAEOAE010003492.1, read as the reverse complement.
AATGACTCAGAGAACTCAAAAACCCGCTTCCAACTAAATGACTCCAGAGCACTTAAAAACCCGCTTCCAACGAAATGACTCCAGAGCACTTAAAAACCCGCCTTCCAACGAAATGACTTCAGAGCACTTAAAAACCCCTTCCAATAAAATGACTCCAGAGCACTAAAAACCCAACTTGAAAAAAATGACTCCAGAGTACTAAAAAACACGCTTCCAATGAAATGACTCCAGAGTACTTAAAAACCTGCTTCCAACAAAATGACTCCAGAGCACTTAAAAACCCGCTTCCAATGAAATGACTCCAGAGCACTTAAAAACCCACTTCCAACGAAATGACTCCAGAGCACTTAAAAACCCAGTTCAAACAAAATGTCCTCAGTAAACATAAAAACCCGCTTCCAACGAAATGACTCCAGAGCACTCAAAAACCCGCTTTCAACGAAATGACTCCAGAGCACTCAAAAACCCGCTTTCAACGAAATGATCCCAGAGTACTTAAAAACCTGCTTCCACCGAAATGACCTCAGAGCACATAAAAACCTCCTTCCAACGAAATGATTCCAGAGCACTCTAAAACCGCTTCCAACAAAATGACTCCAGAGCACTTAAAAAACTGCTTCCAATAAAATGACTCCAGAGAACTTAAAAACACACTTCTAACAAATTGACTACAGAGCATTTAAAAACCTGCTTCCAACGAAACGACCCTAGAGCACTTAAACCCCGCTTCCAATGAAAGGAGACCAGAATATTTAAAACCCCGCTTCCAACAAAATGAGTCAGGAGCACTTAAAAACACGCTACCAATGAAAAAAAACCCAGAGCACGTAAAAACCCGTTTCCAACAAAATGACTCCAGAGAACTCAAAAACCCGCTTCCAACGAAATGACTCCAGAGCACTTAAAAACCCGATTCCATCGAAATGACTCCAGGGCACTTAAAACCTGCTTCCAAAGAAATGACTTCAGAGCACTTAAAAACCCCCTTCCAATGAAATGACTCCAGAGCACTCAAAAACCAACTCCAAGGAATGACTACAGAGTACTCAAAAACATGCTTCCAATAAAATGACTCCAGAGCACTTAAAAACCTGCTTCCAACGAAATGACTCCAGAGCACTTAAAAACCCGCTTCCAATGAAATGAATCCAGAGCACTCTAAAACCCGCTTCCAACGAAATAACTCCAGAGCACTTAAAAACCCGCTTCCAACGAAATGAGCCCAGAGCACTTTAAAAACCCAGTTCCAACGAAATGTTCTCAGTGCACATAAAAACCCGCTTCCGACAAAATGAACCCAGAGCACTTAAAAACCCGCTTCCAACGAAATGACCCCAGAGCACATAAAAACCCGCTTCCAAAGAAATGACTCCAGAGCACTTAAAAACCGCTTCCAACGAAATGACTACAGAGCATTTAAAAACCTGCTTCCAACAAAACAATTCTAGAACACTTAAACCCCGCTTCCAACGAAATGACTCAGGATCACTTAAAAACGTGCTTCCAACGAAATGACTCAGGAGCACTTAAAAACCCGCTTCCAAAGAAATGACTCCAGAGCACTTAAAAACCCGCTTCCATCGAAATGACTTCAGAGCACTTAAAAAACCCCTTCCAATAAAATGACTCCAGAGCACTAAAAAACCCACTTGCAACGAAATGATTCCAGAGTACTAAAAAACACGCTTCCAATGAAATGACTCCAGAGTACTTAAAAACCTGCTTCCAACGAAATGACTCCAGAGCACTTAAAAACCCGCTTCCAATGAAATGACTCCAGAGCACTCTAAAACCCGCTTCCAACGAAATGACTCCAGAGCACTTAAAAACCCGCTTCCAACGAAATGACTCCAGAGCACTTAAAAACCCAGTTCCAACGAAATTTCCTCAGTGAACATAAAAACCTCTTCCAACGAAATGACTCCAGAGCACTTAAAAATCCGCTTCCAATGATAGGACTCCACAGCACTTAAAAACCTGCTTCCAACGAAATGATCCCAGAGCACTTAAAAACCTGCTTCCACCGAAATGACCTCAGAGCACATAAAAAACCGCTTCGAACGAAATGACTCCAGAGCAAGTACAACCCGCTTCCAATAAAATGACTCCAGAGCACTTAAAAACCCGCTTCCAACAAAAAGACTCCACAGCACTTCAAAACCCATTTCCAAAGAAATTATCCCAGAACACTTAAAAACCCGCTTCCAATGAAATGACTCCAGAGCACTTAAAAACAAGCTTCCAAAGAAATGACTCCAGAGCACTTAAAATCCCGCTTCCAACGAAATGACTTCAGAGCACTTAAAAACCCCCTTCCAACGAACTGACTCCAGAGCACTTAAAAACCCACTTCCAACGAAATGACTCCAGAGGACTTAAAAACCCAGTTCCAACGAAATGTCCTCAGTGCACATAAAAATCCGATTCCAACGAAATGACTCCAGAGAACTTAAAAAGCCGCTTCCAACGAAATAACTCAGGAGCACTTAAAAACATGCTTCCAAAGAAAAAAATCCAGAGCACATAAAAACCCGCTTCCAACAAAATGACTCCAGAGAACTCAAAAACCCACTACCAACGAAATGACTCCAGAGCACTTAAAAACCCCCTTCCATCGAAATGACTCCAGCGTACTCAAAAACACACTTCCAACGAAATGACTCCAGAGTACTCAAAAACATGCTTCCAATGAAATGACTCCAGAGCACTTAAACACCTGCTTCCCACGAAATGACTCCATAGCACTTAAAAACCCGCTTCCAATGAAATGAATCCAGAGCACTCTAAAACCCGCTTCCAACGAAATGACTCCAGAGCATTTAAAAACCCGCTTGAAACGAAATGACTCCAGAGTACTTAAAAACCAACTTGCAACGAAATGTCCTCAGTGCACATAAAAACCTGCTTCCAACGAACTGACTCCAGAGCACTCAAAAACCCGCTTCCAATGAAATGAATATAGAGCACTTAAAAATCCGCTTCCAACTAAATGAGCCCTGAGCACTTAAAAAATCAGTTCCAACGAAATGTCCTCAGTGCACATAAAAACCCGCCTGAACCCAGAGCACTTAAAAACCCGCTTCCAACGAAATGACCTCAGAGCACATAAAAACCCGCTTCCAAGGAAATGATTCCAGAGCACTCTAAAACCCGCTTCCAACAATATGACTCCAGAATACTTAAAAACACGCTTCCAACGAAATGACTCCAGAGCACTTAATAACCTGCTTCCAACGAAATGACCCCAGAGCACATAAAAACCCGCTTCCAAAGAAATGAGTCCACAGCACTTAAAACCTGCTTCCAACCAAATGACTACAGAGCATTTAAAAACCTGCTTCCAACAAAACAACTCTAGAGCACTTAAACCCCGCTTCCAATGAAAGGACACCATAACATTTAAAACCGCGCTTCCAACGAAATGACTCAGGAACATTTAAAAACGTGCTTCCAACGAAATGACTAAGGAGCACTTAAAAACCCGCTTCCAAAGAAATGACTCCAGAGCACTTAAAAACCCGCTTCCAACAAAATGACTTCAGAGCACTCAAAAACATGCTTCCAATGAAATGACTCCAAATACTTAAAAACCTGCTTCCAACGAAATGACTCCAGAGCACTCAAAAACCCACTTCCAACGAAATGACGCCAGAGAACTGAAAAACACGCTTCCAATGAAATGACTCCAAATACTTAAAAACCTGCTTCCAACGAAATGAGCCCAGAGCACTTAAAAACCCGTGTCCAATGAGATGACTCCAGAGAACTCTAAAACCCCCTTCCAACGAAATGACTCCAGAGCACTTAAAAACCCAGTTCCAACAAAATGTCGTCAGTGCACATAAAAATCCGCTTCCAAACGAAATGACTCCAGAGCACTTAAAAATCTGCTTCCAACGAAAGGACTCCACAGCAATTAAAAACCCGCCTAAACGAAATGATCCCAGAGCACTGAAAACTTGCTTCCACCAAAATGACCTCAGAGCACATAAAAACCCGCCTAAACGAAATGATCCCAGACCACTCAAAAACCCACTTCCAAATGAAATGACTCCAGAGCACTCAAAACCCGCTTCCAAATGAAATGAGTCCAGAGCACTTAAAACCCTTTCCAACGAAAATGACTCCAGAGCATTTAAAAACCCGCTTGAAACGAAATGAATCCAGAGCACTTAAAAACCCAGTTCCAACGAAATGTCCTCAGTGCACATAAAAAACCCCTTCCAACGAAATGAATCCAGAACACTTAAAAACCCGCTTCCTACGTATTAACTCCAGAGCACTCTAAAACCCGCTTCCAAAGAAATGACTCCAGAGTACTTAAAAGCCCACTTCCAACAAAATGTCCTCAGTGCACATAAAAACCCCTTCCAATGAAATGACTCTATAGCACTTAAAAGAGCCCAGAGCACTTAAAAACCCGCTTCGAATAAAATGAGCCCAGAGCACTTGAAAACACACTTCCAAAGAAATGAGCCCAGAGCACTTGAAAACACTCTTGCAACAAAATGAGCCCAGAGCATTTAAAATCCGCTTCCACGAAATGAGAGCAGAGCACTTGAAAACCCGCTTCCAACGAAATGAGCCCAGAGCACTTGAAAACCCGCTTCCAACTAAATGAGCCCAGAGCACTTGAAAACCCGCTTCCAACGAAATGAGCCCAGAGCACTTGAAAACCTCTTCCAACGAAATGAGCCCAGAGCACTTGAAAACCCGCTTCCAACGAAATGAGCCCAGAGCACTTGAAACCCGCTTCCAAAGAAATGAACCCAGAGCACTTGAAAACCCGCTTCCAACGAAATGAGCCCAGAGCACTTGAAAACCCGCTTCCAACGAAATGAGCAAGGAGCACTTGAAAACCCGCTTCCAACGAAATCAGCCCAGAGCACTTGAAAACCCGTTTCCAACGAAATGAGCAAGGAGCACTTGAAAACCCGCTTCCAACGAAATGAGCCCAGAGCACTTGAAAACCCGCTTCCAACGAAATGAGCCCAGAGCACTTGAAAACGCGCTTCCAACGAAATGACCCCAGAGCACTTGAAAACCAGCTTCCAACGAAATGACATAAAATCTGCTTCCAACGAAATGAGCCCAGAGCACTTGAAAACCCGCTTCCAACGAAATGAGCCCAGAGCACTTAAAAACCCGCTTCCAACGAAATGAGCCCAGAGCACTTGAAAACCCGCTTCCAACGAAAAGAGCCCAGAGCACTTAAAAACCGCTTCCAATAAAATGAGCCCAGAGCACTTGAAAACACACTTCCAAAGAAATGAGCCCAGAGCACTTGAAAACACTCTTCCAACAAAATGAGCCCAGAGCACTTAAAATCCGCTTCCACGAAATGAGAGCAGAGCACTTGAAAACCCGCTTCCAACGAAATGAGCCCAGAGCACTTGAAAACCCGCTTCCAACGAAATGAGCCCAGAGCACTTGAAAACCCGCTTCCAACTAAATGAGCCCAGAGCACTTGAAAACCCGCTTCCAACGAAATGAGCCCAGAGCACTTGAAAACCCGCTTCCAACGAAATGAGCCCAGAGCACTTGAAAACCCGCTTCCAAAGAAATGAACCCAGAGCACTTGAAAACCCGCTTCCAACGAAATGAGCCCAGAGCACTTGAAAACCCGCTTCCAACGAAATGAGCCCAGAGCACTTGAAAACCCGCTTCCAACGAAATGAGCCCAGAGCACTTGAAAACCCGCTTCCAAATAAATGAGCCCAGAGCACTTGAAAACCCGCTTCCAACGAAAATGACAGAGCACTTGAAAACCTGCTTCCAACGAAATGAGCCCAGAGCACTTGAAAACCCCTTCCAACGAAATGAGCCCAGAGCACTTAAAAACCCGCTTCCAACGAAATGAGCCCAGAGCACTTAAAAACCCGCTTCCAACTAAATGAGCCCAGAGCACTTGAAAACCCGCTTCCAACGAAATGACCCCAGAGCACTTGAAAACCCGCTTCCAACGAAATGAGCCCAGAGCACTTGAAAACCCTTCCAAACGAAATGAGCTCAGAGCACTTGAAACCCCAGAGCTTCCAACGAAATGAGCCCAGAGCACTTGAAAACCCGCTAAAAGAAATGAGCCCAGAGCACTTGAAAAACCCGCTTCCAACGAAATGAGCCCAGAGCACTTGAAAACCCTTCCAAAGAAATGATTTAAAAATCTGCTTCAACGAAATGAGCCCAGAGCACTTGAAAACCCGCCCAACGAAATGAGCCCAGAGCACTTGAAAACCCGCTTCCAAAGAAATGAGCCCAGAGCACTTGAAAACCCGCTTCCAACAAAAATGAGCCCAGAGCACTTGAAAACCCGCTTCAACGAAATGAGCCCAGAGCACTTGAAAACCCGCTTTCCAACGAAATGAGCCCAGAGCACTTGAAAACCAGCTTCCAACGAAATGAGCCCAGAGCACTTGAAAACCCGCTTCCAACGAAATGAGCCCAGAGCACTTGAAAACCCGCTTCCAAAGAAATGAGCCCAGAGCACTTGAAAACCCGCTTCCAACGAAATGAGCCCAGAGCACTTGAAAACCCGCTTCCAACGAAATGAGCCCAGAGCACTTGAAAACCCGCTTAAATAAATGAGCCCAGAGCACTTGAAAACCCACTTCCAAAGAAATGAGCCCAGAGCACTTGAAAACCCGCTTCCAACAAAATGAGCCCAGAGCACTTGAAAACCCGCCTAAACGAAATGAGCCCAGAGCACTTGAAAACCCGCTTCAAACGAAATGAGCCCAGAGCACTTGAAAACCAGCTTCCAAGAAATGAGCCCAGAGCACTTGAAACCCGCTTCCAACTAAATGAGCCCAGAGCACTTGAAAACCTGCTTCCAACGAAATGAGCCCAGAGCACTTGAAAACCCGCTTAACTAAATGAGCCCAGAGCACTTGAAAACCCGCTTCCAACGAAATGAGCCCAGAGCACTTGAAAACCCGCTTCCAACGAAATGAGCCCAGAGCACTTGAAAACCCGCTTCCAACGAAATGAGCCCAGAGCACTTGAAAACCCACTTCAAACAAAATGAGCCCAGAGCACTTGAAAACCCGCTTCAAACGAAATGAGCCCAGAGCACTTGAAAACCCGCTTCCAAACGAATGAGCCCAGAGCACTTGAAAACCCGCCTAAAGAAATGAGCCCAGAGCACTTGAAAACCTTTCCAACGAAATGAGCCCAGAGCACTTGAAAACCCGCTTCCAAAAATGAGCCCAGAGCACTTGAAAACCCGCTTAAACGAAATGAGCCCAGAGCACTTGAAAACCCGCTTCCAAAGAAAATGAGCCCAGAGCACTTGAAAACCCGCTAACGAAATGAAAGGAGCACTTGAAAACCCGCACTTGAAAAACCGCTTCCAACGAAATGAGCCCAGAGCACTTGAAAACCCGCTTCCAAAGAAATGAGCCCAGAGCACTTGAAAACCTGCTTCCAACGAAATGAGCCCAGAGCACTTGAAAACCCTCTTCCAACGAAATGAGCCCAGAGCACTTGAAAACCCGCTTACAACGAAATGAGCCCAGAGCACTTGAAAACCCGCTTCCAACGAAATGAGCCCAGAGCACTTGAAAACCCGCTTCCATGGAAATGAGCCCAGAGCACTTGAAACCTGCTTCCAAAGAAATGTGCCCAGAGCACTTGAAAACCCGCTTCCATCGAAATGAGCCCCGAGCACTTGAAAACCCGCCTAAATCGAAATGAGCCCAGAGCACTTGAAAACCCGCTTCCAAACTAAATGACCCCAGAACTTGAAAACACTTGAAATGAACGAAATGAGCCCAGAGCACTTGAAAACCCGCTTCCAACGAAATGAGCGCAGAGCACTTGAAAACCCACTTCCAACGAAATGAGCTCAGAGCACTTCAAAACGCGCTTCCAACGAAAGGACTCCAGGGCACTTGAAAACCCGATTCCAACGAAAAGAGCCCAGAGCACTTAAAAACCAGCTTCCAATGAAATGAGCCCAGAGCACTTGAAAACACTCTTCCAACAAAATGAGCCCAGAGGACTTGAAAACCCTCTTCCAAAGAAATGAGCCCAGAGCACTTGAAAACCTGCTTCCAACGAAATGAGCCCAGAGCACTTGAAAACCCGCTTCCAACGAAATGAGCCCAGAGCACTTGAAAACCCGCTTCCAAAGAAATGAGCCCAGAGCACTTGAAAACCGGCTTCCAACGAAATGAGCCCAGAGCACTTGAAAACCTGCTTCTAACGAAATGAGCCCAGAGCACTTGAAAAACCGCTTCCATCGAAATGAGCCCAGAGCACTTGAAAACCCGCTTCCAACGAAATGAGCCCAGAGCACTTGAAAACCCGCTTCCAACGAAATGAGCCCAGAGCACTTGAAAACCCTTTCCAACGAAATGAGCCCAGAGCACTTGAAAACCCGCTTCCAACGAAAATGAGCCCAGAGCACTTGAAAACCGCTTCCAACGAAATGAGCCCAGAGCACTTGAAAACCCGCCCAACGAAATGAGCCCAGAGCACTTGAAAACCAGCTTCCAACGAAATGAGCCCAGAGCACTTGAAAACCCGCTTCCAACAAAATGAGCCCAGAGCACTTGAAACCCGCCTCCAACGAAATGAGCCCAGAGCACTGAAACCCGGCTTCCAACGAAATGAGCCCAGAGCACTTGAAAACCCGCTTCCAACAAAATGAGCCCAGAGCACTTGAAAACCCGCTTCCAACAAAATGAGCCCAGAGGACTTGAAACCCGCCTAAATCTAAATGAGCCCAGAGCACTTGAAAACCCACTTCCAACGAAATGAGCCCAGAGCACTTGAAAACCCACTT
>JAEOAE010003022.1:0-21728 GCA_036365155.1 Meriones psammophilus | reverse complement strand
GGACAGGGCTGCCTGGGCCTGGACCAGGGCCAGGGCCAGGGCCAGCCAACAGGGCTGTGGCAAGGGCTGTCAGGTCAGGGTCAGGGCTGGGGTGTTAGGGTGTGAGGGTTAGAGGGCTAGGTTAGGGTTAGGTTAGCAGCTGCTGGGGCTGGGGTTAGGCGAATGTGCCAGGTTACGCTTAGTGTTAGGCAACAGTTAGAGGGTTAGGTTAGGCCAGAGGGCTAGGCTTCAGGCCAGTGCAGCTAGGCCAGGCCAGTGCTAGGCCAGGATAAATAGTAAAGGAGTTAGGGCGAAAGAAATAAAGTGTTAGGCCAGTGTTAGGTGTCAGGTCAGTGTCAGGTCAGAGTCAGGTTAGCTAGGGGGAAGAAATAGAGTTAGGGTTAGGCTCTAGGCTAGGCCAAAGTCAGGCTAGGTTAGCTACAGGCTGAGGGCTAGGCCGAGGGGTTGTGCCAGAGTTAGGCCAGGCCAGGCTAGGCTTTAGGTTAGGCCAGGCCTGAGTTTTAGGCTTGGCTCAGAATGAGGGCGTTGTGGGTTTAAGGTCAGGTCAGGACAGGTTGGGCCAGGCCAGGGGCTAGGCTGTGGCTGGGCCAGGCTGGAGGCCAAGGCTGGAGCTTGGGGGCTGGTGCTAGGCTAGGTAGGATAAGCAAGGAGGCTAGGGGGCTAGGCTAGGGGGCCAGGGTGGCCAGGGCTGTCCAAATTTTTGAGAAGTATAGGCCGCCCATTGGCAGTTTTTAGAATTTTGGCTTTCCTAGGCACTCCATGCCTCTAGGCAATGTTGAATAACATGGGCTCCCTTTTCTCCAATCAGGGGAGAAGCAAACACAACTCCAGAGCAAGTATCAACAGAAACATGCAAATATTGAAGTTTACCAAAAAATGAAATGTGAGTAACATCCATCTGCCACACTTGTAGTGGACGGATTCCTCTGGGATCAATCCCAACATGAGGCATAGGTAAGAACTGACAACAATTTTGACATTGGGTAACAATATCTCTAGCGTCTTTTCTAGTTATGTCAAATCGATGACGCAATGTCTCAGCTGTAACATGAAAACTTTTATGAAACTCCTTAGCCAATTCTAAATTTGAATTAATGTTAGGGTTAGGGTTAGGTTAGGGTTAGGGTTAGGGTTAGAGTTAGGTTAGGGTTAGGCTAGGTTAGGGTTTAGGGGTTAGGGTTAGGGTTATGGTTAGGCTAGGCCAGGCTAGGGTTATAGGGTTAGGTTAGGTTAGAGGTTAGGGTTAGGGTTAGGGTTGGGGTTGGGGTTAGGGGTTAGGGTTGGGGTTGGAGGGATAGGGTTATGGTTAGTGTAAGTAATAGGTTAGAGGGGTAGGGTTAGGGTTAGAGGGTTAGGGTTAGGGTTAGGTTAGTTAGAAGGTTAGGGTTAGGTTAGGGTTAGTTAAATTAGGTTAGGCTTAGGGTTAGGGTTAGGTTAGGGTCAGGAGGTCAAGGTCAGGGTCAGTGTCAGGGTCAGGTTAGGGTTAGGGTTAGGGTTAGGTTAGGGGTCAAAGTCAGGGTTAGGGTTAGGGTTAGGGGTTAGGGTTAGGTTTAGGGTTAGGGTTAGGGTGTTAGGTTAGGTAAGGGTTAGTGTTAGGGATAGGGTTAGGTTAGTGTTAGGGTCAGGTCCTGGTCAGGTCAGGTTAGGTTAGTGTTAGGCTAGGGCTAGGGCTAGGTCTGGGGCTGGTGCTGGGGCTGGAGGCTAGGTCTGGCCAGCTAGGGGCTAGAGCTAGGCTAGGGCTAGGGGCTAGGAGGCAACGGCTGGGGCTAGGGGTAGGGGGCTAGGGCTAGGGGCTAGGGGCTAGGCTGGGGGCTGGGGCTGGGGCTAGACTAGGATTAGGCTAGGGGCTGGGGCTATGGCCACGGAGCTAGGCCAGGGGGCAGTTAGGGTTAGGCAAGAATTTCGGTTAGGTTAGGGTTAGAGGTTTAGGTTAGGGTTAGAGGGTGCGGGTTAAGGTTAGGGTTAGGGTTAGGGTTGGGGGTTAGGGTTAGGGTTAGGGTTAGAGTTAGTGTTAGGGTTAGAGGGTTAGTGTTAGGGTTAGAGGGTTAGGCCAGGCTAGAGGGCTAGGGTTAGGTTAGGCTTTAGGGTTAGGGGCTGGGGCTAGGGTTGGGGCTGGGGTTTGGCTTTTGAGCCTGTGCCAGGGTTAGGCCTTACGGTTAGGCTAGTGTGGCTTAGGTTAAGGTTAGGGTTAGGATTAGGGTCAGGGGTTGGGGCCAGGCTAGGGGTTAGGGGCAGGCCAGCCAGGCTAGGCCAGGGTTAGGGGTTAGGCCAGGCGGTTAGGTTAGGTTAAGGGTTAGGCTAGGCCAGGGTTAGGCCAGGCCAGGCCAAAGAAAGTTAGGCCAGGGTTAGGGGGGGGTTAGGGTTAGGTTTAGGTTAGGGGTCAGGGTCAGGGTCAGGGTTAGGGGGGGTAGGGATAGGGGTTAGGTTTAAGGTTAGGGTTAGGGTCAGGGTCAGATTTAGGTCAGGTTACGGTTAGGCTAGGGCTAGCTAGGGCTGGGGCTGGGGCTGGGGCTGGGGCTGGGGCTGGAGGCCAGGGGTGGAGCTAGGGGCTAGGGGCCAGTGCTAGGGCTAGGGTGCTAGGAGGCTAGGGCCGGGCCAGGACTAGGACTAGGGCTAGGGGACTAGGGCTATGGCTATGGAGCTAGGGCTAGGGGGCTAGGGTACTAGGGGCCAGGGCTAGGCCAAGGGGCTAGGGCTGGGGCCAGGGCGATAGGGATAGGGGTCTAGGGCTAGGGCTGAGCCTAGGGGGCCAGGGGCCAGGCTGGGGTTAGGGCTACTGCTAGGCTAGGGGCTAGGGCTAGTGCTAGGGGGCTTGGGCTGGGGCTAGGGGGCTAGTGCTAGGGGGCTAGGACTAGGGCTAGGCAAGGGTGATAGGGCTAGGGTGGCTAGAATGCTAGGGGGCTAGGGCTAGTGCTAGGGGGCTTGGGCTGGGGCTAGGGGGCAGTGCTAGGGGGCCAATGATAGGTCTAGGGGCTAGGCAAGGGGGGATGGGCTAGCAGGCTAGGGCCAGGGGCCAGGCCAGGTTAGGCTAGGGGTTAGGTTAGGTTTAGGCTGTCAAGGGTTAGGGTCAAGGGTCAGGCAAGGGTCAGGTCAGGGCCAGGACCAGGGCCGCCAGGGCTAGGCCAGGGCTGCCAGGGCCAGGACCAGGGCTGTCAGAGCCAGGGCAAGGGCTGTCATGGTCAGGACCAGGGCTGTCAGGGTCAGGGTAGGTGCTGTCAGGGTCAGGGTCAGGGCTGTCAGTGCAAGGGTCAGGGCTGTCAGGGTTAGTTTTAGGGTTAGGGGTAGGGTCAGGTTAGGGGTTAAAGTCAGGTTAGGTTAGGTTAGGGGTAGGGTTAGGGTTAGGGTTAGGGTGTTAGAATTAGGGTTTGTGTTAAGGTTAGGGTCAGCGCCAGGGTCAGGTCAGGGTTAGTGTTAGGGGCTAGGCTAGGCTAGGGCTGGGGCTGGGACTGGAGGCTAGGGCTGGAGCTAGGGGGCTAGGGGGCCCGGGCTACGGCTAGGTGGCTAGGAGGCTAGGGCTGGGGCTGGGGGCTAGGGGCCTAGGGCTAGGGCGCTAGGGGGCTGGGGCTGGGGCTAGGACTAGGACTAGGGCCAGGCAGCCAGGGCTATGGCTAGGGGCTATGGCTATGGGCCCAGGGTGACTAGGGGCCATGGCTATGGCTAGGGGCGCCAGGGCTTTGGATAAGGGATAGGGCTAGGGGCTAGGGGCTAGGGCTAGGCTGAGACTAGGGGGGCCAGGGCTGGGGCTAGGGCTGGGGCTAGGGCTAGCGCTTGGGCTAGGCGGTAGGGCTAGGCTAGGGGGCTAGGGCTGGGGCTAGGGGGCTAGTGCTAGGGGACTAGGACTAGGGCTAGGACTAGGGGCTAGGGCTAGGGGTGGCTAGCGGGCTAGGGGGGCAGGAGGCTAGGCCAGGGGCTAGGGCATGGGGGCTAGCAGGCTAGGCCTAGGGGCCAGTGCCAGGGTTTGGGTTAGGGTAAGGTTAAGGGTTAGGGGTCAATGGTTAAGGTCAAGGGTCAGGCCAAGGTCAGGGTCAGGCCAGGACCAGGGCCGCCAGTCCAGGGCCAGGGCCAGGGCTGCCAGGCCAGGACCAGGGCTGCCAAGGCCAGGGCCAGGGCTGTCAGGCCAGGGCCAGGGCTGTCAGGGTCAGAGCCAGGGCTGTCAGGGTCAGGGCCAGTGCTGTCAGGGTCAGGGTCAGGGCTGTCAGGTTAGGTTAGGGTTAGGGTTAGGGTTAGGTGTTAGGGTTAGGAGGTCAAAGGTTAGGGTCAAGGGCCAGGGCCCGGGCCAGGGCTGCCAGGCCAGGCCAGGGCCAGGAGAGGGCCGCAAGGGCTGCCAGGGACAGGGCCAGGACTATCAGGCCATGGCCAGGGCTGCCAGGGCTAGGGGCTGTCAGAGTCAGGCCAGGGCTGTCAGGATCAGGCCATGGCTGTCACGGCCAGGGCCAAGGCTGTCAGGGCCAGTGCCAGGTCTGTCAGGGTGTTGGAATCCGCGTGATTGTCTCGCCGGCAGAAACGCACCCGGGCACAAGGTTCCTTCCGCAAAAAGCCTTTATTACAGTCAATCGATAAAAGGCGGAGAGGAGAGCGGGCCCGGACACCTAGCGGGCACGGGTGGGGCTTGCATTGGCAAATGGACACCGCGACATCCCTCGGGCCAAGGCCAGGGCGGATAAGCCCCGGGCAGGGAGAGGGGGAGGAGGAGAGGGAGGAGAGCGCCAGGGCCCAGAAGTGGCGCTGTTTATATAAGCCCTGGTTGCACCTAAGTGACGTGTCAATACCCTGATTCCCTGCTCACTCTTTACGCCGCCTGTTGTTCCTGTGCTGTACAGTGTGATATATCACTTTTCAGGTTTCCTGTATTCCTAATTGAGTGAGTGACACACATGTGATTCAGTTTACAATGTAGTGCTTTGCGCTTATGTTCTTTGTTGGAAACTTGTTCCTGTTAGAGCAAGGTATGGTTAGGGTTAGGGTTTGGGTTATGGTTAGGTTAGGGTTGGGGTTAGGGTTAGGTTTATGGTTAGGTTTAGGATTAGGATTAGGTTAGGTGAGGGTTATATGACTTTCAGTTTTCCTTTTATAATAATTGAACATGCGACACATATGTGAATTAGTTTACTAAGTTGTGCTTTGCGTTTCTGTTCTTTAGGTGGAAACTTGATTCTGTGCTGTACAGTGCGATATATCACTTTTCAGTTTTCCTGTATTCCTAATTGAACGAGAAACACACATGTGATTTAGTTTACAAATTAGTGCTTTGCGTTTCTGTTCTTCTGTTGGAAACTTATTTCTGTGCTGTCCAGTGCGTTATATCACTTTTCAGTTTTCCTGTTATAATAATTGAACAGGCAACACGTATGTGAATTAGTTTACAAAGTTGTGCTTTGTGTTTCTGTTCTTTCAATGAAAACTTGTTTCTTTGCCATACAGGGAGAGATGACACTTTTCAGTTTTCCTGTATTCCTAATTGAGCGAGCAACACACATGTGATTTAGTTTACAATGTGGTGCTTTGCTTTTCTGTTGTTTCATTCGAAATCTGTTCCTCTGCTGTACAGTGCGATATATCACTTTTCAGTTTTCCTGTATTCCTAATTGAGCGAGCGACACACATGTAATTTTGTTTACAAATTAGTACTTTGTAGGAACAAGTTACGTTTAGGGTTAGGGTTAGGGTTAGGGTTAGTGTTAGGGGGTAGGGTTAGTGTTAGGTTATGGTTAGTGTTATATCACTTTTCAGTTTTCCTGTTATAATAATTGAACAGGCAACATGTATGTTAATTCTGTTTACAAAGTTGTGCTTTATGCTTCTGTACTTTCGATGGAAACTTGTTTTTGTGCCTTACAGTGCGAGATAACAGTTTTCAGCTTCCCTGTATTCCTAATTGAGTGAGCAACACACATGTGATTCCATTTAAAAGTAGTGCTTTGCTTTTCTCTTCTTTCGTTCGAAACTTGTTCCTCTGCTGTACAGTGCGATATATCACTTATCAGTTTTCCTGTATTCCTAATTGAGCTAGTGACACACATGTGATTTAGTTTACAATGTAGTTCTTTGCTTTTATGTTCTTTGGATAGAAACTTATTCCTGTTATGAACAAGTTAGCGTTAGTGTTAGTGTTAGTTTTAGGTAGGGATAGGTTAGGTTAAGGGTAGGGATTAGGTTTAGGTTAGGGTAGGTTATGGTAGGGTTAGGGTTAGGTTAGGGTTAGAAGGTTAGAAGGTTAGGTTTAGGTTTAGGGTTAGGTTAGGTTAGGTTATATCACTTTCAGTTTTCCTGTTATAATGCTTGAACTGGCGACACGTATGTGAATTAGTTTACAAAGTCGTGCTTTGCATTTGCTTTTCTGTTCTTTCGCTCAAACTTTTTCCTCTGCTGTACAGTGCGATATATATCACTTTTCAGTTTTCCTCTATTCCTAATTGAGCGAGCGACACACATGTGATTTAGTTTACAAAATAGTGCTTTATGCTTCTGTTCTTCTGTTGGAAACTTGTTTCTGTGCTGTACAGTGTGATATATCACTTTTCATTTTTCCAGTATTCCTAATTGAGCAAGCGACACACACATGTGATTCCGCTTAAAAGTAGTGCTTTGCTTTTCTGTTATTTCGTTCTAAACTTGTTCCTGTGCTGTACAGTGAGATATAACACTTTTCAATTTTCCTATATTCCTAATTGAGCGAGTGACACTCATGTGATTCCGCTTAAAAGTAGTGCTTTATGCTCTGTTCTTCTGTTGGAAACTTGTTTCTGTGCTGTACAGTGTGATATATCTCTTTTTGTTTTCCTGTTATAATAACAGAATGGGGGACACATATGTGAATTAGTTTACAAAGTTGTGCTTTGCGTTTCTGTTCTTTCGATGAAAAACTTGTTTCTTTGCCGTACATTTCGATATATCGCTTTTTAGTTTTCCTGTATTCCTATTTGAGTGAGCGACACACATGTGATTTAGTTCACAAAATAGTACTTTGGGTTTCTGTTCTTCTGTTGGAAACTTGTTTCTGTGCTGTACAGTGTGATATATCACTTTTCAGTTTTCCTGTTATAATAATTGATCGGGCGATATGTATGTGAATTAGTTTACAAAGTTGTGCTTTATGCTTGTTCTTTCTCGATAGAAACTTGTTCCTGTGCCGTACAGTGCAAGGTAACACTTTCAGTTTTCCTGGATACCTAACTGAGCGAGCGACACACATGTGATTCCGCTTAAAAGCTGTGCTTTTTTTTTTTCTTTCCTTTGAAACTTGTTCCTGTGCTGTACAGTGCGTTATATCACTTTTCATTTTTCCTGTTTTCCTAATTGTGCGAAAGTGGCACACATGTGATTTAGTTTACAAAGTAGTGCTTTGCTTTTATGTTCTTTTTCGCTGGAAACTTGTTCCTGTTAGGAACAAGTTAGGTTAGGTTAGGTTAGGGTTAGGGTAGGCTTAGGCTTTGGCTTGGGCTTAGAGTTAGGTAGGGTTAGGTTAGGTTAGGTTAGGCTTAGGCTTAGGTTAGGATTTAGGGTTAGGTTAGGTTAGGGTTAGGCTTAGGTAGGGTTAGGGTTAGGTTAGGGTTAGGTTAGGGTTAGGGTTAGGTTAGGTTAGGGGCTTAGGTTAGGTTTAGGTTAAATCCCTTTCAGTTTTCCTGTTATAATAATTGAACAGGTGACCGAATGTGAATTAGTTTACAAAGTTGTGCTTTGCGTTTCTGTTCTTTCGATGAAAACTTGTTTCTTTGCTGTACATTTCGATATATCGCTTTTCAGTTTTCCTGTATTCCTAATTGAGAGAGCAACACACATGTGATTTAGTTTACAAAGTAGTGCTTTGCGTTTTTGTTCTTCTTTTGGAAACTTGTTTCTGTGCTGTACAGTGTGATGTATCACTTTTCAGTTTTCCTGTTATAATAATTGAACGGGCGACACATATGTTACAAAGTTGTGCAAAGTTAGTTTACAGTTATTAGTTTACAAAGTTGTGCTTTGCGTTTCTGTTGTTTCGATGGAAACTTGTTCCTGTGCTGTACAGTTCGATATATCACTTTTCAGTTTTCCTGTTATAATAACTGAACAGGCGACACGTATGTGAATTAGTTTACAATGTTGTGCTTTGCATTTCTGTTTTTTCGATGGAAACTTGTTTCTGTGCCATACAGTGCGAGGTAACACTTTTCAGTTTTCCTGTATTTCTAATTGAGTGAGCCACACAGATGTGATTCCATTTAAAAGTAGTGCTTTGGAGCCAACATGGTGGCACTGGGAAAACAGCACTTCTGAGCAGCAAGACAGCACTATCCGGGAAGAGACCAGGAGACTGAACTCAGGGACCTGAAACTACATCGATTGTGTTTCCCAGTTGAGGGGAGGTTCCCACGGTGTGGGAATTGGTCGGGTCCACTCTCGGCTGCACAGCCAGAACCCGGAAAAATCCCTGGTAACGCGGGCTTTGGGTCTCCGGGCTGCAGCCGCAAGCGGGCGGGTCCCTGCCATTTCCCCAGGCTGATCCGTGGGCACAAGGGTACCTGAGACTGGGAGTTCCAGTCTCGGGGGGACCCCACGGGGAAACAGGGTTGCGGGTCTGATCGCAGTTCACCCTGTCTCTCCCCGGAAATTCTCTGCCACCATCACAGCCGAGCTCCTGCCTCGCGCAGAGAGCTTTGTGCTCAGCTCAGCGGTACAGACAACCTGTGCGCCCCAGTACAACAGGGACTGGGAACCCCTGTCCGGAGAGGACCCCACAGAGAAATTTCCCAGGCTGATCTGTGGGCACAAGGGTACCTGAGACTGGGAGTCCCAGTCGCGGGGGGACCCCACAGGGAAGCAGGGTTGCGGGTCTGATCGCAAGTCACCCAGTCTCTCCCCGGAAAGTCTCTGCCGCCATCACAGCCGAGCTCCTGCCGTGCACAGAGAGCTTTGTACTCAGCTCAGAGGTACAGACAAGCTGTGCGTCCCAGTACAACAGGGACTGGGAACCCCTGTCCGGAGAGGACCCCACAGAGAAGGAAGAAACAGTGCTGCTGGGGTCACCTAGGGAAAGTCTAGCAGACTGCAGATTGCAAACAGACAGAACTGAGTGCTCTGAGACACCACAGCAGT
Organism: Meriones psammophilus; assembly: GCA_036365155.1. Taxonomy (NCBI): domain Eukaryota; kingdom Metazoa; phylum Chordata; class Mammalia; order Rodentia; family Muridae; genus Meriones; species Meriones psammophilus. Next base: position 12,656 of record JAEOAE010003022.1, on the reverse strand, counting down.
ACTCACAACCCAAGAAAGCTAGCTCCATTCAAGAAAACACAGGAAATAAATAACCTCACTTCAGTAAAACAAAAAGCAACCAAGCACACAACCGTATGACCACAGCCAACATCAAAGTCAAAGGATTTAACAGCCACTGGTCATTACTCTCTCAATATCAATGGACTGAATTCTCCAATAAAAAGACACAGACTAACAGAATGGATGCGTAAACAAAACCCAGCAATCTGTTGTATACAAGAAACACACCTAAGACACAAAGATAGACATTACCTGAGGGTAAAGGGATGGAAGACGGCTTTTCAAGCAAATGGACGCAAGAAGCAAGCAGGAGTAGCCATTCTAATATCTGATAAAATAGTCTTTCAACCAAAATTAATCAAAAGAGATGGGGAAGGACACTTCATACTCATCAAGGGAAAATTCCACCAAGAAGACATCACAATCCTGAACATCTATGCCCCAAATACAAGAGCACCCACATTTGTGAAAGAAACATTGATAAAACTTAAACAACATATAGCTCCCCACACACTAATAGTAGGAGACTTCAACACCCCACTGTCAACAAAGGACAGATCAACAAAACAGAAATTAAACAAAGAAACAATATCTCTAACAGAGGTAATGAACCAAATGGACCTAACAGATATTTGCAGAACCCTACACCCAAACACAAAAGAATTTACCTTCTTCTCAGCACCTCATGGAACCTTTCTCCAAAATAGACCACATAGTTGGTCACAAAGCAAGCCTCAACAAATACAGGAAGATTGAAATAATCCCTTGTATCCTGTCGGATCACCATGGAATAAAGCTGGACCTCAGTAACAACAGAAATAGCAAAAAGCCTACACATACATGGAAACTGAACAACTTGCTACTAAAAGACAGCTGGGTCAGGGAAGAAATAAAGAAAGAAATTAAAATCTTCCTAGAACTCAATGAAAATGAAGACACAACATACCCAAACTTGTGGGACACAATGAAAGCAGTGCTAAGAAGAAAGTTCATAGCACTAAGTGCCTTCAAGAAGAAATTTGAGACAGCGATTCAAGCAACTTAATGGCTCACTTAAAAACCCTAGAAAAAGAAGAAGCAGACACACCAAGAAGGAGCAGACGGCTGGAAATAATCAAACTCAGGGCTGAAATCAATCAATTAGAAACAAATAAAACAATTCAAAGAATCAATGAAACCAAGAGCTGGTTCTTTGAGAAAATCAACAAGATAGACAAACCCTTAGCCAAGCTAACTAAAAGGCAGTGAGACACCATCCAAATCAACAAAATCAGAAATGAAAAGGGGGACATAACTACAGACACTGAGGAAATCTAAGCAATCATTAGGACTTACTTCAAAAGTCTATACGGAACAAAATTTGAAAATTTAAATGAAATGGACAATTTTCTTGATCAATTCCACTTACCAAAGCTAAATCAGGACCAGGTAAATCAATTAAGTCCTATATCCCCCAAGGAAATAGAAGCAGTCATCAAAAGTCTCCCCATCCAAAAAGCCCAGGACCTTGATGGTTTCAGCGCAGAAATTCTACCAAACATTCAAAGAAGAGCTAACACCAATTCTCTTCAAACTATTCCACAAAATAGAAACAGAAGGAGCATTACCAAACTCATTCTATGAAGCCACAGTCACCTTGGTACCTAAATCTCACAAAGACTCAACAAAGAAAGAGAATTTCAGGCCAATCTCCTTATGAACATTGATGCAAAAATACTCAACAAAATACTGCAAACCGAATACAAGAACACATCAAAGATATCATCCACCATGACTAAGTAGGCTTCATCCCAGGTATGCAGGGATGGTTCAATATACAGAAATCCATCAATGTGATCCACCATATTAACAAATTGAAAGAAAAAAACCACATGATAATCTCCCCTAGATGCTGAAAAAGCCTTTGACAAAATCCAACATCCATTCATGTTTAAAGTATTGAGAAATCAGGATACAAGGCACATATCTAAACATAGTAAAGGTGATATACAGCAAACCTATAGCCAACATCAAACTGAACGGAGAGAAACTTAAAGCAATCCCACTGAAATCAAGGACAAGACAAGGCTGCCCACTCTCTCCATATCTCTTCAACATAGTTCTGAAGTCCTTGCTAGAGCAATAAGACAGTTGAAGGAGATCAAGGGGATACAAATTGGAAAGGAAGAAGTCAAATTATCACTATTTGTAGATGATATGATAGTATACGTGAGTGACCCCAAAAACTCTACCAGGGAACTCCTACAGCTGATAAACACCTTCAGCAAAGTGGCCGGATACAAAATTAACTCAAAAAAAATCAGTAGCCCTCCTGTATACAAAAGACAAAAGGGCTGAGAAAGAAATTAGGAAACAACGCCCTTTACAATAGCCACAAATGACATACGGTACCTCAGAGTAACCATAACCAAGGAAGTCAAAGACTTGTATGAAAAAAATTTCAAATCTCTGAAGAAAGAACTAGAAGAAGATATGAGAAGATGGAAAGATCTCCCATCCTCAGGGCTTGGTAGGATTAATATAGTAAAAATGGCCATCTTACCAATAGCAATCTACAGATTCAATGCAATGCCCTTCAAATTACCAACACAATTCTTTACAGACTTGGAAAGAAAAATTCTCAACTTCATATGGAATAACAAGAAACCCAGAATTGCTAAAACAATCCTCTACAATAAAAGATCTTCTGGAGGTATCTCCATCCCTGATCTTAAGTTGTACTATAGAGCAACAGTTTTAAAAACTGCATGGTACTGGCATAGAAACAGAATGATGGATCAATGGAACCGAACAGAGGACCCAGAAATAAACCCACACACTTATGGACAGCTGATATTTGACAAAGACGCCAAAATCATACAATGGAAAAAAGATAGCATGTTCAACAAATGGTGCTAGTCCAACTGGATGTCTACATGTAGAAAAATGAAAATAGATCCATACTTATCACCCTGCACAAAACTGAAGTCCAAGTGGATCAAAGACCTCAACATAAAACCAGACACATTAAATCGGCTTGAAAAAAAAGTGGGGAATACCCTAGAACTCATTGGTACAGGGGAAAACTTCCTGAACAGAACTCCAACAGCACAGGCTCTAAGAGCAACAATCAATAAACGGGACCTCATGAAACTGAAAAGCTTCTGCAAAGCAAAGGACACCGTCATCAAAACAAAGCGACCTCCTACAGATTGGGAAAGAATCTTCACCAACCCTTTATCTGACAGAGGACTCATATCAAGTATATATAAAGAACAAAAGAAGCTGAAAAGCAGCAAACCAAGTAATCCACTTAAAAAATGGGGAACAGAGCTAAACAGAGAATTCTCTGTAGAGGAATACCGAATGGCAGAGAAGCACTTAAAGAAATGCTCAACCTCACTAGCCATTAGGGAAATGCAAATCAAAACAACCCTGAGATTTCACCTTACACCCATGAGAATGGCCAATATAAAAAACTCAAGTGACAACACATGCTGAGAGGTTGTGGAGAAAGAGGAACCCTTCTCCACTGCTGGTGGGAATGTAAACTGGTACAACCACTCTGGAAATCAATCTGGCGTTTTCTCAGACAACTAGGAATAGTGCTTCCCCAAGATCCAGCCATACCACTCCTAGGCATATATCCAAAAGAGGTTCAAGCACACAAAAAGGAAATTTGCTCAACCATGTTCATAGCAGCTTTATTTGTAATAGCCAGAAGCTGGAAACAACCCAGATGTCCCTCAACTGAAGAATGGATGCAGAAATTGTGGCACATCTACACAATGGAATATTACTCAGCAATGAAAAATAAGGAAATCATGAAATTTGCAGGTAAATGGTGGGATCTGGAAAGGATCATCCTGAGTGAGTTGTCCCAGAAGCAAAAAGACACACATGGTATATACTCACTCATATAGACATACAACATAGGACAAACCCACTAAAACCTGTGCATCTAAAGAAACTAAGCAAGAGAGAGGACCCCAACTAAAATGTCTAATCCCCATCCAGAAAGGCAAAGAGGATGGACATCAGAAGAAGAAGAAAACAGGAAACAACCTAGGAACCTACCACAGAGGGTCTCTGAAAGCCTCTGCACTACAGACTATCAAAGCAGAAGCTAAGCCTGATGGGCAACTGTTGGGCAGAGTGAATGGAATTTTATGTAAGAACTGGGAAAGAGCAAGAGCTGGAGAGGACAGGGTCTCCACAAGGAGAGCAACAGAACAAGAAAATTTGAATACAGGGAACTTCCCAGAGACTCATACTCCAACCAAGGACTATTCATAGAGATAACCCAGAACCCCTGCACAGATGTAGCCCAGGGCAGTTCAGAGTCCAATTGGGTTACATAGTAATGAGAAGAGGGGCTGCCTCTGACATGAACTGACTGGCCTGCTCTTTAGTCACCTCCTCCTGAGGGGGAGCAACCTTACCAGGCCATAGTAGAGGACAATGCAGCCACTTTTGATGTGAACTGATGGAGTAAGATCAGAAAGGAGAGGAGAACCTCCCCTATCAGTGGACTTGGGGACTGGCATGCATGCAGAGGGAGGAGGGAGGGTGGGATTGGGAGGGGAGGGAGGGGCTTATGGGGGGATGCAGAGTGAATAAAGTGTAATTGATGAAAAATTTAAAAAAAGGGAAAATAATAATTTAAGAACCTTAAATGACTTTCAAAAGTGGAGGAAAACATGGAGTTAGTCAATTTACATGGAGCACGTCTCGCCCTGGGGGCAATGGTCTCCTGAACCTACTCAGACCTTGGACACCACCACTGCTAGTTCTAGAACCAATGCAGGATGTTCCAACGAGGGGGTTAAGGCTTCTCATAATATTTCCTACAAGCCCACACCTGTTTGTTTACATCCCCCATTTTTATTCATTATTAGCCAGATAGAGCCAAGTAATTGTGGTAATGATACTTGCTTTTTTGCCCAATGCTGTAATGCTAGTAAATTTACTAGCTGGTTACTCACATGCCTCGATGGGTGCCTGTGCCCGTTGATGCCCTCACGCTATGACTCTCTTCAGACAGAAAAGGGATCTTGGAATTATAGCTGCCATTGTTACTGCCATCTCATTGGCGGCTGTTGGAGCTACCACCACGGCATTAGCTATGAGTCATACTGGGCAGACTGCTCAGACCCTGAATAACCTTTTAGCCAAGGTAGCTCATGCCTTAGATGTACAAAAAGGAATTAATGCTCAACTAAAAGGAGGTTTGATGGTGTTCAATCAGAGGTTTGACCTGTCGCAGGAGCAAATTGATACCCTATGGCAAATCGCTCAACTTGGCTGTCAATGAAAGTATGCTGGACTTTGTGTCACTAGCATACAACATGAGAATTTTCCCTGTGCTGCAAATCTGTCTAAACAATTGTCAAGCTATATTTTAGGTAATTGGACTGGAGAATTCGATACTACGATGGACCAGCTGAGAGTGGCCATTGTCATGGTAAATTCTACCAGAGTGGATGCAGGACTAGCCACAGGATTATCATCATGGATTGCTGCAGCCATGAATCATCTGAAGGAATGGGCGGGCAGGGGAGCATTAGCAGGCCTTCTGGTGTTGGTCACCTTGGTTTGCCTGTGGTATATATGCAAGATTAGAGTCTCACAACAGCGCAATTCAGCCATGACCATTCAGGCCTTTATAGCCATTGAAGCAGGACATTCTCCCAAGCATGGTTGGCTACCATAAAAGCCAAATTGTTACGATCAGGATGCAAGGCTAAACACTGCACTCAGGGTCAGCAGCCTTGGAACCAGAGAAGAGCATGTCTGATTGCATGCGGGTTGATGCCCCAGGTCCCGCCCTGAGAAAAAGGTATCGACGGGTCTGATGCTCTTTGGGTGGATGACACCTAAATGAACATCAGTACAAAGTCCCAATTTATTTCTAATATCAGAGATCAGACCTCTACTCTTGCCTGATGCGCCCAAAACAAAAAGGGGGAACTGTAGAGAGCTGCGAATGCCGCGCCTGAAAGATGGAGCTGGTTTCTGCCTTCCACCTTCCGGATGGTGAGTACTACTCTGTCACAAACAATTCCACATTTGGCTAAGGCTGAGGATCTGGCTTGCTTCCATGTATGTGGACCTATCTGCATTGCCCACGTGGCATGCCTGGGCTGGCTACCCAGAGGCTATTTAAGCTGAGGGCTAGCTTTCCCAGGGTCAGATGATTGTTCAAGGTTCCTGAATAAACTGCATTTAAAAATAAATAAATAAAACAAAACATCAAGTTAAAAAAAAAATAGCTTTATTTTTGTATTCTTTCGCTCAAAACTTGTTCCTGTGCTGTACAGTGTGTTATATCACTTTTCAGTTTTCCTGTATTCCTAATTGAGCGAGTGGCACACATGTGATTTAGTGTACAAAGTAGTGCTTTTATGCTTATGTTCTTTTGCTGGAAACTTGTTCCTCTTAGGAACAAAGCTAGGGGTTAGGTTAGGGTTAGGCTTAGAGTTAGGGTAGGGTTAGGGTTAGGTTAGGTTAGGTTAGGTTAGGGATTAGGTTAGGGTTAGGTTTAGGTGCTTAGGTTAGGTTAGGCTATATCACTTTTTCAGTCTTTCTGTTATAATAATTGAAGAGGCAAAACGAATGTGAATTAGTTTACAAAGTTGTGCTTTATGCTTCTGTTCTTTCTCGATGAAAACTTCACCAAAAGTTAGAAGCTAATAGTTAATGTCATTTTGTACAGCACTGTTTTGAGAAACTCTGAAGGATACCATACTGTTTTGAGAAACTCTGTGGGCTAGAGGAACTAGCTGAAGAGACCCAGCTGCTGGGGATATCTGCAGTCAGGGCTGCCCAGCGAGCCAAAATCAATTTGTGCGACCACGCATATGAGAAGTTTGTGAGACTGTTCCAGCTGAGATAGGGCCCTAAGACAAATAATGAGACTGTTCAGCTGAGATAGGAGCTCAAGACAAAATAACAGGTGGCGGTCCCAAGATTGAGAGCCATCATAACCTTCTGACCACCCAGTTCCTGATATCATGATGTCCCTGCAAACTCTGACACAAGTTGTGGTCTCATTTAAATGTACCAATCAGCTCCTGTAACTATGCTTCGCTCTGTACCCGCGCTTTTTGCTCTGAGACCCCAAAAAGCCCAGCTTTCCACTCAGGGGCGCCGCAAGTCTTCTGAGAGACTTTGTCGCCCAGGTACATTCGTGTATCAAAATAAAGCCTCTGCTGTTTGCAGCCAACATCTGTTCTCAAGGATCCTGGGAGGGGGTCTCCTGATGGAAGACACCCACGTAGTCTTTCATTTGAGGCCCCAGCGAGATCTCAGACCTCTACCCAGGGACCACCAACCCAGCGTCGGGTGGTAAGACTGCCGCTTTTTGTTCTGTGAGTCTTGTGTATCGTGGGTGTTAAGCAGTCTGTTTTGTGTGTGTCTCCTTCCAGGGGGTTCGAGTCCCCCTGTGGTCTGAGGTTTGGCCCGGCCCATCTGTATTGGGGGAAATGTAAAGGAGTTGACGGAATCGACTTTCTTTCCGTGGCTCCTGGGAGACGCCTCAGGAGTGTTCTGTAGGGGAGCTGTTTTCACGGTTCCCATCTGAGGGGAGAGAGAGCCGATTTCTCGCCTCGCCTGTCTGGAAGCACGAGCAGATTGACATCTCGGGCCTCGCCTGTTCAAGGCTACGCAGCCATCTGGGAGACGGAGGAACTGGGACCTCCACACAGTCTCCATCTGAATTTTTCCTTTCAGTTTTGTGTCTTATCTCAGGCCGTGGGCTTGTGCTGTGTTCTGTCTGTCTCATCTTTATAGTAAGTGTGATAAGTGTTTTTATGTATTTGAAAAAATGGGACAAACGTCACTACCCAAAAAGTTTAACTTACAGCAAAAGACTTTGTGGGGTAGGGAGAGGCCCAGCCAGGAAGCAGGTTCAGGACCCATGGGGAGGTAAGCTACAGAGCTCACAAGGGAGCTAATGGAGAAGGCAAGGCCATGGGCTTGCTGGATGAAAGTCCTTAGACATGGCTAGGGGGGATTGGCACCGTAGCTGCTCCATGATAGGAGCTGCCTTGGCTGCTGAGAGGAGGAAAACCTCCCCTGCCTTCATGCCAGCTTAGCAGGGAAGTGTAAGGCAAGAGCTCACCACTCCCTCTTGTTCCTCTTCCATCCTCCCACCTAGGGGCTTGCAACTTACAGATCAAACAGTACTTTAGAAAAAACTGTATATACTGTAATGTTTAGAATTGCAGCTGAGTCTGTCTGTTTAAATATATGGCCATTATCCAATTGTTTTCAACTGGTCTTAAATGGTTGATATGATAAAAATAATTGGGTATGTTTTAAGGTTAAATTAAATTTGTTTTAAACACGATATGTGTCTACGTGTTTGTAGGGTCTATAAATGCACATGTTTAAATAACAAAAATTGCCACATGGTGTGGCCTAGAAAAAAAAACAAAGGTTGCAAAAAATCTCTGAGTCAAAATGATTTTATTTTTAGGATAAGAAGAAAGTCTTATTCTAAGTTGATATTGGTTCTGAAGATTAGGTTGTTTTCACTGATAAATTTTGGTCTTAAAATCTAGTTTCAACTTTTAAAAATTATGGTTCCCGGAAAATTTTGGCCAGCTGGTGGACGCAATTCTCATTTCTTCTAGGTTAAAAAAGGATAACTTATTTTAATTGGTTAATTGGTATTGGTTTTAAAATTAAATTGCTTACACTGGTAAATTCTGGTTTTAAAATCTGGTTTTGAAATGTTTAAGGCTGTAAAATGTTTAAAGTTTATCAGGCATTTGGGTATGACAATGATCTTGGGTATTTTATGAATTTTACTAAATAAAACCCCTGTCATTGTATTGTTTGTGCTAACTGAAAAAATTGCAGTTTTTAAAGTGTATCTTGTGGAGAGTTGTTTGTTTGTTAAGCTGATTTGTGATCATCTTAACCGCTACAGAAAAGTTATTTAAAAAATGGCAGTTTCAAAACTCCTCTTATAGTAATGTATAGAAAGCAAAATCGTACGAGACTTGGGCTTCTGCAGGATTATGTCAAAATGGAAAGGATTTTAGTGAGAGTTTATGTTGTCTGAAAAGCAAAAAGAAAGCAAGAAAGTAAGTATGTCTGGTTAAGTCAGAAAAAGAAAGCTAGAACCTGAAGGTATGTGAATGTTGCAGAAGGTTAGTGGATGTGTTAGAAAAAGCCAGAGAGCTAGCTGATAGGTTTGGTATGGCTAAAGTAATTCTTCTAAAGCTTGTTTGATCACTGGGAACTTTGGTTGTAGGGGGGATTATGGATGCCCACAGTGTTTGCTGTATCATCAACAGCACCTAATGGCTATTTTTGGTATTGTCAGTCATAGCTCAAAGTAACACATGTCTAGCTGCCATGATGGTTCAGGGATAGAGAGCACATAAAGCTGTAGTTTTGCTGCTATATTTGTTTAGGACTTCCAGCTGAGTTCAGTTACACGGGCCAGCCGCCACTGGTTCAGAGATAAAGAGGGTAAAACTATGAGTTTGCCACCATTTTGTTCAGGTATCTCAGTTATGCATAGTCATATCAGTGTTAAGTGCAAAAGCTTTTTACTGTTTAATTTTAATGCAAGTGGTAGAGTAGCAAGATTTATCAGCCTTTCTAAGAACTGTATCAGATTAAAAAGGTTTGCTTTGATTTTAGTTCAGAAAGAGCAGATTTAAAGTCATGCAAATACTGCAGTTGAGCCTACCTAGTCTCCTTGTTCAAGTTTTTTTTGCTGTTGCCTAGGATGGGTAACTATAAAGTTTGCCTATTTGTCTTAAAATATATAGTTCTAAAACATGCATCTCAGAAATATATGAACTAGATTAAATAGCATTCTGTTTTATAGGACACAGTTTAAAACAGATGATAAAAACAAAGAGTAACTCAGATATGCTGGCCTCAAGCTTATCAGAGATCTAATGAATATGGCATTTTAACATATGTAAGTTTATTGTGGCAGAAAGTCCAAAATCCTGGCAGTACTCCCCAGGTCTCCGAGAAGATTTGGACACAACGACAGATGACTGCAAATCTGGATTGTGGTATGCTAACCACTGGGCAATACTGCCCCAACTGGCCCACTGCTAGGCCCAGCCTAAACTGTGGACAAAAGCCGGGACACCTGAAGAGCCATTGTCTCACATTGTGAGAGGCAAGGGAGGTCAATCTCTCCTGTTCCTCTTCCACAGCAGCAGTTTTCATCCTCTATGCCTGATGGCTGGACTGCCTCTGCTCAAAAAAGCCAGGAGAACATAGGGAGCCAGGGACACTGCCTAGGTAATGGACTAACTAGTCATCTCTGTCATTTTGATTGGTACTTAGCTCATAATTTATCCTTCTCAGGTCTCTGATCACATTGACAGCTAGGCTAAAAGGCTAGGCTTAGTTAACAGTAACTTAGCAGTTAAAGAGCAGACAGTTAGTTCACTATCAGCTCATTGACAGTTCATTAGTTAGTTAAAACTACTGGGTACTATATATTTTGTATAAAAAAAGCCAAACAAAAACAGGTTTCAATTTCTGCTCACAGGCTTTACATCAGCTGCCAATGTCTTATATTAATAGTTAAATAAAAAATATAAGGTTTATATAGGGTCTGAGGATATAGGAGTTCAGGTTATAAAATCTAAAAAAATGTTGGTCTACATACTGATCAAAGTATCAATTTAATGGACGCTGTGTTAACACTTAAGTAAAAAAAAAAAGTACAAGCAGTTTCTCACGCAGGCAATCTTACTTAGCCAAAATATAGAGGGTTTACTCAAGGTTGCACAGAGCCTGCTGTCTGGTTACTATGGTTGTAATGGAGTTTCTGGTCAGAGCAGTCCACTGTAAGACCACCAAGGTCAGTCTGAGAGAGACTGACTTTGAAAAATAGCCAAGAAGCTGAGTTCCGCTGCTCAGATGCCGTTAACTCCAAAAAAGGCTGCCACATGGACACACTTAAGTTGTTTATAAAAAGATTTAAAAAAAACAGCTGACTGGTACCAATTCTGTTGGACATATAGTTTTTATCTGTTACCTCAAAATGTTGCTATATTAGATTTGCTGATATGTTACTTTTCTGATACCAAAAATTTATATGAGTTTATAAAACTCAAAAGGTCATAAGACCTAGATCTGGCATAGCTCAAAATGGATCCCAGAAGAGTTTTTCCCTGGTGTTGGGATTTCTACTTTTTTCATTTAACAGACAAATCTTAACTTCTGTCTCTAGTCTGAATTTGTCTCAGCAGATTTTCACCTTTTTGACTCTGTTCCGCATCAGCTGTGGACTGCAAGCTGAGATCTGGGACTGAAACTGACATGATTGCTCCCTGCCTCTTCGGGTGGATCAATGAACCAGATGCTTGGGACTCTTATTGCCCAGCCTTGACTGGCATTTCAGCCTTCCTAGCCCTGATGCCTACGGTCCAACGGTCAGCCCGAAGAAGCTCCAGAAGACGGAACTACGCCAAAAATCCCCTAGCAGGCTGAAATGCTAAGTCAAAAGGCTCCTGGCATTAGCTATTATCTTGGGCATCTGCTTAGCTGAATGGACACCAATATTGCAGCAACTGGGCTAAAAGCCTAGAGAGACCCTGTAATAGTTCTCCTTGGCTTACAGACTCAGACAGAGACAGTAGTTCTTGAGTCAGGACAAAGCTGGCACGAGAGTTGGTTCAATAAAGCCACCGGCCCTCTGTCATATACAAGCATGGTGTTAACCCAGCAGTATCATCAGTTTAAACAGCAGGAGACAGAAATTAACGCTCCTAGGCCCTAGAACAATGAAAGATTCCATTCTGGGTTAGAAGAAAAAGGGGGAATGAAAGACCCCGCCTCACCAAAAGTTAGAAGCAGCTAATAGTTAATGTCATTTTGTACAGCACTGTTTTGAGAAACCTGAAGGATACCACTGTTTGAGAAACTCTGTGGCTAGGGAGGGAACTAGCTGAAGAGACCCAGCTGCTGGGGATATATCTGCGTCAGGCTGCCCTGTTGAGCTAAAAATCAATTTGTGCTGACCACGGAGAAGTTTGTGAGACTGTCTCCAGCTGCATATGAAGACAAATAATGAGACTGTTCCAGCTGAGATAGGGCCCCTAAGACAAACAACAGGTGGCGGTCCCAAGATTGAGAGTCATCATGACCTTCCCACCACCCAGTTCCTGATATCATGGTGTCCCTGCCAAACTCTGACCTGTTGTGGTCTCATTTCAATGTACCAATCAGCTCCTGTAACTATGCATTTTGCTTCTTTACCTGTGCTTTTTGCTCTGAGACCCTAATAAAAAGCCCAGCTTTCCCTCAGGGGGCGTGGTCTTCCCGAGACTTTGTCGCCCAGGTACCCGTGGTATCAAAATAAAGCCTCTGCTGTTTGCATCCGAACATCTGGTCTCATTGATCCGTGGGAGGGGTTCCCTGACAGAAGACACCCATAGGGAGTCTTTCAGTGCTTTGCATTTCTGTTCTTCTGTTGAAACTTGTTTCTGTGCTGTACAGTGTGATATATCACTTTTACAGTTTTCCTGTTATATTAAAAGAACAGGCTTAACGCTTGTGAATTAGGTTACAAAGTTCTTTCATGCTTTTTTTCTTCGATGGAAACTTGTTCCCTGTGCTGTACAGTTCGATATATCACTTTTCAGTTTTCCTGTTATAATAATTGAAGA
>JAEOAE010000784.1:0-15961 GCA_036365155.1 Meriones psammophilus | reverse complement strand
TCTAGTCCTAGTCCCAGCCCCAGCCCTAGCCCCCAGCCCCAGCCCCAGCCTCAGCCCTAGCCTCCAAGCCCCTATCCCCTAGCCACCCTAGGTCTGGCCCATCAGTCTTAGCCCTAGTCCTAGCTTCTCAGCCCCAGCATTAGCCCCCTAGCCATAGCCCCCAGTCCCTAGCCCTCCCTAGTCTAGTCCCAGTCCCAGCCCCAGCCCCAGCCCCAGCCCCTAGCCCCTAGCCTCTCTAGCCTTAGCCACTCAGCCCCAGCCACAGCCCTAGCCTCCCAACCCCGCCCTAGCTCCTAGCCCCTCAGCCCCAGCTCAGCCGGGCCTCCAGGTCTCAGCCCCAGCCCCAGCCCCAGCCCTGGCGCCAGCCCCCAACCCCTAACTCTGACCTCAACCTGGACCCTGACCTAACCTCTAAACCTAACCCCTAACCTAAACCCCAACACTAATCCCTAACCCTAACCCTAACCCTAACCCTAACATTAATTCAAATTCTAGAATTGGCTCAGGATTTTCATAAATGTTTTCATGTTACAGCTGAGATATTAGCGTCATCGGGATTTGACATAATCCAGAAAAGAAGCAGAGATGGTTTGTTATCTATCATCGTCAAAATTGTTGTCAGTTCTTCCCTTATGCTCTATGTTGATTAATCCCAGGAGGAATCCGTCCACTACAAGTGTGGCAGATGGATGTTATTCACATTTCATTGTTTGCAAAATTCAATATTTGCATGTTTCTTTTGATACTTGCTCTGAGATGTGTTTGCTTCTCCCTGCCTGGAGAAAAGGAAGTAGCCTATGTTATTCAACATTGCCTAGAGGCATGCAGGTGCCTGGGAAAGCTCCAAAATCTCTAAAACTGACAATGGCCGCCTATACTTCTCGTGTAAATTTGGACAGTTTTTGCCATCCAATAAAGAATCCATCTTAACGGGTCTCTATATAACCCTCAAAGTCAGGTATTATTAAACATGCTCAATGAAACCCTGTAAATCCTACTTAATAAAACAAAAGGGAGAGTCCAGGAGGCTCTGTCCCTCAGTGCCACGAGTGACCGCTTCCTGCACTCTTCACACTCAATTTTGAATTTGGACAGTCAAGGCTATTCAAGTGGCTGATCGCATCGCTTAGGCCCACAGGCCCAAGGAAATGATCAAACTAAAGGATGTCTTAATCCGGTCAGACGGAAAGGTTCGATGCTATCTTAATAAGATCCAGGAGTTTGTTCAGGTTTTCTCCCACAGGAAGAAAACAATCCATTCTGGTACAGGAGCGCCCACGCCGAAAGTTAGCACAGCCAAGATGACCTCTTCAACAGACAATCTGCCACCACTTGAAGAGTCAAGGCGTGCTGGGATGATTCACTAATTCTACTCGGCGGATCTTGATCGCCCACAGATGGCTTATTACCCTGGGTTTCTTCTGCCTTTTCACTTTAAGGTTGTGCTGAATGTTTGGTGCAGCACTATGTTGCGGCTTTAGCGGCTTTAATTTTGCTTGTTCTGCAAAATTACTACCTCCAACCTAACTTGACTAGGTCGCGACGAAAGAACACTTCGTGGCCTTGAAACAAGGACTCATCTCCAAAATTTGCTATCCATGTTAAAAATTAAAACAGACTGTGACACTCAGTCGAGCACCTCAGGGGTTTTCACCGCATTGCCCTGAGTCGATGGGAGTGATCCAAGCCAATGTTGCCTTTGCCTGCTGCTATAGAATGTAGATAGGAGGATGACAGCTCCTTGCACTCCTGAATTTTATCTCCATTGCAATGGAATAAAATACCTCCTTTTTAAATCTCTCCCTTAGCCCCTGCACCCAGAGGATTTGTCTCATTGCACCTGGCGGGGGAGAAGCAACAAGTTTTGATCGCCATTCTCAAAGAAGAGTCGCTGATCGTTTAGCCTCGCCACGTGACATAGCCTTTAAGGCAGTTTTCATTCATTAAAAATAAAAGGAGGATGGGAGAGCTGAGACTCAGACGCCACTAGTGTTTCGGAGACGGCTCTTCAAAACCGTAAAAAACCCTCCAGTACATGCACGGGTTATAAATTGCGAAGAACGCTTAAGCACGCAGGCCAGAGTCATCAGGCGGGGAAAAGAGTGAGCAGCCAATCAGGCATTATATGCCATTTAGGTGTCAATAGCCCTAAACCAGCCCTAGCCCCTAGCCTCTAGCCTGTCCCAGCCCCAGCTACCTAGCCCCTATCCCCCCAGCACCTGCCCTAGTTCTAAAGGCCATCTCTAGCCCCTAGTCCTCAGCTCAGTGCCCTAGCCCTAGCCCTAGCCCCACGCCTCCTAGCCCCCATCCCCCCTAGCCACCCCCAGCCCCAGCCTCCCAGGTCCCAGCCTCCCAGCCCCAGCCCCCCAGCACTAGACCCCAGCCCCAGCTCCAGCACCTGAGCCAGAGCCCCAACCCCTAGCCCACTCTCAGCCCTAGCCACAGCCCTAGCCCCAGCCACATTCCCAGTCCCCAGCCCCTAGCCCTAGTCCTAGTCCCAGCCCCCAGCTCCTAGCTCCCTAGCTCCTAGCCCCTAGCCTCTAGCCTTAGCTACCCAGCCCCCTAGCCACAGCCCTAGCCTCCCAACCCCTGCCCTAGCCCTAGCCCCCCAGCCCCTAGCTCCAGCCTTAGCCTCCAGCCCCAGCCCCAGCTCCCAGCCCCAGCCTCAGACTTGGCGCCAGCCCACCTAACTCTGACCCAAACCTGACTCCTGACCCTAACCCTAAACCAACCCACACCCTAACCCCAACCCCTAGCCTCCTAACCCCCAGCCCTACTCTCAGCCTCGCCAGCCACAGCCCTATTCCCCCAGCCATAGCCCCCAGTCCCTAGCCCCCAGCCCTAGTCCTAGTCCTAGCCCCAGCCCTAGTCCCCAGCCTCAGCCCTAGCCTCTCTCTAGGCCTTGAAGGCCACCCAGCCCCCCAGCTACAGCTCTAGCCTCCTAACCCCTGCCTCAGCCCCAGCCCCCCAGCCTTAGCTCCAGCCTTAGCCTCCAGCCCCAGCCCCAGCCCCCAGCTCCTGCCCTGGCGCTAGGCCCTCTAACCCCAACTCTGACCCTAAACCTGACCCTGGACCTAACCCAAACTTAACCCTAACCCAAAACCCTAACACTAATCCCCAACTCCTAACCCCCAACCCTAACCCCAACATTAATCCAAATTTAGAATTGGCTCAGATTTTCATAAATGTTTTCATGTTACAGCTGAGATATTATACATCGCATTTGACATAACTAGAAAAGAAGCTAGAGATATTGTTACTCAATGTCAAAATTCATACGTTCTACCCTTATGCCTCATGTTGGGATTAATCCCAGAGAACTGGCCCACTACAAGTGTGGCAGATGGATGTTGGTTCACATTTCACTGTTTGCAAAATTCAATATTTGCATGTTTCTTTTGATACTCTGCTCTGAGATGTTTGCTTCTCCCCCTGCTCTGAGAAAAGGCAGCTCCATGTTATTCAACATTGCCTAGAGGCATGCAGTGCCTGGGGAAAAGCTCAAAATCTAAAACTGACAATGGCCGCCTATACTTCTCAAAAAATTTGGACAGTTTTGTTATCCAATAAAGTGACTCCATCTAACTGGTCTCCCATATAACCTCAAAGTCAGGGTAGTTATTAAACATGCTCAATGAAACCTCAAATCCTACTTAATAAAACAAAAGGAGAGTCCAGGAGGCTCTGTCGCGCCACGAGGACCGCTTCCTTGGCACTCTTCACACTCACTTTTTGAATTTGGACAGTCATGCCATTCCTCGCGTTGATCACACTGCTTAGGGCCTAATAGGCCCAAGGAAATGATCAAACGAAGGATGTCTTAACTGTCACGAAAGGCCCGATGCTATCTTAATAAGATCCAGGGAGCTGTCCATTTCCACAGGAAGAAAAACAATCCATTCTGGGTACAGAGCGCTCACGCTAAAGCTTGCAGGACAGCTGAAGATGATCTTTCAACGATACACCTGCTACCACTTGAAGAGTCATGGGCGCTGGGATGACCACTAATTCTGCACTTTCGAGTGGATTCACGCCCACAGATGGCGCATTACCCCGCTTCTTCTGCCTTTTCTACTTTAAGGTTGGGTGGGGGTTGAATGTTTGTGCAGCACTATGTCATGGCTTAAAGGTTTTTACTCTGGTTGTTCTTGCAAAATTAATACCCAACCTAAACGTGACTAGGTCGCTGATCGAGCAAACACTTCAGGCCTTGAAACAAGGATCATCTCCCAAAATTTGCTATCCATGTTAAAAATTAAAACAGACCAGACACTCAGTCGATGCACTCTCAGGGGTTTCACCCATTGCCCTGAGCGATGTGGAGTGATCCAGTCAATGTTGCCTTGCCTAAGCCAAGCATGGTACCTAGATAGGAGGATGACAGCCCCACTCCCTGAATTTTATTCCATTGCACGGAACAAGTGTCACCTCCTTTTAAACTTCCCTAGCCCCTGCACCCAGAGTGGACTTGTCTCCATTGCACCCAGGGGTAAGGAAGTAATCTAAAGCTCTGATCGCTACTCCCCAGAAAGAAGGAGCTTTCCGCTTGATCGAGCTTAGCCTTCTTGTGCTAATGACATAGCCTTTAAGGCAGTTTTCATTCATTAAAAATAAAAGGAGGATGTGGAGAAAGCTGAGACTCAGACGCCACTAGGTGGCGCTGACATTTGCCTCAAAACTGTAAAAACCCTCCAGCACACATGCACGGGTTGCACAAATTGTGTAAGCACGCTACACGCAGGGGCCAGGAGTCACTGTGCGTAAAGAGTGAGCAGCCAATCAGGTGTTGACACGTCATTTAGGTGTCAATAGCCCTAAACCAGCCCTAGCCCCCCAGCCCCAGCCTCAGCCCCTAGCCCCAGCCACCTAGCCCCTATCCCCTAGCACCAGCGCCCTAGCCTCCCCCAGCCCGCCCCTAGCCCCAGTCCCCAGCTTCTAGCCCTAGCTCCCAGCCCCCTAGCCCCAGCCTCCTAGCCCCTATCCCCAGCCACCCTAGCCCTAGCCCTCAGTCTCAGCCCTGGGCCCCAGCCCCCCAGCACTCAGGTCACCCAGCTCAGCCGAGCACCTGTGCCAGCCCTAACCCCTAGCCCTAGTCCTAGCCCCTAGCCACAGCCCTAGCCCCTAGCCATAGCCCCTAGTCCCCTAGCCCTAGCCCCAGTCCTAGTCCTGGCCCCAGCCCCAGCCCCAGCCCCAGCCCCAGCCTCTAGCCTTAGCCACCCAGCCCCAGCCACAGCCCTAGCCTTCTAACCCCTGCCCCAGCCCTAGACCCCTAGCCCCTAGCCCCAGCCTCAGCCCCAGCCCCCAGCCCCAGCCCCAGCCCCAGCCCTAGCCTTGGCGCTAGCTCCTACCCCTAACTCTGACCCTAACCTGACCCTGACCCTAACCCTAAACCTAACCCTAACACTAACCCTAACACTAACCCCTAACCCTAACCCTAACCCTAACCCTAACCCTAAACCTAACCCCTAACCCTAACACTAACCCTCTTACCCTGACTCTTAACCCCTAACCCCAACCCTAATCCCTAACCCTAATCCTACCCCTAACTCTAACCCTGACCCTGACGCTGACACTGACCCTAACCTCACTTCCTCACACCCTAACCTTAACCCTAACTCCTAACCTCAACTCCTAACCCCTATCCCTAACTCCTAACCCCTAACCCTAACCCCAACCCTAACCCTAACCCAACTCCTAACCCCTAACCCCAACCCATACCCCAACCCCAACCCCATGCCCAAGCTCAACCCTAACCCTAACTCCTAACTCCTAACCCTAACTTAACGCTTAACCCTAACCCTAACTCCTCTAACACTAACCCTAACACTAACCGTGAATCCTTAACCCTAACCTCTAACCCTAACCCAAACCCCAAACCTAACTCCCAACCTCTAACCTCTAACCCTAACCTCACACTGACAGCCCCAACTCCTGACCCCACAGCACTGGACCCTGACTCCTGACAGCCCTGGCCTTGACCCTGACAGTCCTGCCCTGGCCCTGATGCCCTGGCCCTGGTCCTGCCCTGACAACCCTGGCCCTGGGAGCCCTGGACTTGGGCCTGGCGTGCTCTGGTCCTGATTTTGACCCCAGCCCTAGCCCTCCTGAACCTGAACCCAACCCTGACCCCTTAACACTAAACCAACCCCTAACGCTTAACCTCAGCTCTAGGCTCCTAGCTCCCAGCCCGCTAGGCCATAGCCTCCTAGCCCCTAGCCCCATAGCCCCTCATCAAGCAGCCCCTGTCCTAGCCCTGGGTAATAGCCCCTAGCACTAGCCTCCTAACCCCCAGCCCTAGCCTAGCCCGAGCCGTAGCTCCCACCCAGCCCCTAGCCCCTAGCCTCAGCCTCAGCCTCAGCCCCTAGCCCCTAGCCCCCAGCCACCTCGGCCCAGTGCCTAGCACCAGCCCCAGCCCCAGCCCCCAGCTCCTAGCTCCCCAGCCCTCCTAGCCCTACGCCTGACCCTGACCCTGACCCTGACCTCTGACCTCGACTCCTAACTATAACCCAATGACCAGGCTCCTGACACTGACAGCTCCTTGCCCTGGCCCCACAGCCCTGGCCCTGGCCCTGGGACAGCTCTGGACCCTGGTCTCTGACAGCTCCTGGCCCTGGCCCTGACAGAAGCTTGACCCTGGCCATGACAGCCCTGGCCCTGACCTGACAGCCCCACTGATACTGACAGCTCCTGGTCCTGACTTCTGCAGCTCCCACCAGCAGCCCTGGCCAGGCCCTGATAGGCCCTGACAGCCTGCTTTCCTGGAGCCTTATGAGCTCTCCCTGGCCCTGGCTCCTGGCCCTGGCTCCTTGACCCTTGACACTAACCTTGACACTTAACCCTAACCCAACCCTAACCCTAATCCCTAACCACTAACCCTAACTCCCACCGACAGCCCTGGACTCCTGACAGCCCTGGTCTGACCTCTGACAGCCCTGGCCCTGCACTTGCAGCCCTAGTCCTGGCCCTGGCAGCTCCTGGTTCTGGCTCCTGGCAGCCCTTGGTCCTATCTCTTACCCTGACCCTGGCCCTGACTCCTGACCCTAACCTTGACCCCTAAACCTTGAACCCTAAACCCTAAACCCAACCCCTAACTCCTAGCCTCAGCCCCAGCCTCTAGCTGCAAGCCCAACCCTTGCCCTGCCTCCCTCCTCCCTAGCCCCTCCTAGCCGCCCCTAGCCCCTATATCTCAGCCTCCTGGTCCTAGCTCCTAGTCCTAGCCCCGGCTAATTAACCCCCTAGGCCCCAGAACCAGCCCCTAGCCCCAGCCCTAGCTCCTAGCCCCAGCCCTTGCCCCAGCCACCTATCCTCAGCCCTCCCAGCCCCAGCCACCTAGCCCTATCCCCTAGCACCAGCCCTCAGCTCCCCCAGCCCCAGCCCCCCCCTAGTCCCCCAGCGCCCAGGCCCCAGCCCCAGCCCCCAGCCCAGCCTGCAAGTCCCTATCCCCTAGCCACCCCAGGGCCCAGCCCACTAGTTCAGCCCTAGTCCTAGCCCCTAGCACTAGACCCTCCCCAGCTCTAGCACTTAGCGGTAGCCTAGCCCCAGCCCTAGTCCTAGCCCCAGCCCCAGCCCTAGCCCCTAGCCATAGCCCCCCAGTCCCTTAGCCCCTAGCCCTAGTCCCAGTCCTAGCCCCAGCCCTAGCCCCTAGTCCCTAGCCCCAGCCTCTTAGCCCAGCCACCCAGCCCCCAGCCACAGCCCTAGGCCCCTAACCCCTGCCCTAGCTCTAGCCCCAGCCCCCCTAGCTCCAGCCTTAGCCTCCAGCCCCAGCCCCAGCCCCAGCCCTAGCCCTCCTAGCGCTAGCCCTAACCCTAACTCTGACCCTAAACCTGACCCTGACCCTAACCCCTAAACCTAACCCTAACCCAAACCCTAACACTAATCCCTAACTCCTAACCTCAACTCCTAACCCCCCTAACCCTAACATTAATTCAAAATTTAGAATTGCTTCAGGATTTTCATAATGTTTTCATGTTACAGCTGAGATATTGTATGTCATCGATTTGACATAACTAGAAAAGAAGCTAGAGATATTGTTACTCAATGTCAAATTGTTGCTGCTCTTCCCTATGCCCTCATGTTGGGATTAATCCCAGAGGAACTGTCCACTACAAGTGTGGGCAGATGGATGTTATTCACATTTCATTGTTTGCAAACCTAATATTTGCATGTTTCTTTTGATACTTGCTCTGAGATGTGTTTGCTTCTCCCTGCCTGAGAAAAAGGCAGCCCATGTTATTCAACATTGCCTAGAGGCATGGAGAGCCTGGGGAAAGCTCAAAATTCTAAAAACTGACAATGGGCCGCTCTATACTTCTCAAAAATTTGACAGTTTTGTCATCCAATAAAAGTGACCCATCTAACGGGTCTCCTATATAACCCTCAAAGTCAGGGTATTATTAAACATGCTCAACGAAACCTCTCAAATCCTACTTAATAAAACAAAAGGGAGAGTCCAGAGGCTCTGCTCAGTGCCACAAGTGACCGCTTCTTTGGCACACCTTCACACTCAATTTTTGAATTTGGACAGTCAAGGCATTCGGGCGGCTGATCGCCATCGCTTAGGGCCTACACAGGCCCAAGGAAATGATCAAACGTAAAGGATGTCTTAACTGGTCAATGGAAAGGCCCGGATGCTATCTTAATAAGATCCAGGGGAGCTGTCTGTGTTTTCCACAGGAAGAAAAAAATCCATTCTGGGTACAGGAGCGCTCACGCCAAAGCTGGTGACAGCTGAAGATGATCTTTCAACAGATACACCTGCTACCACTTGAAGAGTCAGTCGCGCTGGGATGACCACTAATTCTACTGAGTGGGATTCATCGCCCACAGATGGCTTATTACCCCTGGGTTTCTTCTGCCTTTTTCTACTTTAAGATTGGGTGGGGGTGGAATGTTTGGTGCAGCACTATGTTGTGGCTTATTGTTTTTACCTGGTTGTTCTGCAAAATTAATACCCAACCTAAACGTGACTAGGTCACATCGAGCAAACACTTGTGGCCTTGAAACAAGGATCATCTCCCAAAATTTGGTTATCCATGTTAAAAATTAAACAGACTGGGACACTCAATCGATGCACCCTCAGGGGGGTTTTACCCATTGCCCTGAGTCAATGAGAGATCCAAGTCAATGTTGCCTTTGCCTAAGCCGCTATGGTACTCTAGATAGAGGATGACAGCCCTTGCACTCCTGGAATTTTTATTCCATTGCACGGAATGTGTCACCTCCTTTTAAACTTCCTTAGCCCCTGCACCCAGAGGACTTGTCTCCATTGCACCTGGTGGGGTAAGGAAGTAATCTAAAGCTCTTGATCGCTACTCCCAAAGAAGGAGCTTCGCTGGATCGAGCTTTAGGCTCTTTGTGCCACGATATAGCCTTTTAAGGCAGTTTTCATTCATTAAAATAAAAGGAGGATGTGGAGAGCTGAGACTCAGACGCCACTAGGTGTTGACATTTTGCCTCAAAACTGTAAAACCTCCAGTACACATGCACGGGTTATGAAATTATGTACACGCTGTTAATGCAGGGCCAGAGCTCACTGTATGGGTAAAGAGTGAGCAGCCAATCAGGTATTGACACGCCACTTAGGTGTCAATAGCCCTAGCCCAGCCCTAGCCCCCCAGCTCCTAGCCCTCAGCCCCAGCCCCAGCCACTAGCCCATATCCCCTAGCACCAGCCCTCCAGCCCCCAGCTCCTAGCCCCTAGCCTCCCTAGTCCCCTAGCGCCCAGACCCAGCTCCCTAGCCCCAGCCCCTAGCCTCCTAGCCCCTATCCCCTAGCCACCCTAGCCCTAGCCCCCCTGTCCTAGCTCCTAGTCCTAGCCCCCCCTAGCACTAGACCCTAGCCCCAGCTCTAGCACCTTGAGCCGAGCCCTAACCCCCAGCCCTAGTCCAAGCCCCAGCCACAGCCCCAGCCCCCCTAGCCATAGCCCCCAGTCCCCAGCCCCCAGCCCCAGTCCTAGTCCCAGCCCCAGCCCCAGCCCCCAGCCCAGCCCTCAGCCTCCTTTTAGCCTTAGCCACCCAGCTCCCTAGCCACAGCTCCAGCCTCCTAACCCCTGCCCTAGCCCTAGCCCCTAGCCCCTAGCTCCAGCCTTAGCCTCCAGTTCCAGCCCCAGCCCCAGCCCTAGCCTTGGCGCTAGCCCACCCCTAACTCTGACCCTAAACCTGACCCTGACCCTAACTCCTAAACCTAACCCTAACACTAACCCTAACACTAACCCCTAACCCTAACCCTAACCCCTAACCCTAACTCCTAAACCTAACCTCCTAACACTAACCCTTATGCTGACTTTAACCCCTAACCCAACCCTAATCCCAACCCTAACCCTACCTCTAATTCTAACTCCTGACTCTGACACTGACTCTGACACTGACTCTTTAACCCACTCCTCACACCCCTAACCCTAACTGCTTAACCCCTAACCCAAACTTATCCCTAACCCTAACTCCTAACCCCTAACCCCTAACCCTAACTCCTAACCCTAACCTCTAACCCCAACCCCAACCCCAACCTTAACCCCATGCCTAAGCCCAACCCTAACCTTAACCCTAACCCTAACTCCTAACCCTAACGTTGAACCCTAACCCCTAACCCTCTAACACTAACCCTAACACTAACTGTAACCTAACCCTAACCTCCCAACCCTAACCCCAACCCCAAACCTAACCCCAACCCTAACCCTCTAACCCTAACCTCACACTGACAGCCCTAACCCTGACCCTGACAGCACTGACCTGACCCTGACAGCCCTGGCCTTTGACTCCTGACAGTCCTGGCCCTGACCCTGACAGGCCTGGCCCTGGTCCTGGCCCCTGACAACCCTGGCCCTGGAGTTCTGGGATTGGGCCTGGCGGCTCTGGTCCTGATTTTTTGACCCTGGCCCCAGCCCTGAACCTTGAACCCAACCCCTTGACCCCTTAACACCAAACCAACCCCTAACGTTAACCCTAGCCCTAGGCCCCCCTAGCCCCAGCCCACTAGCCATAGCCTCCCTAGCCCCTAGCCCCATAGCCCCCATCGCTAGCCCCCTAGTCCTAGCCCCCAGTAAAGCCCCAGCACTAGCCCCCTACCCCAGCCCTAGCCTCAGCCCGGGCCCTCCTAGCCTCAGACCCAGCTCCAGCCCCAGCCCCTTAGCCTCAGCCTCCAGCCTTAGCCCCTAGCCCTAGCCACCCCGCCTCCAGCCCTAGCCTCCAGCCCCCAGCCTCAGCCAGCCCCAGCCCTAGCCCTAGCCCTAGCCACGCTGACCCTGACCCTGACCTGACCCTGACCCTGACCCTAACCATAACCCTGTCAGACCAGGCCCTGACACTGACAGCCTGACCTGGCCCCTGACAGCCCTGGTCTGGCCCTGGCCCGACAGCTCTGGACCCTGGCCCTGACAGCCCTGGCCCTGACCTGACAGCCCTGGCACTGATACTGACCCTGGCCCTGACTCTGGCAGCCCTGGCCCTGGCAGCCCTGGCTGGGCCCTGATAGCCCTGACGCCCTGGGCCTGGAGCTTTATGAGCTCCCCCTGGCCCTGGCCCTGGCCCTGGCCCTTGACCCTGACACTAACCTTTGACCCCTAACCCTAACCCCCTAACCCAACCTCCTTAAACCCTAACCCTAACCCTAACCCTGACAGCCCTGACCCTGACCCTGACAGCACTGACCCTGACCCTGACAGCCCTGGCCTTAACCCTGACAGCTCTGGTTCTGGCTCCCATGGCCCTGGTCCTAGCCCTGACCCTGACCTGCCCCCTGACCTGACCCTAACCCTGACCCCTAACCCTAACCCCTAACCTGTAACCCTAACCTAGCTCCCAGCCCCTGAGGCCAGAGCCCGCAGCCCAGCCCCTTGCCCTAGCCTCCTAGCCCCATCCTCAGCCCCCCTAGTCCTAGCCCCAGCCCCAACCCCAGACCCCTAGACTCAACCCCAGCTCCTAGCTCCTTAGCAGTATCCCCAGCACTAGCCCTAGCCCCTAGCCCTATTCCTAGTCCTAGCCCCAGCCCTAGCCCCCTAGCGCCTAGCCCTAGACCCCTAGCCCTGGACCCCAGCCCCTAGCCCCAGCCATAGCCTCCAGTCCCCTAGCCCTAGCCCTAGCCCCTAGCCCCCAGCACCCAGCCCCAGCCCCAGCCCAATCCCAGCCCCTAGCCCTAACCCTAACCCTGACCCTGACCCTGACCCTAACACTAACCATAATGCTAACCCTAACCCTAACCCCGTAAACCTAACCCTAACCCTAACCCAGTATCCCTAACCCTAACCGTAACCACCTAACCCTAACCCTAACTCCTAACCCTAACTCCTGAACCCTAACCCTAAGACTGATCCTGACCCCTAACCCTGACCTATAACCCTAACTCCTAACCCTAACTCCTAAACCTAACCCTAACCTCTAACCATAACCCTAACCCCTACCCCTAACCCCTAACCCTAACCTCTAACCCCTAACCCCTAATCCTAAACCTCACTTGACCCCTAACAACCCTAACTCAACTCCTAACCCTAACTCCTAACTCCTAATCAGAACCCCAAACCCAACCCCAACCCCCAACCTTAACCCCAACAATAACCCTAACCCTTACTCCTCCTAACTCCTAACACTAACTCCTCTAACCCTAACTCCAACCATAACCCTAAACCTAACGCTAACCCTAACCCTAACCCTAACCCTAACATTAATTCAAATTTAGAATTGGCTATGAGTTTCATAAAGCCATGTTACAGCTGAGACATTGTGTCATCGATTTGACATAACTAGAAAAGAAGCTAGAGATATTGTTACCCAATGTCAAATTGTTGTCAGTTGTCTCTATGACCTCATGTTGGGATTAATGCCAGAGGAATCCGCCACTACAAGTGTGGCAGATGGATTTACTCACATTTCATTTTTTGATAAACTTCAATATTTGCATGTTTCTTGTTGGATACTGCTCTGAGTTGTGTTTGTTTCTCCCCTGACTGGAGAAAAGGCAGCCCATGTTATTCAATACTGCCTAGAGGCATGCAGTGCCTGGGAAAGCCCAAAATTCTAAAACTGACAATGGGCAAATGCCTATACTTCAAAATTTGGACAGTTTTGTCATCCAATTAAAGTGACCCATCTAACGGTCTCCATATAACCTCAAAGTCAGGTATTATTGAACATGCCCACTGCACCCTAAAAATCCTACTTTAATAAAACAAAAGGGAGAGTCCAGGGAGGCTCTGTCCTCAGTGCCACAAGTGACTGCTTCTGGCACCTTCACACTCACCTTTTTGAATTTGGACAGTCATACCATTCGGAGGTTGATCGCATCTGCTTAGGGCCTAATAGGCCCAAGGAAAATGATCAAATGGAAGGATGTCTTAACTGGTCAATAGAAAGGCCCGGATCCTATCTTAATAAGATCCAGGGGAGCTGTCTGTGTTTTCCCACAGGAAGAAAAACAATCCATTCTGGGCACTGAGCACCCCACGCCAAAGCTGGTGACAGCTGAAGATGATCTTCAACAGATACACCTGCTACCACTTTGAAGAGTCAAGGGCTATTGGGAGGACCACTAATTCTACCTCGAGTGGACTCATCGCCCACAGATGGCTTATTACCCTGGGTTTTTCTGGCTCTTTCTACTTTAAGATTGGGTGGGGTGAAATGTTTAGCAGCACTATGTTGTGGCTTAGTGTTTTTACTCTGGTTGTTCTGCAAACTCAATACCCAACATAAATGTGACTAGGTCGCATCACGCAAAACACTTTTGGCCTTGAAACAAGAATCATCTCCAAAATTTGGTTATCCATGTTGCAAATTAAAACAGACTGTGACACTAGTCGATGCACTCAGGGGTTTTACCCACGTTCTGAGAGTCGATGAGTGATCTAAGTCAATGCTGCCTTTGCCTAAGTGGCTATGGTATCTAGATAGAGAATGACAGCCTTGCACTCCTGGAATTTTATTCCATTGCACGGAATGGTGTCACCTCCTTTTAATCTTCTCCTTAGCCCCTGCACCCAGAGGACTTGTCCTCATTGCACCTGGTGGGTAAGGCAATCTAAAGCTCTGATCGCTACTTCCCAAAGAAGGAGTCGCTGATCGAGCTTAGTGCCTTCTTTGTGCCACGCTTTATAGGCTTTAAGGTGTTTTCATTCATTAAAACAAAAGGGGGATGTGGAGAGTTGACTCAGACGCCACTAGGTGGCGCTGCCATTTTGCCCTCAAAACTGCAAAATCCTCCAGTACGCATGCTGGTTAAGTGCAAATTGCATACACGCTTAAACGCTTAGGCCCGAGTCATCAGTAGTAAAGAGTGAGCAGCCAATCAGGGTATTAACACGCCACTTAGGTGACACCAGGCTTATATAAAACAGCGCCACTTCTGCCCTCCTGGCGATGTCCTCCCCCTCTCCTCCCCATCTCCGCCCGGGCTTGCCCCCTGACTGCGGGCCTGCAGGACGCCGCGGTGTCCCTTGCCACGCGTAGCGCCACACGCCCGCGAGTTGGCAGGCACACTCTCCTCCTCCTTTCATCAATTGACTGTAATAAAGGCTTGCTGGGCGGAAGGACCCTTGTGCCCTGCCCTTCTGCAGGCGAGACAAATCACGCCAAGCTTCCCATACTCCTGACAGACCTGGCCCCACCCCTGACAGCCCTGGCCCTGGCCCTGTCAACCCTGGCCCTGGTCCTGACAGCCCTGGGCCCTGGCCTCTGACAGCAATGGCTCTGGGCTATGACAGCCCTGGCCTTGGCAGCCCTGGCCCTGGCCCTGGCCCTGACCCTTGACCCTATCCTTTGACCCCCTAACCCTAACCCCTAACCCTAACCCCTAACCCCTAACCCTAAACCTAACCCTGACAGCCCTGACCCTGACCCTGACAGCACTGACCCTGACCCTGGACAGCCCTGGCCCTGACTTGAGAGCCCTGGGCCTGGCAGCCCTGGCCATGGTCCTGATAGCCCTGACAGCCCCTGATCCTGCCCTGGCAGCCCTGGTCCTGCCCTGGCAGTCCTGGCCCTGCCTGGCCTGATCCTGGCCCTGACCCAGACCCTGGCCCTGACCCTGACCCTAACCCTGACCCACTAACCCTAACCCTAACCCTAACCTAGCCCTAGCCCCTAGCCCGCCAGCTAGCCCAACCCCATGCCCAGCCCCCAGCCCCTAGCCCTAGCCCCCAACCCTAGCCTCTCGCCACCAACCCCTAGACCCCCAGCCCAGCCCCTTAGTCCAGCTCCTAGTCCTAGCTACCTAGCACTAGCACCCTAGACTCCAGCCCCTAGCCCCCAGCCCCCAGCCATAGGCCCTAGCCTTAGCCCCTGGCCCTAGCCCCAGCCCTAGCCTCCTAGTCCCCTAGCCTCAGCCCTAGACCCAGGCAACCAGCACTATCCCCAGCCCCAGCCCTAGCCCCCATCACTCAGCCCTAGGCCCCCAGTCCCCAGCAACCTAGCCATAGCCCCTAGTCCTTGCCCTATCCCCAGCTCCTAGTCTTGGTTCTAGCCCCAACCCTAGCCCCCCAGCCCCTAGCTCCTAGCCCCAGCAGCCCTAGTCCCTAACCCCTAGCCCCTAGGCCCAGCCCTAGCCTTCCTAGCTCCTAGCCCTAGCCACCTAGCCTAGCCTCCTAGCTCTAGCCCTAGCCCTAACTCCTAACCCCTAACTTTAACCCTAACCCTAACCCTAACCCTAACTCCTAACTCCCTAACCCTAACCCCAACCCTAACCCCAACCCTAACCCTAACCCTAACCCTGACTTTAACCCCCAAACCTAACCCTAACCTCTAACCCAACTCCTAACCCCTCAACCCTAACCCTAACTCCTAATCCTAACCCTGGCAGCCCTGGTCCAGGCCCCTGACTCCTGACTCCTGACCCTGACCCCTAACTCCTAACCCTAAACCCTAACCCCTAACCCTAACTCCTAGCCCTCCTAGCCCAATAGCCCCAGCCCACTGGCCCAACCCCTGTTCTAGCTCCCCAGCCCAGCTCCCAGCCTCAGCCCCAGCCCTAGCCTCCTA
>JAEOAE010000737.1:0-160168 GCA_036365155.1 Meriones psammophilus | reverse complement strand
TCATCCCATAATCACCTTTTAGAATAAACAGAAAATTCTTAGAATTAAGGTTTGTGTTAGGGCCCAACCATACCAAAACAAAGCACAGGTTTTACAGTTCACAATCTAAGGGATCAACCTGGGATCAAATATCCTGCAACACCCTCATCTTGGAAATGACTTAAAATTCAATCTTCCACTCTCCCAGGGCACCTGTTCATTTTCCAAGATACAGGTAATTTATGTTACACACTCAGTGTCCAGTGAATTCATCTCTACCTCATAGTTAGGGAAGTCCTTCAGCCAAACTTTGGTCAAAGCCAAACAGTAACAACCATTAAAGAAACAAATGGCCATGAATTTGAAAGCAAGGAGTAGTTAAGCTCATCAAAAATGAGATATAAAACAAAAAGGATGTGGCTGTTCCTAGGTATGTTGGAGTAGAAAGTTAATTATAGATAGAAGAGAGAACATAGACACAGGAAATGTGGGACAGTCTAGAGTTGACATGACCCTGAGCTATGTGAGAAGAGAGGACAGAGGGTAGTAGAGAGCCAGAACAAAGCGCCAGGAGGATAAATGATAAATGAAAAATTTATCATTTTAAATTTAAATAAAAATTTAAATTTAAATATCATTTAATTTATCATTTAAGTTAAATGATAAATTTAAATGAAAAAATTTATCATAAAGAAAAAATGATAAATGAAAAAGACCAGGTAACCAAAACAGTTAGCATTCAGTGTTTAAATAAAGTGTAAGCTACATAACATGATCTGCAGGAGACATTGCTTTAAACAAAAAAAAAAAATCAAAGCACTAGAGAAAAAGGAATGGAATTTTAATGACTGTTGATTATCAGAGAATATTAACAAATAAGAGAGTAAAGCAGTGATGCATCAACAAAATAAAATTTAACAATACCAACAACTGACTTATTTATTTATTTATTTATTTTTATGTATACATTGTTCTGCATGCATGTACACTTGCACACCATAAGAGAACACCAGATCTCATTATAGATGTTGTGAGCCACCATATGGTTGGTGGAAATTGAACTCCTGACCTCTGGAAGAGCACCCAGTGCTCTTAACCTCAGAGTTGAAAAAGAAAACACATAGGTATACTGACTTTGAAAAACACAGGCTATTCTCTTGTAGAGGAAAATGCATTAATAAGATACTGTTCGATGTTGTCCCTGTGTACAATATGAGCTGCTGAGACCTGTAACCTGACAAAGCATTAGTCAATAGCCTGTTTCTCAAATTTGAACTGGCAGAACTGTGTCAATGAGGATTGTACATATGGGCATAGGACAGCCCCTTAATTCAAAATTCAGTATTCACTGGATCAAGTTACCTGACCTAAAGTGTACACCCACCAATCTGGTCTGTTTTCACTTGCATTCATAAATTAATAAATACACATTGGGAAGTTACAAATTAAAAAAATACCTCATCCTGCCACATTTCTAGATAATCCTGGTGAGCAAACATGTGTATCCCGGGATCGTAATCTTTAACAGGCCTGGTTAGCATATTACTTATCTGTGGAGTATTTTACAGACATTCTTCCCTCAGCTAAATTCTATCTGGGACCACTAGTTTCTCAGCAATAGTAAATCCTTTATATCATTGGTTCTACTCTTCTATATCAAAGCTTAATATTGGAGTACTCCCTGACACAGGCCATACCATTTACAACCCCCACAAAATTCAAATGTATCTTTTAGAACTGAGAGAACCTATCTGACACCCCCAAGGTCACCAAGAACTAGGCCTAAAAAAGGTCACCTCAAGGTCACCAGCTAGTGAGTCTGCCCCAAGGTCACCAGGAATTGGGCCATAGGCCACCAATTCCAAAAACAACGTCGTAAGATTCCCTATCCAAGGAACAGCCTGAGGATAACCACAAGGATAGGAAATATCTTACAGCAAAATGGGGCATTTGTGTTGAACAGCCTACCAATGTTGTAGTAGAACATTAATGACACGGAAAATACATAACATTCCTGAGGCCTAGAGATAGCTCGCTCAATGTTAATTATGATAGCTAGCCAATCACTTTGTAAAAAGCTTGCCCTTGCTGAATGTCACCCAATCCTGAAACTTTGAACTGGAACTTCCTGGTCCTTCCTAAAACCCCAATCAAAACCCTGCCGTGCAGCTGCTCAGGGCTCTCCTCTCTGATCCACTGTATTGGTGATGATGGAGAAACCCAGCTTAAGTTCAAATAAAACTCTTTGCTCTTACATATGTGGTCCAGCTCCTTATGATCTTTGGCGACCCTAAGATCTAGGCATAACATTTGGGGTCTCATATTGGATTCCCAAGTCTCCCAAGCACCCCTGATAAAAAGTGAGCACTTCGTCTAGGTCTTTCTTTGTGTTTCTCTAGTTTCCTTTTTAGGGCCTTGGGGCAAAATTTGTAATCTGTGTGGTCAGAAAGGTTAGCGCTGATGCTTTGGACAACTGTGGGCCAGAGGGGGCCTGGAAGACTTTCTAGAACCCCCCCTCGAAGGGGCAAATCTGTAAAGGGTTGAGCACCGAGTTTTCTGTGTTCTCTGGACCTCAGAGAGGACGAATGTGCCTCTATCTGTAAGGGTGGTAGAGTACCCAATTTTCTGTGATTTCTGGATCTTTGGACAAGGACAATGCAGGTAGCTCCTGCATCAGAGGTTCGCTGATATCCTAGTTTCATTTTTTCCACTGCAGTTGTTGTAGGATCTGCTGTCTGGCTCTCTGTATTTTTCTGCTGCACAAGCAATGGGATCTAGCTGTTTGTGTCTTGTTTAACTGTTTTGTCTGTTGCTACCAGGTTTTTTGTTTGTTTGTTTGTTTGTTTTTTGTCTTTGGGACTGACTGAGGACATCGGACAGAATCCTTCTATCCCTCTAGACTTGATTCTTTCCCACTTCAGGGAAGCTTGATCCATGCTCCAAAGGCTCCATTGAGAGTGGCAAGGAGATGCCAAGGGATGGATACAGTATGTGGAGCCCCAGGCTTGGCACCTCTGCCAATGTTCTCTGGTCTCTGCTCTGGCAGAGCTTAGCCACTACTCTGACCTTGGGTCTGGCAGAGCTTGGTCACTGCTCTGGACTCTGATCTGGATTTGCTGCTGCTGTGGTCTCTGGTCGGGCAGAGTTTGGCTGGTGCTTTGGCCTCTGGTCTGGTAGAGATCAACAGATATGTTACTGCTCCATTCTCTGGTCTGGTTGAATGCAGGTCACCATTCCAAACTCGGGTGTAGTTGGGTGGAGCCTGATTTGGGGATAGGTCACCACTAATGGAACAGGATAGAGGGCCCATAGAGAGACAGGCCACTGTTCTGAGTTTTGGTATTTTCTTCTTCCATTCTCTTTGAGCGTATCATACCCAGTACATTTTTTCCTTTGTTGTTCTTTTGTGATTTTGTTTGCTTGTGATGGTCTCAGTGGGCTGGTGATCAAACAGCTGTGCTCCATTGTGACTTTGCCTTCCCCATACTCCCAACACTACAAGCTGGGGCACCTCTGGTCATCAGTGGGAACACATATTTCCACATATTTGGCTAGGAAGGCTCGGTTGGAGAGGGGTCTGTGTGCAGAAAATCTTGCTGGGCTCGACCTTGTTGCCTCCTTGCTATCTCTATGAGGAAGGTCGGTGACCTGAGGTTAGCTCTGGCTTGGAACAATGACTGCCAAATAATGTTCTTAGCTGAAATGTATTGTAGTTATTACTATTATTATTATTTGGTTAGGGTCCCCTGTAGCCAAGGCTGGCCTGAAACTAAACACTTATAAGATGACCTTGAATTTCTGATCCTTCTGCTCCACATCTTATCAACTGAGCTATACCCCCAATCCCACAAACTTCTTTTTTTTTTTATTTGAGTCATAGGTGGCTTCAACGAGGAAGTGAACTAAACCCAAATTGGGAAGGCTTGGCTCTACTGAGCTCCTGGGTCTGAGCCTGTGTACTGGCACTGTGCCAAGAATACCCACCTGAGCACTTTGACATATGACTTATTAGCCTGGCTGCACATATGAGATTGTCACCTGTGAACCAGGCCAATTCTTTTTTTAGACGAGGTCTCAGACTGGCAATTAGAAGAATTTTGTTAGAAAATCATAGAAAGCACATGTATGATTGTCGTTTGCATGGGTGGGGAACCTCTGTCAGTGTGCTCCCCAAAGCAGGAGGGGAAGATGAGAAATTCACCATGTCTAGATATCTAAAACCTTCCCCCAGAAAATGAGTTGCGTTACTTAATCACCACTGCAAGGGAAAAAAAAAAAAAAACAAACCTAGAATGCATTTGCGGTTCAAGGTCTAAAAGTGAGGCAGCAGGGGTCCTTTTGGCAATGCTTTCTCAGAATTGCATCCATTCAAGTGCAATGTTTGTAAATTCACACTGACCAAGGAAGGAAAGGAATGGGATGGAAGGGGAGGGGAAAAAGGTGAGGGGAGGGAAGAAACATGTTCAAAATCTTCCTGCAAAGAAAACAGAAAGGAAAAAAATCCTGTTTAATGAAGTTCTACATTTGTGTGTTTGCCCAAGAATTCTTAAGTTGTGTTTATATGTACATCCTTTCATCATATATGTATATATTTATATGATATACATATATATACATACATATATATACAAACGTGTGTGTGTGTGTGTGTGTGTGTGTGTGTGTGTGTATACTCTAAACGCTTGCTGAATAATGGTGTTTCCATGTCTTCCTCACATTTCAACTGAATTATTTTTGGGCCCAAATTCTAAACCTAATTCTTATCAATATTTAGAGGTTTTGCTTGTTTTGAATGTGTGGTTTTATATTCTTAGTTAACAGTATGTACACCAGGTCATTATACTTCATGGGTCTCTAAAAAAAGTAATGTAAAACAATAAATAGCATTAATAATGTTAATGACTAAAATGAAGGTAACTAAGTGATTGTACAATGAACTCAGATGTTCACTTCAGACATGTCATTTTATGATGATTTTTTTTTTTTTTTTTTGATGAGGCACAAAAATGCCTGTTAAGCTTAGGGCTTCTTTAGAACATTTTCTTGAAAACAAGGTTCAAGATGCATCCTGAAGTCATAACATCAAATGATGTACAGAGAGGACACAATCAGCTTTGCTAATATAGTCTCCTTGGGATAAGTATGGAGGGATGCAAAGCCCAGGACATTTTCTGAGGATCTGACCTCTCATAAAAATTAATGAAAACATAGACGCTTTGCAGAAAATGAACATGTACATGAAACCAACTATGTATAAAGCAGGTAGAATGATTGTCATGAGAGGGACCAGGTTAAAAACTAACACCAAATAAGTAGCACTGTTGCTGTACCTGTAATTTCTATCTTATCTGGAAGGCAGAGACAGGAAGACTGTTAACCCCTGTATTTAAGGCAGAGCATCTGCATAAAGAAAAGCAATGCTTTGCCTCTCCTGTTCCTTTTCATCCTCCTCCTCTTTCTTGACCTCATATATGTGAAGTAAATGTTCTACCTCTGAGCTATATTCCTAGCTTCTGTACAAAACAGACAGATATAGTCTTTGAATATCATAAAGCCAGGTGCTAAATCTCACTAAAGCTGAAAGGAAGTAACTTGTTATTGGATAAATGAAAGACAACACAGAGAAGGCAACAGGCATAATGGAGGCTGTCCTAGTAACTACAGTAACAGAACAAAATACAGACTTCAGGAGAAGTTTATTACAGTTGGTACAATGGCTGGCATTAACAAATAAAATGCTACGTGCTCCCATCCTCTAGGTGGGAATTCTGTATTACTATCAGATTATGAAGACTTTGTTAAAGGCATTTATTTGTTAAAAAGGTTATTTACCCTTCCCCAGGTAGTTACTGTTTGCGAATTAGGTACCCAATACTGTGCTTATTCCTGAACATACAAAAATGATTCATGCAAACACTATTCTTTCTCTATAAGCTTACAGTCTTGTGGGGTAATCCACCATAAAGAAACCCATAGACCATGCATAGAAATGTATACATCACTATAAATTCCATTATGAAACCTAAAGAAAAGCAAGAGGGACCTAACACACCAGAAGAGATAAAGAACATACATATTCAAAGGCTGAGAGTTGAGAACCTTTTAGTTCAGTAGGTGAAATGAAAGAAGGTGAATTTGTTTGGAATGTACTAGGGAAGAAGAAAGGAATTATAATAATAATAACAACAATAATAAAGATTAAAGAGGAAGCCAGAGGGGCTGAAGAGATGACTCAGTGATGAGTATTACCTCCTGTGGGGCTGGAGAGATGACTCAGCTGCTCTTCCGTAGGTCATGAGTTCAATTCCCAGCAACCACATGGTGGCTCACAAACATCTAAAATGAAATCTGGTGCCCTCTTTTGGCATTCAGGTGTACATACAGATGGAACATTGTATATGTAATAAAAATAAATCTTAAAACAAAAGAAATCATTCCTGCTTTTTTCCTAGAGTTTCTAGCATGTCCATGGTGGCTGACCATCTTCTGTAGCTCCTGTTTTAGGAATTTGATGCCATATGACCTCCTGGAATATAAGGCACTCATGTAGTATGCTTATATATATATATATGCAAGTAAAATACTCTTATCTCTCATCTATCATAAAAGATAAAAATACCTCCCCAAAACCCCAAAAAAAAAAAAAAAAGAAGAGGTCAAACACACCAGATGTGAGTTCAAGGCCATCCTGGTCTACAGAGCCAAAGCTACACAGGGAAACCCTGTCTTGAACAGCAGAACAAAACAAACAAGATCATAAATCAAGTGTGGTGACACGTGCCTGTAAATAGAGCATCAGGAAGGTCAGGAATGAAGGTCAACCTGGACTATATAAAACTGTCTCAGAAACAAAACAGCAGCAACAACAACAAAACCTCACAAGAATCTGAGTGCCCGAGATGCTTTGGGACATTCAAATTTTTTATCTTAATTCTTGGCTACATAGGGAGCTATTGAGGAGTGTAGTTGTTTAAATGAAAATGACCCCTACAATCTCATATATTTGAAAATCTGGTCCCCAGTTGGTGGAACTGTTTTGGAAAAATTAGGAAGTGTGATCTTGTTGAAGAGTTGTGTTCCTGTGGGTGGGCTTTGGGGTTTTTAAATCCCACACCATTCTCAGCTCTTTGCCTCATACTTGTAGATCAGGATGTAACCTCTCAGCCATTGTTCTGTTTGGTGCTCTGCCTGCCATTCCTGTCTGCCACTATGGTCCTTTACCATTATGGTCATGGACTTACCTTCTGAAACTCTAGGTACCCAACCAACCGTTTCATGATATCTTAGCACAGTGATAGAAAAGCAGCTAAAACAAGGGGTTTGAAAACAGGAGAGAAATGCTTTGATGTACACTTATCTCAAAGATCCCTTTGTACTGTAAAATTAACAGTAAGATTTCAGAAATTTCAGGCCTCACAGCGCCGGACCCATAAGGCAGAACCTACTCAGGTGGGGCGGGGCAGGGGCTTGTGCAAGGCACAGCGTAGGCGCGGTGCGTGCCTCCATTGTCAAATGTGACATAAGCGCTGTTGCTATGGCTACAGAAGCCTAAGGGGAAACGCTGAGCTCGCATGGGCCTGGTGGGCGGCGGCGGTGAGGGCAGCGATGGGAACCCTCTTCCCTGGCGCGGTGGCGGGGTTCCTGGTTAGGCTAGTGGACTACTTCGTCGTGGTAGGCTGAGACCAGGAGAAGCCAGGTAAGGGTGTGGGGTGGGGGCCGCCTGGGCTCCGCCTCTATACCCCCGGGCTCCGCCTCCGTCCCCGGACTCCGCCCCGTTCACGGGCTCCGCCTCCTCCCCCAGGAGCCATCCAGTGGGCTAGGTGGTGCTGGTTCTGTCATCGCAGCTGGGAGGCGGGGAGGAGAGAGGGTTGGGTCCCGTAGTGGAGAAGCAGCAGGTCCACGGGTGTCATCCATTCGCGGAGCAGCCGAGCCTGGCTGGCTGTGGGAGTGTGTGAGGGACCGGCAGGATGGGCCTAGGCCGCGGTGTTGCAGCCGGGGGCTGGCTTGCTAGGCGCGTCGGGAGAGCCTGCCCTCTTTCAGACAAGAGCTTCTGTGCTGGCTGCTGTACCGGGACTGTGCCCTCTGGCCGCTGGGGTTGGGAGGGCGGGAGCACAGTGTGTGGAGCTCCTAGGGATACACTTGTTCCCTGCATCCTGAGGAAGAGTGATGCTGGGGCCAGTCCTCCCAGAAAGGAATTGCAGAGAGTCCAGTGCTGTCTCCTGCCTGCCCTGGGGCTCATGGGGTGGGGGAGCTTGAACATTCGGGTCGAAAGAAAGCAGGGTACTTGGAAAGGCTACAGGATCCGTGCACATTTCTAGTAACATTTTTTTAGGACCTATGTGCAGGCATTCCAGAATGAAATGACTCTTCTTAAGTAAAGACAGCCACTGCAGGTGCTCACTCACGTAGCTTTCACGTGATTTGATTGTTCTCTTTATTCGTCAGAGAATTTTTCATAAGGAACAGTTTGGTAGATACACTGCTGTTTATACTTTGATGGACTTGCACAACCAGGAGTATACAGGGTTCACGCAGGCTTATTTTTTTTATTGTTATCTCTTTGTGTTGTTATGTATAAACAGGATGTAATTACAAGTTTACTGTACAGCCTGGAAAGCTTTTATTTCAGGGTAATTCCAGTTTTACACCTGCAAGGAATTTTAGCTACCAGCCCTGCAGCCCTTTGACTCAGGAGATGCTTAGGTTGTGTTTTGCTGATTGTTAGTTGTTAGTAGCACTAGAGTACTGCTGTTCTACTCATCTCTTTTTATTGTTTATTTATCCCTACGAATTTATTTAAGAGAAGGAATCGTTCACGTTTTTCCTCACTACTGCCTAATTGAGGTCACTCAAGAGAATCGCTTGTAGGTTGGTGAGATGGCTCAGCAGATAAAGGCTCTTGCTGGGCAAGCCTGGAGAACTGAGTTCGATCCCTGAATTTATGAAAAGGTGGAAGGCAAGAAGATTTGCACAGAGTTGTCTTCTAACCTTCCTATGTGTTCCCTAGTATGCATGCTTCACCGGCATCATGAACACACACACACACACACACACACACACACACACACACACACAGGCTAAAAAAAAAAGACATTGTGCTGTACTTAGAGAATCTTCCTGCTGCTCCAAAATGTCATGTCATTTCACTTGTCAGTCTCTTACAGACATAGTCTTACCCAGAATGCTAGTGTGGAATATCAGTTTTGTTTTTAATCTTGTTCAGTTTTTCGTTACATTGTTCTTCCCCCTACAACAATTTTTTTAAATTTTGTTTTGTTTTCTTTTTTTTTTTTTACAAATTCCCTCTATAGAGTCCTGGCTGTCCTGGGATTTCCTATGTAGATCAGGCCGGCCTTGAACCTACAGAGATCTCCCTTCCTCTGCCTCCCAACTGCTGGAGTTAAAGACCACATGCAACTTCCCCACAACAATTTTGAAACAATAACAAACTTGAAAAAAGTTCCAAGTATGGTACACAGTTAATTGCTGTTTTACTTTGGACATTTTGAGAGAAGCTGCTGACCTTATACCCTGTCACTCTGAGTGGTTTAGTGTCAATTTTATGCAAACAGAATGTTGTCCTACATAATGACAGTGCAGTTATTAAAATAGGAAATTCACAGTGGCATAGTATTCCATTTAATGTGGGTTTTATTGACTATGTTATTGCTCACATAAATGTCAAAAGAAGCTGGTACATTTAACTGTTGCATTGTCCTTTATCTCTTTAGTCTCTTTCAATATGGAACAGTTCCCTCATCTTTTTCATGATCTTGTCACTTTGATGACTATGAGTCAGTTATATTTTTCTTCATTAATTTATTTATTTGTCCATTTTACAGCCCACTCACAACTCCACTCCCTCATCCCTTGCCAGTCCCAAACACTTTCCCTGTACCTCCCCCAACCAGCCCACCCAGGCTCATCAAGTTATATCAGGATTAAGTACCTCCTCTTTCACTGAGGCAAGACAAGGCAGCCATGCTAGGGAAATGGGATCCAAAGGGAGGCAACAGAGTCCAAGTCGGAGACAGCTCCTGCTCTAGTTGCTAGGGGACTGACTTGAGGACAAGCAGCCCATCAGTTTCATATGTGTAAGAGGCCTAGGGCTATTCCAGGCATGTTCTTTTGTTGGTGGTTCAGTTTCTATGAGGCCCCATAGTCCCAGGTGAGCTGACTATGTAGGTTTTCTTATGGTCTCCTACCTCTCCAATCCTTCCTGTAACTCTTCCACAAGATTCCCAGAGTTCTGCCTAATGTTTGTTTGACTGTGGGTCTGTGCAACTGTTTCCATTATTTCCTGGATGAAGCCTCTCAGATAACAGTTATGCTGGTCTCATATCTACAAGCATAGCAAAGATATG
The DNA here is from genome assembly GCA_036365155.1 of Meriones psammophilus. Lineage (NCBI taxonomy): Eukaryota > Metazoa > Chordata > Mammalia > Rodentia > Muridae > Meriones > Meriones psammophilus. Next base: position 149,825 of record JAEOAE010000737.1, on the reverse strand, counting down.
AATAAATGACGAAGGCCCAGGCTTTGGGGTACACCATTGCTTAGGGGTGAAAGAAGAGGAGCAGCAACTGCATTTTGTGAACTTGGAAGATATATTCTGCTCTCCCTAATAGATATTATTTTTCTTGTAGATGATATGAGCCATAATTTTTGTCTAGTTACATGGCTGTATAGAAGAGATTGTTTTCAAATTAAAACAAATATTTTACATTTCTTTTTTCCTTCTTTTTTGTGGGGGAGAGAAGGAGCCATCAAGACATAGACAATGGGTGTATAGTCCAGGCTGTTCTGGAACTCTTCCTCAGACTCACAGAGATCCACCTGCCTTTGCCTCAAAAGCACTGGGATTAAAGGCTTGTACCACTTGATAAGCAGTCAGTACTCTTAATCACTGAGTCAACTCCAGTGCTTTTTAAATTTTTAACAGATATAATCATGTGACTATGTCTACATTAGTTGAATATAAATAGAATGATGAATATAATGTTTCAAAAGTGTTCTAAGGAGATAATGGTGTGTATTCCATCCTAGCCTTTCTTTAGCTGAGACTGGAGATTGGCTGGAAGGTGGTGGCTCATCTTTAATCCCAGAATTTGGGAGGCAAGGCAGAGGCATTTGGATCTCTGCATTAATGGCCATCCTGGTCTCTAGATCTAGTTCCAGGACAGCAGGGAAACCTACACAGAGAAACCCAATCCAAGCAAGCAAGGAAGCAAGCAAGCAGGCAAAGGCCTGGAGATGTAGCAGCCATCTTGGGTAGGAGTAACAGAGCAAAGAACTAGAAAGATCCTGGATAACTAATGACTGACAGTAGGGTTGCCATAGCAGATCTAGGTAGCTGCTTTGTGTTTTGTTTTTCTTTATTTTTAACATGATAAATAATAACATTATATGTTTAAAGCACTATAAATCTGAGTTTTCAGTTTCATGCTGGCAAAACAGGTACAAGGTGACAGGATGGGTTATCAAGATCCAGGGACATAGATAGTGAAGGAATGTTTTTCGGTGTCATGTGTAACCAATTGAGGGTACCATTGAGAAAAGCAGTTATTGAAGAACTTTGTGGTTGAAAGTACAGATGATCTACTTATATGTATTGTACAGATAAGGAGAAGACTGTAAAGTCTCCCTCCTTCCTGTGGCCTCCCATTTTTTTCTTGTGAGTATTTAACTCCATCATTGAACAGCAATTCATGAACTGCAAGTTTACTCTAATGAATGATGTACTCTTTTGAGAATTTATACTTTTTTTTCAGTTTTTGGTTGCTGTTGTTGTTTGTTTGTTTGTTTTCCCAAGATAGGGTTTCTCCATGTAGCCCTGACTATCCTGGAACTTCCTCTGTAAATCAAGAATGTTCTCAAACTCAGAGATCTGCCTGTCTCTGCCTCCTGAGCACTGCTGGGATTAAAGGTGTGTGCCATCACTGCTTGGCATAAAGGATCATTTTTAACTCTAACTTTCCTTATTTGATTGTTGTTTTAACTAACCAAATTGCAGAATATTGGTAGAAGAAATGATAAGAATTGAGGTTAGCTGATTAAACACCCCCCCATGTGAGAAATCTCATTGTGATAGGTATGAACATATGTTTGGAAAATTTTGAATGCGTTTTATTAAAACTTAAAAAGGTATCAGACGGGTCTTATGCTCTTTGGGTGGATGACACCTAAATGAACATCGGTACAAAGTCCCAGTTTATTTCTAACATCAGAGATCAGACCTCTACTCTTGCCTGACACGTCTAAAACAAAAAGGGGGAACTGTAGAGAGCTGCGGAATGCTATGCCTTAAAGATGGAGCTGGTTTCCGCCTTCCACCTTCCCGATGGTGAGTGCTCTCTGTCACGAACAATTCCACATTTGGCTAAGGCTGAGGATCTGGCTTGCTTCCATGTATGTGGACCTATCTGCATTGCCCATGTGGCATGCCTGGGCTGGCTACCCAGAGGCTATTTAAGCTGTGGGGTGGCTTTCCCCAGGGTCAGATGATTGTTCAAGGTTCCTGAATAAACTGCATTGAAAAACAAAAAAACAAAAAAAAAAAAAAAAAAACAAAACAAAACAAAACAAAACAAAAAACTTAAAAAGACCAGCTCCATGTACTAGTGTGGTCTGGCTTTTTAATTTCCTTTCTTCCTTCCCTTCCTTCCTTCTTCCTTCTTTGATCTTTATAGCTTGGCTATCCTGGACTCATTTTGTAGACCAGGCTGGCCTTGAAATCAAAAAGATCCACCTGCCTCTGCCTCCCTGAGTTGCTGGAATTGTAGGCTTGCACCAAGATGCCCAACTTCAAATCTTTATTTTTTAAAGGACTCAAAAAAATTGTATGAGTAGTTAATAATGCTTGATATGTAAGCCTCACCTGGGGCCTTTCTATCCTTGTAGGCTTGCACCAAGATGCCCAACTTCAAATCTTTATTTTTTAAAGGACTCAAAGACATTGTATGAGTAGTTAATAATGCTTGATATGTAAGCCTCACCTGGGGCCTTTCTATCCTTCTAAGCAGTCAAGATTACACACTCTGGTTTTTCTAGAATTCTTGCCTTATTGTTCTTTTATTTTCACCATGGACCTTTAACAGTTTAAAAGAATTAGGTATTCATAATCTTTGGAGATGCATATAAATTTCAAGGTGATTTTTTTTTTTACATTACTGTTTATTATTATCATTTATTACAATTTATTCAAATTGTACTGTGGCTGTGCCACCTCCCTCATCTCCATCTGCTCACATCCTCCTTCCGTCTTCTGTGCCTAAGCCCCTCCCCTAGCCCACTGATAGGCAAGATCCTACTCCCCTTCTATCTGACCCTAGCCTATCACGATGTTTTATACAAGTATCCCTCCTATTGTTGCGCACATATTATTACAGTTATATAACCATCTATCTCACATCTATCATCTGTCTATCATCTTTGTCATATATCTATTACACACACATATTGTTGTGAAAATCTGTTATTTCTTCCAAAGAAACATGTTTCAAAAATTGTGCAAAAACTATGTTTTAAATCAAAAGTAATCCAATCAAAAATGGGGACAGAGCTACACATAGAATTTTCAGTAGAGGAATATCTCACAGAAACACTTAAAAATGCTCAGTGCCCTTAGTTATCAGAGAGATGCAAATCAAAATGACCCTGATAATTTCACCTTACACCTGTCAGAATGCCTAAGATCAAAAGCTCAAAAGACTATTTAGGCTTGTGGTCACCCTCAGCTACAGACCAGGATTATGGGCAGCCAGGGTATATGAGATCTCATCTCAAGAAAGAAAAACAAAAAACAAACAAAAAAAACAAACAGTGAACTACTGTGCAGTGATGAACAGAGAAAATAGCAGAAGATTTGATGGACTTGACAGTAGGGTTAGCAGAAGCTGCAGCAGGTCGATGGGCACAGCAGCTTGGCAGGCACAGTGAGGGGTCTTAGGTACAGTAGTAGTCTCCAGTGCAGGGCGAGATCATGCTGTGTCCACCCGTCCATCTCTCTCTGTCTATCATTCTCAGTTTTTAAGTAGATTTATTTTATTTATCTGTGTGTATGTGGGTATACATGCCTGGCAAAGGCTAGAAGAGGGAAAGAGATGCCCAAAAGCTAGAGGTCATTGTGAGCCACCTGATATAGGGGCTGGGAGCCCAATCCAGCCCTCCGCAAGAGCAACATGTGTCTTAACTACTGAGCCATCTCTTCAGCCCAGTTCTCTGGGTTTTGGTGGGACAAAAAGTTTGAAACATGAAGCCCATGTTGGTTTGGAACTCATCATCCTCTCTCAGCTTCTTGTCCTCTAATTACAAGTCTGCACCTTCATGCCTGCCAGTCTTTTCTTGAATAGTTTCAGGTCCTCATTTTGTGTTCCAGGCCACAGACTGCAGATAACAGTGAACCTGACTTTAGCCCTTTGTCCCTGAGAGTGTACAGACAGAGTGTTTCCTCTGTTGTTAGTGAGGCTAGGGTAGACCTGCCACCCTGCTAGAGCTTTAAGAATCACACTGGGAGTGAATTTTAAAACTTGTCCTTCTTCAGGGCCTTTTCCCCTTAGCAAAAGTAAAAGTGAATAATTACTTACTGTATTGTCGAGGGCTGATCTCATGGATCCCAGGCTTCTGTAGATCTGAGGTTGGAACTCTGTGCCCCAGTACCCAAGCAGTAATCAACAGCAGGAGAGTGCAGCAGTCATGCATGCAGTAGGAGGCTACAGCCTGGAGCATGTGGGAACCCAGAAACTTTTCCTGAACTGGGTGTCCTGAATTTGGAATTGTTTTCCCCACTGTTTGGTATTCTTCCGACAGGGTGACCCAGTCTGTCCTGTTTGGGGGTAAACAGTTCAGTCTAGGATGTTGAGTAGAGCACACAGGAGCAGGTAAGGGGCTTTATGCTGGTGACTGGGCATCTGAAGGAACCCAAAAACTTTTCCTGAGAACTTTTTGGGGGAGTGTGGGGGAATTCCACTGGATGCCCTGAGGTTGGACTTGATGTTTCCTTCATCATGGGGTTTCCTTCCAACAAGGAAACCTGGTCCCTGGTGCTTTGGTGCCCACAGTTCTGTGTGGCACAATGATTTCGGTGTAGAAGGAGCTCTCTGGGATGAGCACCTTCTAGAGCCCAGACCTTTTTCAGGGATTTTCTGGGTGACCTGAGGTCAGTTCTGATAGCTTCCTACTCCATGGGGTTTTCTCTAGGCTGGAAACCCCAATCTCTGGTGTTGTGGTGCCCACTGTACAGTCTGGGATGGTGACCAGAGCACACAGTTATATGGCTCTGGGCTGGTGATCTATTGCCTGCAGGGACCTGGGAACTCTTCTATGGGTTAGCTGGGTGACCTGAGAAAGGACCCGATTCCTTCACACTCCGTGGGGTTTGTTCTTAACTTGGAAACACAATTGCTGTTGTTTTAGGGCCCAGAGTTTGGTCTGTTGCTTGCTGTGTAGTCACTGCTATACTGCTCTGCAGATACTGTCCTCTTGGTACCACCATCTTTGATTCTCCTTTCTTTTATTAAACATTTTTTTAATTTTTCTTTTCTTTTTTATTTTATTTTATTAATTACAGTTTATTCACTTTGTATCCCAGCTCTAGCTCCTCCATCATTCCCTCCCAATCTCACCCTCCTCCCTCTTGTTCTTCTATGTCTGTCCCCCAGTCCAATGATAGGGGAGGACTTCCTCCCCTTCCATCTGACTATAGTCAATCAGGTCTCATCAGGACTGGCTTCTTTGTCTTTCTCTGTGAACTGGCAGGATTGTTTTCTGCTCATGTGGAGCTGATCCAAGAACTAGCCCATGAGTTCATGTCAGAGATGGTCCCTAGTCCTATTATTGGGGTACCCTCTTGGATACAGAGCTGTCTTTGACTATTTCTGTGCAGGGGTTCTAATTTATCTCCATTCATGGTCCTTGTTTGGAGTATCAGTCTCAGAAAAGACACCTGTGCCCAGACCTTTTGATTCTGTTGTTCTCCTTGTGGAGCTCCTGTTTCCACCAGATATTTCTATCTCCCCCTTCTGTCATAACATTCCCTGCACTCTGCAAAATGTTTGGCTCTGAATCTCAGCATATGTTTTGATACCCTGCTGGGTAGAGTCTTTCAGAGGACCTCTGATAGGCTCCTGTTATTTTCTCAGACAATTAGGAATAGTGCTACTTCAAGATACAGCTATACTACTCCTAGGCATATATCCAAAAATGCTCAAGTATACAACTAGAATATTTGCTCAACCATGTTCATAGCAGCTTTACTTGTAATAGCCAGAAGCCTGAAACAACCCAGATGTCCCTCAGTTGAGGAATAGATACAGAAATTGCAGTACATTTACACAATGGAATACTACTCAGCAATTAAAAACAAAGAAATCATGAAATTTGGTGGCAAATGGTGGGATCTAGAAATGATCATCTTGAGTAAGGTATCTCAGAAGCAGAAAGACACACATTGTACACACTCACATATAAGTGGATATTAGACCTATGAATAGGATGATCATACTAAAATCTGTAGACCTAGGGAAGCTAATCAAGAAGGAAGACTGTGGTAAGATGCTTAATCTTTTCTTTCTTTATTTTTTTTTTTTTTTTGAGCAAGTGCAGTTACCCAGACTGAACTCAAATTTTTTTTTTTGCTCTCTTGTTTTGTTTTTCTAATTCTTTTTTTCTTTTATTAATTATTTTTAATTTTTTCACAGTTTATTCATTATATATCCTGGCTGAAGGCCCCTCCCTCAACTCCTATTGGTCCCATCCTTCCTCTTCCCTCTATCCTCTTCCCCTAGTCCACTCAAAAGGTGAGTTTCCCTCATCTACCATCCACCCATGTCTTATCACAATACTACTCAGCTATTAAAAAAAGGAAATAATATTTCTGTTCTTATTACTTCTCCATAGGCCACTCACCTCACGTCAGAAGACTCCATACCCTGAAGCTTGCCTGCAACCTTACTGTGAAATTAACACTAAGTATAACTCATTTTACAGAGTCCCACTCACAAGACAATGTTTAATTGACCATCTCACATCCAGAAACATGTGAAATATGAAATGCTATGAAGTCTGAAACATTTGATCACAAGCATTTCAAAGAACTTGGTTCTCCTTCTGTCTAGAGGAACCACCTCAGGAAATAAGTTCAAATTTAATCCAAAACAGAGGCTATATACCTCTTGGGATGCTCCATGGATAGGTGTATATAATCGTTCAAAACTAGGTACTTCAAGAATGCTTGATTTGCATTCAATAGCAAATTCCTATCATATGAACAAGAGCACAGATCCTAATCATCCTATATTTAAAAAGAGGAGAGAGTTAGCAGGGATCAGTGTCAAAAGCCATCTATCAAATTTGGCTATTAGCATCTATGTCTAAAGACACTCCCCAGTTGAAGTCAGGCACAGAAAAATCACCCTTGCATGGTTACACAACTAGGCCAGCAGCAGGGTCATACATGGAAGAGAAAGCCTCCTCCTTCACATCTCAAAATTCAGTCTGGGTTCTGATGGTTTTCAATAGAACCCCTGGAACAATATATATGTATACACAAAGAAACTCCTACAGGCTACCACTGTTGTATTACTCTCAGAGAACTTCCTGGCTGTGGTTAGTTCACCATTCCCTACATATTCATCCACTGGACTGAAAGTTTCTTGTGTAAAGTGAGGCAATTGAAAACAGTAAATGTTGAGAATCAGGTTTATCAATAAGTCTTCCCTAAACACATTATATAATACTTTTGCATGTAATTGATATTTACCATTCATTGTATTCTTTTTAAAAATAAGTTTATTTACTTTAAATTCCAATCATAACCCCCCTCCCTTCTCTCCCCCAGTACTACCCTCCATTCCTATTGCACCTATTCCCTTTCCCCTTCCCCTTCAGAAAAGGGAGGTCATTTCCATTGAGCTAGTTTTTCAGTTCTGTTGGATCTCAGTGGAACAAAGAACACAAAGGCCTTTCCACATTGCTTATAGTCACAGAATTCCTCTCCAGTAAGGATACTTTTATGATGATGATGATGACTCTAGATTTGTGCAAGGCCTCACCATTTTAACACATTCATAAGTTCTCTCAGTATGAATCCTTTCATGATGATGAAGATTATACAAATATGGAATGGTTTCACCATGTTAAAAGCACTGTTTTTGTCCATTAGGATTTCTTTCATGAGTGTGAAGATGATTCTGAAGTACAAAAGTTTTTTCACATTGGTTACAGTCAGACAGCTTCTTTCCAGTATGTTTTCTTTTATGTATTAGGAGATGTTATGTGCAAAGGCATTGCCACATAGTTATATTCATATGGTTTCCCTCCAGAATGTGTTGTTGTCTTAGGAGATGACTGTTACATGCAAAGGTTTTATTCACACTAATTACCCTCACCAGGTTTCTCTCCACTGTGTGTTTTTCCTGTTTTCGGAGACTACTCTGCTGTGCAAAGACTTTATCCCGTTGGGTATATTCATAAGGTTTTTTTCCAGTGTGTGTTCTTTTATGGCTTATGAGATGACTGTTTTGTACAAAGGCTTTGCCACACTGGTTACATTCATAAGGTTTCTCTCCAGTGTGTGTTCTTTTTATGGCTTATGAGATTACTGTTTTGTGCAAAGGCTTTACCACACTGGTTACATTCATAAGGTTTCTCTCTTTTAGTGTGTTTTCTGCAAAGTTCTTTTTATGGTTTATGAGATGACTGTTTTGTGCAAAGGCTTTACCACACTGGTTACATTCATAAGGTTTCTCTCCAGTGTGTGTTCTTTTATGTCTTATGAGATTACTGTTTTCTGCAAAGGCTTTACCACACTGGTTACATTCATAAGGTTTCTCTCCAGTGTGTGTTCTTTTATGGCTTATGAGAGTACTGTTTTGTGCAAAGGCTTTACCACACTGATTACATTCATAAGGTTTCTCTCCAGTGTGTGTTCTTTTATGGATTAAGAGAGTACTGTTTTCTGCAAAGGCTTTACCACACTGGTTACATTCATGGGTTTTTCTCCAGTGTGTGTTCTTTTATGGTTTATGAGATGACTGTTTTTGTGCAAAGGCTTTACCACACTTGATTACATTTGTCTCCAGTGCTTCTCTCCAGTGTGTGTTCTTTACATTTGATGCTTCTCTCCCTGTGTGTTCTTTTTAGATCAGTGGTGGTATAGGGAAAGGCTTTACCACATAGAGTGCATTTAAAGGGTTTCTCTCTAGTATGACTGCTTTCATGCCTGCAAAGAAAATTGGCACATGTGAAAGATTTACCACAGTCATTTCATTACACTAATAAATATATTTATCTATATGAATTAATTTCATAATTTGGTCTAATTGTAAAGAAGAATCAAATTTTAAAAGTTTTATCACTTTATTTACATTCACGGTATTCCCCTTCATTATGGGTATTTTTGAAGATTCCTGTGATGATAAGAGCATTTGTTATGTGGATCACTTTTATAGCATCATTTTTCTATAAGAGGTTTTCTCCTATATATGAAGAGTATTGTAAGAATTCAGAGTTTTACCACAGCAATCCCATTCACAAATTTTTGTACTGTATGAATGATACTTCATTTACAAAGTGAATGACCGGACAAGCAGAAGAAGTTCCAAATTCCTAGTATTTATAGGTATTTTCAGCAGTATGAGTTTGCTGATGAATTCTCAGTGAAGATGAAAAACCAATTAACAGTAACCATTTATCACATTCAGAAAATTTACTCAAAATGGGGACTACTACAAAATCAATTGTTCTTGGAGAAAGACAGGGACACTGCTTCTTTCAATATCCCTATGCTCATGTGTCTTAGAAACATTTTGACATATGATATACCAGTTTAATTTACAAGATTAATAAAGATTCCCACATTGAATTAACACAGTTTGTTTTTTTCATCATCATAGACATGTCATATAGGGATTAAGGTTTCTCCACAACAATATTCTTGATTCTCATAAGCTGCTCCTTTCACTAAACTTTACAATGTTACTGCACGAAAATGAGTAACACTGGTTCTACTATGAAATTTTTGCTTATTAGAAGGTTTTGGACACATACTGATCACCAATTCAGTGTGTATACCTCTTACAATATCTGAGTAGATAGAATGAGACTAAACAGATTGGCAGTTCAAGTCAGTAGCTGTAATGTCCATATGATTCAAATGGTATTTTTGTTACAATATTATTTTATTTTCTTCTATCTTAGGGAGTGCCTTGTAAACACAAATCAGATACCTGACATTGAAGTACATGGAATTATGAGATTTTAATGATCATCAGTACACTTAAAGCAGTGCTGTTTTTACACTGTTGCTTTTCTTTAAAACTTCCAGGACACAGCCATGTGTGCTGGTACATGCCTTCAATCCCAGCACTTGTGGAGGCAGAAGCAGGCATATCTGTGTGATTTTGAGGTCAGGCTGGTCTAACAAGCAAGTCTAAGAAAGTCACAGATACCCAGAAAAAAAAAAAAACTATTTCAAAAACAGAAAATAAAAAGCAGCCAATAAACAAACAAACAAACAAACAAACAAAAAAACACCAAACTTCCAGGACACATTAAAATTTAAGATTTATATCTGTATCAACATGCACATAAAGTTACCTTTTATTACTTGTAGAACTTTGAAAATGTTCTTCAATATTATGGTCATCCCAATTGTAGCCTAAAATATAGTACAAGAAAATATATATTATTGGAAATATCATGTTATTATTAAGGCAAAACTTAAATCACTATCTTCTGTGACCCTTAGAACCATGCCTGATTTATTTACCTCATTCCTCCTCATTCTCAATTGGAATTACAGAAGAGGATCAATAACAAAGTAAGAGTTGTCTCTTTATTTTAAAAGTGAAAGAAAATTTGCAGTCTTACCTATAGCAGTGAGGTTTTCACAGGTCTCTAGCATCACATCTTTGTAGAGTTGCTTCTGGGAAGGTTCCAGCAAGGCCCACTCTTCTTGGCTGAATTTCACATGCACATCATTGAAGGTCACTGAATTCTAAAATATGCCATACATTTGTACAACAGAAACAGTGGCAACAATATAATTTATACTTCATTGTCAATATAATCATATAATTCTACTGCTTCTTCAATTTATTTTCTGACACAGAAGTGCGAATGTTATACAGTTGGGTGCTGTGCATGATGTGAAGTAGGGGAGATGAAAAAGCCTAAAGGTTAGATTGAAAAAAAAAAAAAAAAAACGCTTTGAAAACCTGTGTTAACCTGTGTTTCATCAGTTTGTAAGACATGAATATAAAGTAGCCATTAGTTGGGTTCTTGAGCAATCTATGAATCATCTTCAGTTACTTGGGTGAGTAGGTCAGGACCCTGTCATGATACAAGTGGAAGGACAAAACACAGTCATGATATTTTATATAGCAACAAATGAGATGTGTTGATCAGGGGACACTGAACAGATGGGTAACATCAGTCAAAAGACAACATGGTACTGAATATTATGTTTTGACCAGGGCTCAGGGATGTGGCATATCAGTATGTGAAAAGGAGGGCTCATATATTTGTGGAAGGGAAAGTGGACTACAGTGAATACATGGATAAAAATAATGTGAGTGGCAAGCAACAACAATCATAGCCAATAACACCATATTTCTGAGTGACCAGACAAAAGAAAAGGAATAGAACACATGATTATTCTTTGATCATTGTTTTGTATATCCTCCTTACTAAATAATGTAGTCTATAGATTAAAAATAAAGATTAAAACTTTTCTATTAAAAAGAAGTGTTAATGTTATCACTAATTCATTTTAGAAGAAAACGGAATAACAAGTTTTAACTGTATCATATCTGAACTTTTTGAAGAGGATATAGCTTTGGAATAGACATGGCAGTTAATGTGGACAAAGACAAACAGAGAGAAGAGTGTGAAATAGAGAGACAGAGACATAGAGACAGAGACACACAGAGAGAGAAATTAACAGATGAACAATACTAAGTACAGATCAGAGAAATTTATTAACAGTTACTAACTACAAAAAATGGTGGACAAGCTGGGTTTATTCTGTCATGCCTTCAATTCCATCACTCAGGAGGCAGAAGCAGCTGTATCTTATTGAACTGGACGTCAGCATTATCTATGCAAAGAGTTCTAGGACAGCCAGGTCTATATAGTAAGACAGAGCCTCCCTAAAAGTCAATCAAACAAACACAAAATATTGAAAGAACTCAGAGGTCTTTACTGAAGCTTCTACAAGGAATTATACATTCACTCCTGTTGTATATTTATTTTCCAGAAATCTGTACTGCCCCAGCTTAAACTGTAACTTCAATGATATCTTACTAAAAGGGAATGCATGTTTAAACAGCTAAAAATAGAAAGATGAAAATATTAGCAATGTAAATGCTGATCATAAATAAGCAACATAAGATAGGAGAGATGGCTCAGCAGTGAGGAGCTCTTGCTGCTCTTTCAAATAATTGGGCTCAATTGTCAGTGATTACCTGGGACCCACTACTATCAATTGCTATAAGTTCATGAGTTCTGAAGACATCTTTGGACTACTGTGAGGATTAGGCACACAAGAGGTTCATATTCATGCATACAATCAAAATACTCATATTCAGTAAAAATTAAAAATAGATCCCAGATGGCAGGGCTGATTGCATACTGTGTCTGATAAGCTGGGTAGCAGAGACTGCACAGTGACCAATAGTTGGATCTGTGGGCCCCAAACACCACTGACTGTGTTTCCTAGGTGAAGAAAAACCAATGATGAGGGAAACAAATTGGGTTCAACCTCAGAGCACCCAGCTAATGTCTGGGAAAATTCCTTGGATGTTGCAACAGGAATAAGGTTTTCAAGCAAATGGATCCAAGAAGCAAGCAGGAGTAGCTATTCTAATATCTAATAAAACAGACTTTCAACCAAAATTAATTGAAAGGGATGAGGAAGAGGGAATCCAAGATGGCATTGCCAGGAGGACCAGGACAGGAACAGGACAGCAATGTTGGTACAGCAAATAAAAGACTGAACTCTGGGCCCTAAAACAACAGCAATCGTGTTTCCCAGGTGAGAGGAAACTCCGTGGTGTGGGGATCACTCAGTTCCACTCTCAGGTTACTCAGTGAGAACCTGGAAAATATCCCAGGTGCAGGATACACCTGTGTGTCCTGATCACCTTCCTAGGCCAAACCATGTGCTCCAGGGCACCAGAGACTGGGAGCCCAGTCTCAAAAAAAAAAAAAAAAAAAAAAACAGGGAAGAAGAAAGTGGGACTGACCAGGTCACCCAGTCTATCCCTGAAAAGGTCCTGCAGACCTGGGTGCACAGCTGCCAGCCTTGAGTGGGGCTCCAGTCACTAGACCTGCATGCCCTACTCTCCATCACAGACAGAACTGTGTGCCCCAGGACACTAGAGGCTGGGTTTCCCTGTCTGGAGAAAACCCCACAGGCAGGGAAAGAGCAGGTCCCAGCTTAGAGCACTCAGCCAACTCCCCACACACCACCACTACCACCACCACACATGGGAACATTCTTGGAAATGTTCTCAGGTTCTTTCCCAGTCACCAGCTTGGTAGCCATCTGGCAAAGTGCCTACCCATTCTACACACCACCCAAAACACCACAGACTGGGTCTTCATGTTGGGAGAAAAACCCAAAGGTGGGGGAAAACATCTGGCCCTACCTCAGGACACCTAGCTCTGGAAAAGTTTCTGGTTATTCACAGGCTCCAGACTCTAGCCTCCTGCTGCACATGTGAGAGCAGTGCTCAGCTGCCACGGATTACCACTTGGGTACTGGGGCACAGAGCTCTAAACTCAGACCTATAGAAGCCTGGGATCCCCAAGATCAACCCCAGATACTGCTCCAAGGGACAACCAGTTATCCCTAACTAAACTGACCAAACCATGGGGTACCCAGGTTACAGCTGCAGCTCACTAAATTTACAGCAAGAAAGCCAGAAGCAGGACAACTGTCTCCAGGACTTCTCTGGGTGAGAGGAGAGCCCCCTTGACTAACAAAGACCACAATTACTGCTCAGGTCTCTATGCCTGAGGTGAGTTTTTGGCAATTCCTGAAAAATACCTGCTATTCAGTGACCATACCCCAAAAGCTGAGGAGGCCTCCTTTGGGAAAAAAATCATCTTCCTGTCAAGGGGATTATCCCCACCACAGGATTCAGGAAGCACCAGAAACTAACACCCAACACCTAAGATAGCCAAATGGGTAGAGGCCAGTGTAAAAGCTCAAAAAAAAACAGAGCAATATGGCATCTCCAGAACCCAGTTATTCAGGGCAAGCAGCCCTGGACATACCAGGGTAAATGAAATTCAAGAAGATGACCTTACATCTGTGCATTGAACAGGATAATAGAGGAAAAAAATAAACTGAATAAAGACCTAGATGAAGATAAAGTCAAACAGATTATTGCCATTTGCAAAGAAATGGTTCAAGATAAAAAAATCAAACAAGATTATGGACATCCTAAAAAAATACAGGAAAAAGCCAAACAATTTGTGGCTTTAGAGAAAAAATATTTAAAAAAATCACTAAAAAGATATTAAAGAAACAGAGGATTGTTACATACAAACAGCTGAAGGAATTGAAGGAAAATACAGTCAGAGAAGTGAAGAAAATCAATAAAATGGCCAAGATCTGATAAGAGAATTGGAAAAATCTCTTCACAAGTGGAGGAAACTGTGGAAGAAAAGAACTTAGGGAGGAAAAGGAACTACAAAGGTAAGTATAAGTAAAGTAGACTATTTGCAGATGATGGAAGAAAGAATCTTAGGTGTGGAAGACACAATGGAAGAAATAGATTTTAGCTGGATCAAAGAAAATGTTAAATCTAAAAAGCCCTCCTGACACAGACCATCCAAGAAATCCAAGACAACATGAAAAGCAAAACCTAAAAATAATAGCCATAAAGGAAAAAAGATTCCCTCCTCCAAGGCCCAGAAAATATTTTCAAAAAAATCATAGAAGAAAATTTCCCAAAGATAAAAGAGAGGTCTATAAGAATACAAAAAAATGGCATCTACAGAACACCCAATAAATTAGACCAGAATAGAAAATCCTCCCACCACATAATAAACAGTAAACTATACAGAACAAAGAAAAATACTAAAAGCTGCAAAGGAAAAAGGCAAAGGCCACATATATTGGCAAACCCATCAGAATCACACCTGGCTTCTCAAAGAGACTAAGAAAAAGAAGCAGAAGGGCCTGAACAGATATCATGCAGACCCTAAGAAAACACAGATGACCTGATATCAGGCTAATTATACCCAGCAAAGTCTCAGTCAAATAGATGGAGCAAACAAGATATTTAATGACAAAATAAAAATTTAAACAAATACCTACCCACAAATCCAGAGGTACAGAAGCTCCTAGAAGGAAACACAACCTGAGGAAAAAGCTAACTACATTCAGGAAAACACAGGAAATAAATAATGTCACCTACAGCCAAACTAAAAGTAAATGAAATACACAAAAATTCACTACCACAAGCAACATCAAAATAAAAGGATCTAACAGCCACTGGTCATTAATTTCCCTCAACATCAATGGAGGTCAGATAACACTCTAATAAAGACACAGACTAACAGAATGGATATGTAATTCTCCAACAATCTGTTGCATGGATGCAAGAAACACATCTAAGTCACAAAGATAGACAAAATGCCTGAGAGTAAAGAGCTGGAAGGAGGGTCCAAGCAAATGGACCCAAGAAACATGCAGGAGTAAATATTCTAATGTCTAATAAAACAGACATTAAGTATATGGAATCCATGACAATGTAATCCACCATATAAACAAATTGAAAAAAAACAAAACAAAACAAAACAATTGAAAAAAAAAATTTTCTTAGATGGTGAAAAAATATTTGACAATATCCAACAGTTATTCTTGTTTAAAGTCTTGGAGAGACTGGGGACAAAGGCACATATCTAAAAATAGTAAAGACAGTGTAAAGAAACCCCATAGAATAATATCAAACAAACTAAATGAAAAGAAAGTTAAATCAATTCCACTGAACTTGGGGACAAGACAAGGCTACACACTCTCTCAATCTCTTCAATACAGTACTCAAAGTCCTATCTAGGACAATAAGACAACTAAAGGAGATTACAAAATTGATAAGGAAGAAATCAAATATCACTATTCACAGATGATATGACAGTATACAAAAATGACCCAAAAATTCTACTGTAGGGAACTCCTACAGTTGAAAAACACTTCAGCAAAGTGGCTGGATATAAAGTTAACTAAAAAAAAAACAAAAAAAGCAAAAAATGTATACAAAAAGACAAATGGACTGAAAAGAATTAGGAAAATAACACCCTTCACAATAGCCAGGAAAAAAAAAAAAAACAAAAAAAATGTTTGATGTTATCCTCAACAAGCCAGTAAAAAACCTATATGAAAAAAAACAAAAAAAACAAAAAACTTCAAGTCTGTGAAGAAAGAAATTGAAAAAAAGATACCAGAAGATAGAAATATCTCTCATGCTCATGGATCAGTAGGATCAACATAGTAAAAATTGCCATCCTAACAAAAAACAATCTACAGATTCAATGATATTCCCATCAAAATATCAACACAATTCCTTAAAGAACTTGAAAAAACAATTCTCAGCTTCATATGGAAAAATAAAAAAGCCAGAATAGCTAAAACAATCCTGTACAATAGGAGATCTTCAGTAGGTATCACCATCCTTCATCTCAAGCTCTATTATAAATCAATAGTAATAAAAACTGCATGGTACTGGAATAAAAAACAATCAGGTGGATCAATGGAATTGAAGTGAAGACCCATAAATAAACCCACACACCTATGGACACTTGATTTTTGACAAAGAAGCCAAAACCATGCAATGGAAAAGGACAGCATCTTCAACAAACAGTGCTGGTCTAACTGGATGTTTACATGTGGAAAAATGAAAATAGATCCATATTTATTACCCTGCACAAACTGTAGTCCAAGTTGTTCAAAGACCTCAACATAAAACCAGATACACTAAATCTGTTAGAAAAAAAAAAGGGGAAAGATCCTGATCTCTCATTGGCATAGAAGGTAATTTCCTCAACAGAACACCAAGAACACTGGCTCTAAGATTCCTCAACAGAACACCAAGAACACTGGCTCTAAGATCAAGAATTAATGAATAGGATCTCATGAAACAAAAAGCTTCTATGAAGCAAAGAACTCTGTCAATAGAACAAAATGACCACCTACAGCCTGACAAAAGATCTTCACCAACCCTACATACAACTGAAAGAGAGCTAATAAACAATATATATAAAAAATAAAGAGCTCAAGAAATTAAACTCCAACAATCCAAATAATCCAATTTAAAACTGGGGTACAGAACTAAACAGAGATTTCTCCACAGAGGAATATCAAATGGTGGACATTAAATGCTCAATATCTGTAGTCATCATGGAAATGCAAATGACATTCCATCTTAAACCCATCATGGCTAAGGTCAAAACCTGAAGTGACAGCAAGTTAGTGAGAATGTGAAGAAAGAGGAACACTCCTCCATTGCTGGTGGGAGTGCAAACTTATACAACCACTTTAAAAATCAATCTGATGCTTTCTCAGACAATTGAAATAGTGTTACTTCAAGACCCTGCTCTACCATTCCTGGGCATATATCAAAAAGATGCTCCACCATTCAACAAAGATATTTGCTCAACTATGTTCATAGCATCTATATTCATAATAGCCAGAATAGGGAAACAAACTACATGTCTCTCAACTGAACCATTGTTTTACAGAAATTGTGGTACATTTACACAATGGAATGCTACTCAGGTATTTAAAAAAAAAGGAAACCATGAAATTTTCAGGCAAGTGGATGAAACTAGAAATGATCATCCTAAGTGAGTTATTGCAAAACCAGAAAGACATGCATGGTATTTACTCATTTGTAAGTGGATAATAGCCATAATATAGGATAAACATACTACAATCCACAGATCTAAAGGAGCTAAATAAAAAGAGGACCCTATGGAGGATGGTCAAGTCTTATTCAAAAGGGCAAATAGAATCAACACCAGAAGTGACTGAGGAGAGGGAACAGGATGAGAGCCTAACATACATATCCTCCAAAATACTCTACCCAGCAGGGGTTCAAACAAATGTTAAGACTCACAGCCAAACTTTGGGTAGAGCACAAAGAATCATAGGAAAGAGTAGGGGATAGAAAGTAGAAAGACCCAGAACTGGCAGGACCTCCATAAGAAGACCAACAAGGACAACAAATCTGGGCCCATGGGGACTTGCAGAGATTGATGCACCCACCAAAGACCATTCATGAAGAGGAACCAGACCCCTGCTCAGATGTAGCTGATAGGCATCTCAGTCTCAGGTGGGATCCATATTAAGAAGAGTAGGGGCTGGCTCTGACATGGACTCTGTTGCCTGCTCTTTGATCACTTTTCCCTGGTAGAGGGGGCATTGCCACACCACAAAGGAAGAGAATGCAGGTAGTCCTAGTGAGCCTTGATAGGCTGGGGTCAGATGGTAGGAGAGGAGGGCTCCCCTTATCTGAGAATTGGAAATGGGCTAAGGGTGAAAGAGGAACAGAGGGGTGAAACCAGGAAGAGACAAGGGAGGGGGCTAAAATTGGGATCTTAAGTGGATAAATTATTTTTAAATTTTATTTATTTATTTATTTATTTATTTACAGTTTTTTTATTCAATTTGTATTTGTATACCCACTGTAGCCCCCTCCATCATCTCCTCCCAGTCTCACCCACTCTCCTTCTTCTCCCCCTATGCCTTTTCCATATTCTCCTGATAGGGGAGGATCTCGTCCCCTTCTATCTGACCCTAGCTTATCAGGTCTCATCAAGGATGGCTGCACCATATTCCTCTGTGGCCTCAAAAGGGTGCACCCCCCAGGAGGAGGTGTTCAAAGAGCTGAGTTCATGTCAAAAAATAAATTATAGAAAAACAAATTTAAATTAAAACAAGTTAAGTGTGAATAAAATAAATAAATAAATAAATAAATAAAAAAAAAAAACACAAACAACAGGTAGAAAGAATGTCACACACCTGCAATTCAATAATTCAGAAAGCTCAGACACTGTTAGTGTCATGAGTACATGCCATCCTAAGAAATTAAATATACTCTCTGCCAAATTTCAAGTGCAAGATGTGGATGAAGATCAGCACAACATATTCTTGCATATACAAAACAAAACAAAATTAAAAAAAAAAAAAAAATGCTATATTCCATGTTCAGCAGCCAATGTTGATATTGATGCTGATGCCAGGCATGTTGGACTAAATTTAAGCCCAACACTAGACTGGAGTTACATCTGTAAGTTCAAAACCTTTTTGGTCTACATACCAACTTTCAGGACAGCCAAGGCTACAAAGAAACTTTTCTTCAGTGTCAAAAACAGAAACATGATCTTCTCTGGGAGCTTTTTTGATTCAATCAAATAAGTTCTGACCAAATTCACTATAGGCTTATTGTCATCCCATGATGAAAATGTAGTCTAACCTCAATGATCCTAAAATTCTGCCATAGCTCATATACTGTTCAAATGTTCACAGTCTCTTCTGATATACAAGAGAATCTCTTGGGTGCCACATCTTGTAACATCAGAAGCAAGTTACATCATTCCAACATAGATGCACAGAATACCCCTTCCCATTCTAGTATTGAGAATGCATATATAGTGAGGGAAGACTGGACCAAGAAAAGAAGTTCAGCAAGGAAAACAACAAATCCTGTTGCTGTTTCAAAAGGCTTAGATGGTCCTATCCCTGCAACATCTCATACATCTCTCAGTTTGGTTACTTCCACTACCTATAGGCAGCACTCTATGGGAGGTGTCTCCTAACTTAGGTATCTCAACAACTTGTACTGTCAAGATGCAACTCAGGCTTCACCCTCACCACTTCATGCAATGAACCTTTATATTATCTTCACTGGGGATCTGACTCTGCCAAACGCAGATGGCTGGCACTGTGCTGAATTGAAGCTACAAAGAAAGAATCTATTACTTTAAATTTTGCATTTTTTTTTTTTTTAGAACCAGCACAACATGGATGAGCCTGTCAAGTTGTATTCTACATTTGGGTGGACAAATTGGGATGGACCATACCACACTTGGACCACTTTTGGAGCAGGTTTTATATGAAATTCCTTCCTGATACTAGGAATCACTCTGCCTACAATTTCCATTAACATAAAAATTAACAGTGAGGAGTATAACTGTATGGGCACCATATTAGGCTTCAAATCCAGAGCTATGACCTTTTCTTTGATGTTGATAATCTCCTTGAAAATTACTGTCTCTGTTTCAGCACGTGACTGCCATCTGAACCTACCTAGTGATGTTTTTCTCAACAAACCAAAAACTTTACATTTATTTTTGCTCCACTTGTCTTTTTCTTTCACTGTGGTCCTGAATGTCTCACTAAAAATAACCATTCAACAGATTTAGTATTCCAAGTAAGAAATCCAACCTATTATTTTTTAGTTCTGCCTTACTCAATTTCTCAAGGCATGCACAGAGTAAGTATGATTTGCAGCTTAAATATCACACAAATGACCTCTAGCTTAATTTTCCATGGAGTCTGTTGTCCTATGATATAGACTTCCTCTGTCTGCATTATTCTCAACACTCTGATTTTCTAGGTCTTACAAGAACAGCTGATGAAGATCTGTATACAGTTTTCTAATGCTTTTGACATCTTAAATCATGATGTTTTCCATAAAAAGAGAGCATTCCAAGGTTCTTTCCAGCAGTGAAATCAGTCTTTGCATATAATTTTTGTTCCAATTTGCCACTTTGTTGCTGTGACTATATCCCCTAACCAAAAGCATGTCAGCTCATGAATGGGTTTATTCATTTAGTTTGGTACTGTCAGATCACAGTCCATCATTTTGGGAGCTTAGCATAGGCAAAGCCTATAAAAAGCAAACCTGTCTGAAAAGAAAAGAAAACAATAGAAAAAAAAACAGAAAGAAAGATGAAATAGCTACATGTGTCAAAGAAAATGTTAAATCTAAAAGTTCCCTACCACAAAACATCCAGGAACTCTGGGACATTATGAAAAGACAAAACATGCTAATGATCAGATTAACAGAAGAAGGATGAGATCAAAGGTCCACATGAAATTTTCAACAAAATCATACAAGAAAAATTTCTTAACCTAAATGTCTATCAAGGCAAAAGAAGCATACAAAACACCAAAGAGACTGGACCAGAAAAGAAATTCCTCTTACCACAGAATAATCAAAACTCTATACATACAGCACAAGGAAAAAGAATAGGAAAAGCTTCAACAGAAAAAAATAAAATAAAACAAAACAGACCACACTAACCAACCAATCAAATAGACAAAAAAAAAAAACCAAGAAATAAATAAAGGCAGATCTTTGAAATTAATCTTGTATTCTCAGTAAAGATGCTGGAAGTTGAAGAGCTTAGACAGTGTGCTTCTGACTCTTAATAAACTACAGAAGCCAACACAAATTATTAAGCATGCCCAGAGACTTTCAATCAGCAAATGGAGAAAATAAGATGCTTCATGATAAGGTCAAATTTAAACATATGTATCTATAAATGTAGCCCAACACAGGGTGCTAAATCAACCAACACCACTACCAAAATACCAGGATTTACAATCACTGTTTGTTGATATCTCTTAATACCTTTAACCAAAATTCACCAATAAGAAGACACAGGTTTACAAAATGGATGATAAAACAGAATCCGTCCTTCTTCTAAATACAACAAAAACAGCTTCACATCAATCATAGACAGTATCTCAAGGTAAAGGGTTGGAAAAAGATATTCCAAATTAATGGACTGAAGTATCAAGCTGGTATAGCAATTTTAATATCTAACAAAACAGACTTCAAACAAAAACTAATCAAAAGATGGCAAAGTACAATACATATTCAAAGATATCCAGCAAGATAACATTTCAATACTTAACATCTATGCCCCAAACATAAGAGCACCCAATTTATAAAAGAAACACTTCTGCAGCTTGCATCACATCCTGGCCCTAATAAACGGATAGGGGAAGACTTCAATACACCACTCACACCAAAGACAGGTCCTCCAGCCCAAACTGAACAGAGAAATATTCCAGCTAACTAACATCAAAAAATAAATATACCCAAATAATGTTTATAGAACATTCCACCCAAACAAAAAGATTATTCCCTCTTCTCAGAAACTCATATACTGTTCTCCAAAATTGATGAAATACTTGAACAGTGGAAGTATCAAAAGATATAAGAAACTAGAAATAACCTCCTGCATCCTATCAGACCACTATGGTTTAAAGCAGCACATCATCGATAATAAAAACAGTAGAAAGCTTACAAACTCACGGGAATTGAACAACTCTCTACTGAATAAAAAATGGATCAAGACTGATATAAAGAAATTAAAGTCTTTCTAGAAGTCAATGAAATGAATACACAACATATCAAAAAAACTCACAGTACACAATGGAAGTGTTGACCAGAAGACAGGCTATAGCACTATTTTTTCCATTCAGAAAAAAAAAAAAAAATCAGAGTGATCTCTTACTAGCAACTTAACACCACACATAAATACTCTAGAACAAAGAAAGTAAGCATAACCAAAAGGAGTAGACACTGAAAAACTATTGAACGGTGTCTTCACTGGTAAAACCGAATGTTTCTACAGGAAAAAAATGGTGGATCCTATCAAAATTGATAATGATTAGATTTGAATAGTAGAGATCTCCTGACTAAGCAGAGGTAACTGTTCATCAGACAGTGTGGTCATTCAGTCCAAACTAACTTAATAAAGACTAAAGTTTTTTTTTTTTTTTCTTAAATAAAAGAGGATACTTTTGTTGTTTCATATTAAAAACAGGTAAGAGGTTTAAAATGTTTTAAGTAAATTGAAAGGTATAAACTTGTTTGAGTTGGAGTAATTTGGAGTGAATATAACATATATGAGCAGCATGGTGATAGACCATGCATTTAATCCCAGCAGAGACAAGCAGTTCTCTATTAATTAGTAGTTTTCTAAATTCAGGAGTTACAATGACAGGGTGTTGGTGGTTCATAGCCTTAATCCCAGCATTTGGGAGGCACATGCCTTTTACATATGGCCTGGGAGGCAGAGGCAGGCACATAGGATTTACAATGATTTTATTTAAAAGCTGCTTTTAAAAGGCAGGCTGAAAATCAAATTGAATGCCTTTTATTATCTAGAAATAAATACACTTTAAGGTATATTTGTAAACAGTCAAAGATTTTTTAAACTTAATTGAGATATTATACTTTTTCTATTTCCAAAAAAATTTTGCTCTATAAAAGATATAATATGCCTAAAAGGTACAACCCTCACCCCTGAATTAGGGATGGGGCAGGGTTTTGATTTAATCTTTTCAGGAGAATAAAATCATCCAACTAAAGAATATGGAGACCACTGGACACATGAAACTTCTGAAGAAAATGACAGATCACCAAAAGAAAATGTCAAAAGAGAAGGAATAAACTGGCCAAATGGTATCACTCACCTTCATGTTGTCTCTTCTGCCTTCTACAGACATAAGTGCAAATTGCCTTTATGTGACTGCTAAAGAACAATCCAAAATCTCTATCTCATATCAGAAAAGCCACCTGGTAAGAAACAGAGGAAAACAGAAAAAATAAGGGATGATTCTATTGTCATAATCTCATAATCTTCTGGCATGATGTGACTTCTGTTCTTACCACAAACTTCAATAATCAAGAATGTGTACAGTGTTTGTGAAAGAATGAGGGGGTGAGAAAAAAAGTCAAAAACATAAGCCTAAAATAGAGACAAGTTTACATGAAAAGACCTAAGGAAACTCTAACGTGAAAAATGTGCACTGGACCAGAGATACCTTTGATTTTCTAATTAATACAAATTAAATAAACACAGATTTCACAACTGCTACAAGACAAACACAAAGTGACACCTAAACTGTTATATTTCTGACCCTCCATCTACTACTAACCTCCTTTCCAGAGAGTCCTTTTGCTCTGGAAGTGGAAAAAATGGAGTTGATCATAAAGATGAGCTATGGCTTGCAGTCCCTCATATCCCCTTGTGGGTTCAGGCACATCCCAGCCCTTGCCAACACTCACACACAAAAAAAATGTTGGAGAATAATTTAATATGTTTCCTGATGCATGGATTATGTCACAAGATGTGGAATCTGCCCTATCCACTTACCTAAAACCAGGCACACCTGACAAAA
Organism: Meriones psammophilus; assembly: GCA_036365155.1. Classification (NCBI taxonomy): domain Eukaryota; kingdom Metazoa; phylum Chordata; class Mammalia; order Rodentia; family Muridae; genus Meriones; species Meriones psammophilus. The sequence goes on along the minus strand of JAEOAE010000737.1, from coordinate 126,131 downwards.
TTCTGCATCTCAGAAATTCATTTTGTACCCTGGAATTGAATTTCTCTAAAGCATGCCATTGTGCCTGGTGGTAGACACAAAGTAAAAAAAAAAAATAAAAAATAAACAAATAATCAATTATTGCTGAAGGATGATCACCACCAACTCTTTTCTTCCAGTTTCAAAACTATTTGTAAAATTTGTTACAAAAAAACCATGTGTGGAATACAACATTCATCATTTCTAGAAATGAGACCTTCAGTTTTCCAATCTGTCCACTGCAAAACCAATGCCTGTGTGTGCACACTAGATAGTGATATTATAAGCACCACAACTTTCTACTGCCCAGGCCACAAAGTCCTCACTTCTCTGGACAATCAACACTCAGGAAGGGTCAGAGGCCAAGGGTCTCTGCCAAGATCACCACATGAGACCAACAGAACCACAGCCTGAACCACAGTCTGAACCACAGTCCATCTCGTTCAAAGCAGATCAGGCTGAGATAGCTCAGCAGCCTGCTCTTCCTGGCCTGGGGACAATGGCCCCACACTCAGCATGACATGGCCTCTGGTCTCTTTCACAGTTCTTTAGAGCTACATCAGAGGAAAATCACAGAACAAACCCATAAACTACTTCCCACTGTTGCTCCTGACGTTTAGGCCTGCCCAGAGTCCCTCATTAGCTTGAACAATGGAGCTGAGTCTCAGGATAGTAGTAGTTACTCTACCAGTGGATCAAATATCAAATAATGCAGATAGCAGAGGCATTCTAGCTTTGCCCTAACCCCTATGGGCACACAGAACACTAGTGTTTATATAAAAGAATGAAAATTGTAATTATTCAATTTTAAAACCTGCTAGCGCAGAGAGACAGAGAAAGCACCCATCTGACCCTGTTACTCACCAAGAAGAAAAAGCCCCAAAAGCTCACCAGCTCAGATGACAGCTCAGGGGCGATAGACCAAAGGAACCCAAGGCCAAAGGCTTTCTATATCAAAGCTCAAAAAGCCAAAAAGCTACCAAGCTAAACCTCCTTCCACTTTTAAACTCTGTCTTAAATACATTTCAGCTGCAAGTTCCACTTACTCCTTAATCCCTGTCAGCTGGTTTCTTGCTTTGCCTCTTGACCTAGGGTTAACATTATTAAATCCTATGCACAGAGAACTTTTGAATTAAATGTATGTTCTAGGGATGAGGAAATCATACCATAATCACCTGTTTACAATAAACAGAAAGTTCTTGGAATTAAAGTTTGTGTTAGGGCTCAACCACACCAAACAGAGCAATGGTTTTTACAGTTCACAATCTGAGGGATCACACTGGGATCAAATATCCTGCAACATCCTCATCTTGGAAATGTTTTAAAATACAATCTTCCACTGTACCAGGGCACCTGCTCATCTTCCCAGATACAGGTCATTTATGTTGCACATTCCATTACACGATCAGTGTCCAGTGCAGTCACCTCTACCTCATAGTTGGGAAGTCCTTCAGACAAACTTCAGTCAAAGCCAAATAGTAACAACCATTAAAGAAACAAATGGCCATGAATTTGAAAGCAAGGAGTAGTTAATGGGAGCTCAATGAAAATGAGAAATAAAACAAAAAGGATATGGCTGTACCTAGGAAAGTTTGGAGTAGAAAGTTCATTATAGATAGACGAGAGAACATAGTCAGACACAGGGAAATCTGGGACAGTGTAAAGTTGACATGACCCTGAGCTATGTGAGATGAGAGGAGAGAGGGAAGTGGAGAGCCAGAACAAAGGGCCAGGAGGATAAATGATAAATGAAAAATACCAGGTAACCAAAATGGTTGGAATACATAAGGAAGGACAGCTGGGAGGAGGGCAGCTCAACTCCTGGGCTAGAGAATTGTGATTGACCCCCATACCTTGTAACAGGTAAGGACTGAGGATGCTGGGAGAACCTGACAGCCAAATCTGCTTTGATTGTTAAGTAGCCACCTTAACCATTTATCCCAGCATTTGAGACGTAAGAGTAGAGAGGAATGAAAATGGTTGAAACGATTTCATTATAATCTTAAAAATTATTTTTAAAAAGTTGAAAATGGCTTTATGGTCCAATATTCTTCAGGGAATTCAAGTATATATTAGAGCACACAAAGTATTACTCACACCTTTCTCTCTCAGGTTGTGCATTTTCAAATGGGGGAGGGAAAGCATTCCTGTTAGGCACTACCACCCCACTTTGTCCAGATCTTCTGTGTGTTTGAACTAGTGTAACTGTAAAAATTTGCTTTCCAGAAACAAGTTCAGCAACTAATCCATATTCTTGATTCTCTTTGTGTATAACTCCCAGCCCTAAGTGTACACTTTTCACATTTACTGACCATCTAAAATTGATTACCATTATCATTGCCATCTTCCCTCCTCCCCTCTCCTTTTCTGTGTTGTGACAACACCAGCTTCAAAGTAGGTCAGTGAACTCAATTCTTACACAGGTCCCTCTTTATTTGTAATCACCCACAAACAAACAAACAAACAAACAAACAAAACCCAGGGAGGTCAGTGGACACTCATTCACTGATCTCTTTTACTTCACACTGACCAGTCAGGGCCCACCTGAAAAGAGTTGCAGGACTATGTTCTAGGCACTGAGCAGTAGAGGTAGCATTCAGTGTTCAAATAAAGTGTAAACTACATAACATGTGAAAGGCTGATCTACAGGAGACATTGCTTTAAACAAAAACAAAAATCAAAGCACTAGAGAAAAAAAAATGAATGAAATTCTTAATGACTGGGAATTATCAGAGAATATTAACTAATAAGAGACTAGAGCAGTGATGCATCAACAAAATAAAATTTAGTAATACCAACAACTGACTTATTTATTTATTTATTATTTATTTATTATGTATACAGTGTTCTGCATGCATGTACACTTGCACGCCAGAAGAGAGCACCAGATTTCATTATAGATGTTGTGAGCCACCATGTGGTTGTTGGGAATTAAACTCATGACTCTGGAAGAGCAGCCAGTGCTCTTAACCTCTTAGTTGAAAAAAAACACATAGGCATACTGACTTTTAAAAACTTCTTGTAGAGTGAAAGCCATTAATAAGATACTGTTTAATGTTGTCCCTGTGTACAATATTAGCTGCTGAGACCTGTAACCTGACAGACACAGCTTTATCCACTAGCCTGTGGCTCAAATTTGAACTGACAGAACTATTTCAATGAGGATTGTACATATGGGCATAGGAAAGTCCATTAATTTGAAACTCAATATTCACTGGATCAAGCTACCTGACCCAAATTGTACACCCACCAATCTGGTCTGTTTTCACTCACATTCATGAATTAATAAATACACATTGGAAAATTACAAATTAAAAGAACTCATCCTGCCACATTTCTAGATAATCCTGGTCAGCAAACATGTGCATCCTCTGATCCTAATCTCTTACAGGCCTGGTTATCATACTACTTATCTGTGGAGTGTTTTACAGGCAGTTTTCCCTCGGCTAAATTCTAGTTTCTCAGCAATAGTAAATCCTTTACATCATCAGTTCTACTCTTCTATATCATAGCTTGATATTGGAGTGCTTTCTGACACAGGGCATATCATTTACAACCCCCACAAAATCCAAATGGATCTTTTAGAACTTAGAGAACCTACCTGACACCCCCAAAGATCACCAGGAACTAGGACTAAAAAAGGTCACCTAAAGGTCACCAGACTAGTGACTCTACCCCAAGGTCACCAGGAATTGGGCCATGTCATAAGATTCCCTACCCAAGGAACAGTCTGAGGATAACCACAAGGATGGAAAAGTATCTTAAAGTGGGACAATTGTGCTGAGCACCTACCAACCTTGTAGAAGATTCAATGACACAGAAAATACCTAACATTCCTGAGGCCTAGAGATAGCTTGCTCAATGTTAGTTATGTTAGCTAGCCAATCACTTTATAAAAAAGCTTGCCCTTGCTGAATGTCACCCAATCCTTTAACTGTTAAACTACAACTTCCTGGTCCTTCCTCAGACCCCAATCAAAACTCTGCCATGCAGCTGCTCAGGGCTCTCCTCTCTGATCCACTGTGTTGGTAATGATGGAGAGACCCAGCTTAAGCCCAAATAAAACTCTTTGCTCTTGCATATATGGTCCAGCTCCTGATGATCTTTGGTGACCCTAAGTGCTGGCCATAACATATGGGTTCTCATATTGGATTCCCAAGTCTCCCAAGCACCCCCAGCACATGGAGCTGAACAACAGCCAGTAAGTGAGGACTCTGTCAGTATCTCTCTGTGTCTGTCTCTGTGCTTCTGTAGTTTCTTTTTTTCAAGACTCGAGGCAAAATGTGTAATCTGTGTGGTGAGAAAGGTTAGAGCTGATGCTTTGGACAGCTGTGGGGCAGAGGGGGCCTGGAAGACTTTCCAGACCTCCCCTCAAAGAGGCACATTTGTAAAGGTAATTGAGTACTGAGTTTTCTGTGATCTCTGGACCTCAGAGAGGATGAATGTGCCCCTATCTGTAAAGGGTGGTAGAGTACCCAGTTTTCTGTGATCTCTGGATCGTTGGACAAGGACAATGCAGTTATCTCCTGTAGCAGAGATTCTCTGATATCCTACTTTCATTTTATTCCACTGCAGGAATGGTGGAATCTGCTGTCTAGCTCTGTGTATTTTTCTGCTGCACAAGCAATGGGATCTAGCTGTTTGTGTCTTGTTTAACTGTTTTGTCCCTTGTTGCCATTTTTTTTTTTTTTTGTCTCTGAGACTGACTGAGGACATGGGACAGAATCCTTCTATCCCTCTAGACTTGATTCTTTCCCATTTCAGGGAAGCTTGAGCTATGCTCCACAGGCTCCAGTGAGAGTGGCAAGGAGGTGCCAAAGGATGGATACAGTATGTGGAGCCCCAGGCTTGGCACCTCTACCAATGTTCTCTGGTCTCTGGTCTGGCAGAGCTTAGCCACTACTCTGGCCTCAGGTCTGGCAGAGTTTGGATGCTGCTCTGGACTCTGATCTGGCCGAGATTTGCTGCTGCTGTGGTCTCTGGTCTGGCAGAGTTTGGCTGGTGTTTGGACTCTGGTCTGGTAGAGATCAACAGATATTTTACTGCTTCATTCTCTGGTCTGGCTGAATGCAGGACACCATTCCAAACTCTGGTGTAGTTGGATGGATCCTGATTTCGGTGTAGGTCACCACTTATGGAACAGGATAGAGGGCCGATAGAGAGACAGGCCACTGTTTTGAGTTTTGGTATTTTCTTCTTCCATTTTCTTTGCACGCATTGTACCCAGTGCATTTTTTCTTGTGTTGTTCTTTTGCGGTTTTGTTTGCTTGTGATGGTCTCAGTGGGCTGGTGACAAAACAGTTGTGATCCATTGTGACTTTGCCTGCCCCATACTGCCAGCACTACAAGCTGGGGCACCTCTGGTCTCCTGTGGGAGCACACATTTCCACATGGTTGGCTGGGAAATCTCGGTTGGAGAGGGATCAGTATGCAGAAAATCCTGTTGGGCTGGACCTTGTTGCCTCCTTGCTTCTTCTCTGAGGAAAGTTGGTGACATGAGGATAGCTCTGGCTTGGAACAATGATTACCAAATAATGCTTTTACCTGAAGCGTATTATAGTTATTACTATTATTATTACTTGGTTAGGGTCCCCTGTAGCCCAGCCTGGCCTTATACTAAACAGCTTAAATTTCTGATCCGTCAGCTCCACCTCTTATCAACTGAGATACACTCCCACCATGTGCTTCCCAAAAAGAAATAACAAAGATTAAAGAGGAAGCCAGAGGGGCTGAAGAGATGGCTTAGTGATGAAAAATACTTTCTGTATTTTTCTGTATTTTCTGTGGGGCTGGAGGGATGGCTCATTCCTTAAGAGGACTGGCTGCTTTTTGTCATGAGTTCAATTCCCAACAACCACATGGTGGCTCACAACCATCTATAATGAAATCTGTTGCCCTCTTCTGGTATGCAGGTGTATATGAAAACACAACATTGTATACATAATAAATCTTAGAACAAAGCAAAACATTCTCTACGTTTTTTTTGCAGAGTTCCTAGCATGTCCATGGTGGTTCACAATCTTCTGTAACTCCTGTTACAGAAAATTTGATGCCATATGGCCTCCTGGGATATAAGGCACACATGTGGTACACTTATATACATACAAGTAAAATAATCTTATCACTCATCTACACAAAAGATAAAAATACCCCCTAAAAAAAAAAAAAAAAAGAGGTCAGCAGGCATGGTGGCACACACTGGATCTCAGTGATTTCGAGGCCATCCTGGTCAACAGAGCTAGTCCAGTCCAGGCAAAGCTAAACAGGGAGATTCTGTCTTGAAAAGCAAAGCAAAACAACAACCAACCAACCAAAACAAACAAACAAACAAAACAAAACAAAAACTATCATAAAGCAAGTGTGGTGACACATGCCTGTAAATGGAGCAACAAGGAGGTCAGGAATGAAGGTCAACCTGGACTATATGAAACTCGGTCTCAAAAACAAAACAGCAGCAGCAACAACAAAACAGCACAAGAATCTGAGTGCCTGAGATGCTTTGGGACATTCAAATTTTTTACCTTAATTCCTGGCTACATAGGAAGCTATTGAGGAGTGTAGTTCTTTGAATGAAAATGACCCCTACTATCTCATATGTTTGAAAATCTGGTCCCCCGTTGGTGGAACAATTTTGGAAAAATTAGTAAGTGTGATCTGGTTGAAGAGTTGTGTCACTGTGGGTGGGCTTTGAAGTTTTAAAATTCCACATCATTCTCAATTAGCTCTTTGCCTCATACTTATAGATTAGGATATAAGCTCTTAACCACTGTTCGCTCTGGTGCTCTGCCTGCCATTACTGTCTGCCACCATGGTCTCTGCCATGCTATTCATGGACTTAACATCTGAAACTCTAGGTACCCAAACAACTGTTTCTTCTATAAGCTGCCTTGGTCATGATATCTTAGCACAGTGATAGAAAAGTAACTAAGACAAGTGGTTTGAAAACAGGATAGAAATGATTTGATATACACTTAACTCAAAGATCTTTTTGTCCTATAAAATTAATGGTAATATTTCAAAAATTTAAACATACACAGATTTTATGCACTGCCTGGGGATGGGTCCATATGGTCTTGTTCTTGATTCCCAGCATAACTTAAAGGGAAACTTACACAATGTTTTGAGTCCATGATGTCCTTCAGATGAAGGAAGAGGATGTCCTCGAATTCCTTGCCACAGGAACCCAGTTAGGTGGCACCAACCTTGACTTTCAGATGAAGCAATACATCTGCAAAAGGAAGAGTGATGGTATCTACATCATAAATCTGAAGAGGACCTGTTGCTTGCAGCTCAGGCTATTGTTGCCATTGAGAACCTTGCTCATGTCAGTGTCATCTCCTCCAGGGACACTGGTGAGCAAGCTATGCTGAAGTTTGCCACTACTCCAATTGCTGCCCCTTTCACACCTGGAACGTTCACTAACTAGATGCAAGCAGCTTTCAGGGAGCCATGGCTTCTAGTGGAAACTGATCCCAGGGCTGAAACCAGCCCCTCACAGAGGCCACTTAGGTCAACCTGCCCACCATCACTCAGTGCAACACAGATTCTCTTCTGCTCTATGTGGACATTGCCATCCATGCAACAACAAGGGAGTTCACTCAGTGGGACAGATGTGATGGATGCTGGCCCAGGAAGTACTGCTCATACATGGCACTATCTCCCATGGGCAGTCATGGGAGGTTATGCTTGATCTTTACTTCTACATAGACTCAGAGGAGACTGAGAAAGAGTAGCAGGCTGCTGCTGAGAAGGCCATGAGCAAGGAGGAATTCCAGGGTGAATGGACTGTGCCAGTTCCTGAGTTCACTGTCGCTCATCCCAAGGTGGCAGACTGGTCTGAGGTTAAGCAGGTGCCCTCTGTACCCACCCAGCAGTTCCCTACTGAAGACTGGAGTACGCAACCAGCCACTGATGACTGGTCAGTTCTCCCACAGCACAGGGTACTGAGTGGGTTGGAGCCACCACTGAATGGTCCTGAGCAACTCTGCAGACACCTGAGCAAAGGGAAAATAGGTGGAAGGAAAATCAAGTTCCTAAAAGCTAAAAACAAACACACACACACACACATTTTACAAACAATAATTTTGAATATTGGGTGTAATGGTGCACTTTCAGGAGGTTGGGGCATAAGGATTTTAAGCTTGGGGTATATAGTGAGATTATCTCAACAATGATGACAACACAACAGCAACCAGAGATCATTTTGAGGCTGGGGTGTGTAGCTCAGTGGTAAATCATGTACTAAGCATGCACAAGGTCGTTCTAGGCCCCATTGTCAGCTCCAAAATACCAACAACAAAGCAGAGTATCAGGGCTCAGAGGTTAAAAGGTCTGGCTGGTCTTCCAGTGGTCCTGAGTTCAATTCCTAGCAACCACATGGTGGTTCACAACCACATATACTTGGATATGATGCCCTCTTCTGGCATGCAGGTGTATATGCAGGTAGAGCACTCATAAAAAAAAAAAAAAAAAAAAACAACAACAACAACAACAAAAACCCAGGCTGGAGAGATGTCTCCGAGGTTAAGAATACAAGCCAGTCTTTTAGAGGTCCTGAGTTCAATTCATAGCAACCATATGATGGCTCCCAACCATCTATAATGAGACCTGGTGCTCTCTTCTTCGGTGTATGTAGAATAAACAAATAAATCTAAGAAAAACCCAAATTTTGGAATCCTTAACTTTTGAACAAGGGGTCTTTCACTTTCATTTTGCACTGGACTCTCCATACTATGTTGCCAAGGCCTCTTTACCAAACATGCAATCTAAGTAAGAGCAACCTGCTAATCTACACAGTACCTATTTATGCTGTAGCCACTAGAGTCATGGGTACTTCAGAAAAAAATGTCAAGACTAAAAGGCCTAGGACACAGTCCATCAACCATATCTGAATTTCTCTTTCCTGCATCCAAAACATAGTTTAAACTGAAAATGGTGTGCTTCATACACAACCTTTTTTTTTTTTTCTCAAGACAGGACTTTTCTGTGTAGCCTTGGCTGTCTTGGCTTTGTAGACCAGGCTGGCCTTTGTAGACATACCTGCCTCTGCTGCTCTGAGTGCTGGACTCACAGGTATGCACCACAGCACCTGGCTTACAGATTTAATTTTAAGACAGGCTCAATGGACTGCTTTTTGTCTTTAGGTTTTCTATATAAGGGCTTGGAAAGTAGATCAGTTGGTAAAGTCTTGCTTTGCATCCATGAAACCTTGCGTTTGGTACACACCTGTAATCCCAATAAGAAAGTGCAATCAGGAGGATCAGAAGTTCAACTTCATCTTTGTGTACTTGGCAAGTTTGAGACTAGCCTGATATATGTAATACCTGATCTTAAAAAATAAGTTTTACATATATAAAACCATCTTTTACATACATCAAAGAAATGAACAAGGAAACAGGTGAGGAAGCTATTATAAACTATCAAGATTAGAGATGACAATGATGTGAGGGTGATGTGGAGATGTTGGAAGTAAGAGCAACAGGACTCAATGATGAATATGGGGCTGAGAGAAAGGCCAGTATCAAGGGTAGCAGCCATTAAGATTCTTTCTTAGGCAAATGAATGGTCTGAGATGTGGTGATGTATCAGGGAAATTTCCAACACATCTCTCAGTCTCCTTTGTTATGGGTTGGAGAAGCAATCTGAAAGGGCCCTGGTTGTTTCTGCTGGATATATGGTCAAATCCAACTCTCAGACTGCCTGCCTGAACTGTAGAGGCTAACCACAAGAATCACTTGCAATGACTGTACAGTGAAACCACTTACTCCTCTGTAGCTCACTGGGGGAGTACCAGGGTGAGAAATACTCCCATTAGCAATCAGCTCCATTTTGTCTTCTAAGGCAAAAAAGGCTCTAGTCTCTCTTATGCAGCTTCATCACTATGCTGTATACCCTTCCTCCCTTGTGGCTCCCAGCTTTCAGAAAAACAAATCTGAACTTGCTTTGTTCTTGCCCTTGTTAGTGAAAGGTGATGGTAGCTATCTTAGGAGGTGGGATGGCCTTCAGCCAACCTCAGCAATCAGGCTCCCCTGTCCAGGCTTATCAGTTTCAGCAGCCTGGCAGTTGTTGGGTGAGAAATCAAAGTATAGTTTTAGTGGATGCTAATGTGTTCATGTGTAGATAGGAACTCACAGTACTTTTAGGCCTTTACCTAATGTCATGGGAAAACTTTATTTACAAAACAGCAATTTACATATCCACTAGTCTATTTAAGACCTTTTTAAAATAAGTATACTCAAGAAGGTAGTGCTCAATTCTAGGTTTGGAAAACAACTTGGATAAAGAAAAAGAAAGAAATCAAAATAAACTTGCAGGTTGGGAATGTTGTTTAATATTAGTAGGAAGAACAATGATTACCTCAGGTTAATGTCAATATTTGCATATATAATTTAAATAATATGCATTTAAAGAGTAAATGGGGGCTAGAAAGATGGCTCAGTGTTTAAGAGAACTTGATTCTCATCCAAAGAACTAAGTTCAGTTTTTAGCATCATGCTGGGTAGATCACAGTTGCCTCTAACTCCAGCTCTGGGGACTCTGACACCCTCTTTTGGTCATCACAAGCAGACCCATACATGTGTACACACATAGAGTTACACACACACACACACACACACACACACACAGAAAATAAACATAGATCTTAAAAAAAGGTAAAATGAAAATCCTACCATTACAAAGTCAATCCAAAATGGATCAAAGGCCCAAATATAAGAGCTATAATTATGTGTGGCTTACATAGAAGTGGATCTTCATGATGTTAAATTTAATAATTAAGTCTTAGATATAAAAATAATATAAAACCAATAAAAGTTTTTACTTCATCAATGTAAAATATTTTTGTCAACGAAAGGGCAATATCAAGAAGATAACATAACAGTCTACAGGAAGAGCAACTGCAGAGTTTATACTTAATAGAAATCTTGTTTTTAGAGTAAACAAACACATACATACACATAAAACCCAAACATGGCTGGGTTAGGGGTATGGCTCAGTACAACAGAACCTACCTAGCATGGGAGAAGCCAAGGTTTGGAGCCTCAGCAGGGTGGGGTAAGGGTGTGGTTAGGCAAAGGACTTGACTAGACATTTCTCCAAGGAAGATTTAGAAATGGCAGACATACACAAGAAAAAATGGTGACCACTGTGAGTCATTAAAGAAATATAAATCAGAAGGACAGTAAGACATCTCCTCAGCTAGACCTGGTGGTCAATTCCATGTTGTTAACCTCAGTATTGGGGGTGAAAATTAGGCAGGAGTATCCAGAGTTTAAGAGTAAACTAGGAAAAAAAAAAGAGTAAACTAGGTTACAGATTAGTTAGGTCTCTAGTGAGACCCTGTCTTAAAAGCAACAGCAAAAGTTAATAATTCATACTTATTTGGCCAGGCAGTTGTGGGGCACACCATTAATCCCAGCACTCACTCAGGAGTATGAGGCAGACAGATTGATGGGTTTGAGGCCAGCCTGGTCTACAGAGTGAGTGCCAGGGCTACACAGAGAAACCCTGTCTTAAAAAGCAAGTAAACAAAAACTAAACCAAAACAAAAACCCCAAACAAACTAACTAAAAGTAATCCATACCTCTTAAGATGCTTATAATATTAAGAAAAAACAAAAACAAAAAAAAAAAAAACAAGAAATCAAGTGTTGACAAAGATATAAAGTTTGAAATAAAGTTAGAATTCTTGTTCAGTGCTGGTAGGTAAAGTCATTACCATATGTAATTCACCACTGTCTAGCAGTGCTACTCCTAAGGATATACCAAGAGAATTCCAAATTGGTACTCAGAGACATTTTTTTTTTCTTTTAAGATTTATTTTTCGTATGTGAGTGCTCTATCTGCATGTACACCTGTATGCCAGAAGAGGGCATCACATTCTAGCATAGATGGTTATGAACTATGATGTGGGTGCTGAGAATTGAACTCAGGACCTCTGAAAGAGCAACCAGTGCTCTTAGCCACTGAGACATCTCTTTAGACCCACTCACATATTTTCTATACATGGTCATGGTGATAGACAGAAAGAATGCCCCAAACTACCAGTGGATAAGCAAATCATTGTTCTGTACGCGTACAGTAGAGGGTTATTCAGTAGTAAGGGAAAATGCAGTACTGATGCTCTTATGTAGTACAAGGCAGCCCTAATGATACATCAGGGATAAAACTAGGAATCAAGCCAGGTGCTGGTGTGATGGCTCATGCCTTTAATCCAAGCACTTAGGAGGAAGAGGCAGGGAGATCTCTGTGAGTTCAAGGCCAGCCTTGTTTATAAAGAGAGTTCCAGGACATTCAAGGCTACACAGAGAAACCCTCTCTCAAAATATCAACTAACCAACCAACCAAAAAAGCAAAACCAAAAACATAGGAAACAATATTCGAGACAAGATTAATTCAAGTTATAGGAAACAGGCAAACCCATAGAATCAGAAAGTGAGTGGTTATTGCCAGGGCCTAGAGAGAGAAATGGTAGTGTATATTTAATGGATTTTGGGTGTGTGATGAAAATGTTTTGAAACAAAAAAGACACCTGTATTCATTGTCCAATGGTGAATATATTAAATGCCACTGGAGTGTATATTTACTTTTATGATATACAAATTTATTCCAAGTATAAAAAGATTGTTTATTTTATGTGTATGGATTTTGCATGTTCATGTGCCACATGCATGCCTGTTTCTGGAGGAGATCAGGGGAGGATACCATGTACCTGGTGTTATGGTTTTGAATTGTCAAGCGAATGCTTGGAGTCAAATCTGGTCTTCTGGATGTGGTCTTCTGGATGTGGTCTTCTGGATGAGCAATACAATGCTCTGAACTGCGTAGTCATCACTTCAGTCCCTTACCCCAAATTAAAAAAAAAATAGGTAAAACTGAGAGAAAAAACCCGACAATAATAATTTTTAAAAATCAGACACAGTCATGTGGTGTCCCTCCCCTTGCGGTAGCTTCAGAGAACACAAGGGCAGTTACAGGGGGCCAACCCTGACTTCATAAGGAAGCTCTTTCTAACGTTGCAGTTAAGCCTTGGAACAGGCTGTCTCTGGAGTAAGTGAGATTCTCTTTACTGAAAAGGTGGAGGAATAGCTCCCAAGGACATGATTGGTGTCGGCTGTTTTGTTTGCTTTAATTATTTGGAAAAACAACCTACTCTTTTTTTTAACAACCTACTCTTCATCACTTCAGTTATGCTGACTCCTCTGCTGACTAGCAGCCATTTACAAAGGATGCTCTGAGTTAAAGTACCCCTCAGTTTCAATTCTTACAGCATGGCCCAGCCCAACCCATTCAGACTCCTGCTGAAAAAGTCTGCCCTGTCACTTGGAATATAGCTTAATGATAGAAGGCTTTCCTAGCATGTATGAGACGCCAAGTTCAATTCCCAGCACGGAATCGCGAAGGGAAATGCTGGCCCATAAAAGAGAACTAGTCAATCACAGCAACTGAGGTGATGACACTTTGGACTCTTTTAATTCACAGCTCTAGTCACTGGCTTCCTGCTAGTCATTGGCAGAAGGTGTATGTGTTTCACTAAGCTCAATGGCATCTACTACATACAATATATTAAGGATCAAACCCCTCAATGAATGATATCCTCACAAAGATAATTTCTAAACCACAGGTTCTGAAAGCTTCAGTCTTAATTTGTGTACACATTCAACTACTAAAACTTCATGATCATTAAGAAAAAGTGACAAAGTAAACTCATCCAACTGTTGTGCCAGCCAAATTTGAAAACATAACTAGTGGATATTTTGGGAACAGAGACTGTCTCTGACATGAACTGATTGGCCCGCTCTTTGATCACCTCCCCTTGAGCGGGGAGCAGCCTTACCAGGCCACAGAGGAAGAAAATGCAGCCAGTCCTTATGAGACCTGATAGACTAGGATCAGAATGAAGGGGAGGAAAACCAGCCCTATCAGTGGACTGTTGGAGAGGCATGGGTGGAGAAGGGGGAGGGTGAATGGGATTGGGAGAGGAGGAGGGAGGGAGCTACAGGGGGGATACAAAGTGAATAAATTGTAACTAATGGAAATTAAAAAATAAAAATAAAGAAATAAAAAAAAATAAACTCAATCAACTAGGATAATCTCTAGACTGGACAAAGAACCCCATGAATTTATCTGATTGCACTTTTGCAATAGAGCAATTTGGAAGTTAATACCTGCTTCAGCTACCAGAACTTGGAGACAAAAAAACAGTGAAATTCAGGTGGGCAGGCCTCCCTGGGGAGAGACAGGACCATTTCAGGAGGATCCCTGGGATGCCCTGATGTCCTGTTCCTAGGAGGAACCCAACTCTCTTGGGCACTCAGAGGAAAGCCCAAGCTGACCGCCCCCAGCCCAGGCAGTCCAGAAAGCATAGGCGCCTCTGAAGATTGCACAAGTCTTTTCCTCCCCAGCCAGCTCGGTGGCTTGTTTCTAAAATTCCCATCTGCACAACATAAACAAAAAACGTGCAGCCAGAAAGCCTTAGCGATGCAAATTCCAAGCTTCCAGCCGAGGGCGAGAGAATCTCCTCCCTGCTGCCAGTGGCAAGCAGGCAGCAGAAAAGAGCAAACTTTCCACAGACCCCGAACCCCTCCATGCCCTTCTCCACGCACTGCAAAAGGGAGAGAAGGCGGAAGGAAAGACCCTGCTCCAGGGAAATAAAGAATAGGGGAGGGGGGGTGTTGAAGCAGATGCCCGGCCTCTAAGAGCTCCGCCTCCGTGGTGAGAATGCGCCCGGCCGCCCACTTTCAGAGCCGCGGGTCGGAGCGGCCTCAGAGGAACCCGAAGGCCTAGCCCGCTCGGGTGGGACGGGGGAGGGGCTTGCGCGAGGCGCGGCGCAGACGCAGTGCGCGCCTCCATTGTCCAGCGTGACGGAAGCGCCATTGCTATGGCAACAGCCGCCAAAGGGAAAACGCTGAGATCGTCCTGGGCCAGGTGGGCAATGGTGGCCAAGAGGGCAGTGACGGGAACCCTCTTCCCGGGCGAGGTGGCGGCTGTCATGGCTCGGTTAGTGGACTACTTCATCCTGGTAGGCTGAGACCAGGAGAAGCCAGGTAAGGGTGTGGGGCGGGCACCGCCCCCGCCACCGGGCTCCGCCTCCGTTGCAGGCTCCGCCCCCGTATTCCGCCTCCGCCCCCAGTAGGCTCCGCCTCTGCTCCCCCGGGCTCCACCTCCCTCCTTCCCCAGGCTCCGCCTACGCCTCAGACTCCACTCCCCGCCTCGGGCTCCAAACCCGCCCCCGGGTTCCTACCCCCGCCCCCGGGTTCCTCCCTCCACCCAGGGCTCTGCCCCCGCCCAGCCCCAGGTTTCACCTCCATCTCCCGGGGTCCGTCCCTCCACCCTCTTGGGCTCCGCCTCCGCCCCCGGGACTCCGCCTCCGTCCGCGGGCTCCGCCTCCGCCCCGTCCTCAGCATCTGGGCTCCGCCTCCGTCCCCAGCAACCATCCATTGGGCTAGGTGGTGCTGGGCCTGTCATCGCGGCTGGGAGGCGAGGAAGCGAGAGGGTTGGGTCCCGAGGTGGAGGAGCGGCAGGTCCAAGGGTATCAGCCATCGCGGTGCAGCCGAGTCTGGCTGGCTGTGGGCTTGTGTGAAGGACCCGCAGGATGGGGTCGCGGGGCGAGGCCAGGGAGGTACAAACCGGAGGTTGGCAGGCTGGGTGGGTCGGGAGAGCCTGCCCGCGTTCAGACAAGAGCTTCTGTGCTGGCTGCTGGTACCGGAGACTGTGCCGTCTAGCCTCAGGGGTTGGGAGGGCGGGAGCACAGTGTGTGGAGTTCCTAAGGATACACTTTGGCCTGCATCCTGAGGAAGAGTGATGCTGGGGCCAGTCCTCCCAGAAAGGAATTGCAGAGTCCAGTGCTGCCTCCTGCCTGCCCTGGGGCTCGTGGGGTGGGGGAGCTTGAACATTCGGGTCGAAAGAAAGCAGGGTACTTGGAAAGCCTACAGGATCCGTGCACATTTCTAGAAACATTTTTTTAGGACCTATGTACAGGCATTCCAGAATGAAATGACTCTTCTTAAGTAAAGACAGCCAGCCAACCACTGCAGGTGCTCTCTCTCACTTAGCTTCCACGTGATTTGATTGTTCTCTTTATTCATCAGAGAATTCTTCATAAAGAACAGTTTGGCAGTTACATTGCTGCTTATACTTTGATGGACTTGCACAACAAGGAGTATACAGCGTTCACGCAGGCTTACTTTCCTATATGTATCTTTTGTTGCTATGTGTAGATAAGCGGGATGTAATAACAGGTTACTGTAGAGCTGGGAAAGGTCTTTTATTTCAGGGTAATTCCAGTTTTACATTTGCAAGGAATTTTAGCTACCAGCTCTGAAGCTCCTTGTCTCAGGAGGTGCTTAGGTTGTTTTGCTGATTGTTGGTCGTTGGTAGCACTAGAGTACTGCTGTTCTACTCATCTATTTTTATTGTTTATTTATCCCTACGAATTTGTTTAAGAGAAGGAATTGTTCACATTTTTTCTCACTACTGCCTAATTGAGGTCACTCAAGAGAATCGCTTGTAGGTTGGTGAGATGGCTCAGCAGATAAAGGCTCTTGCTGGGCAAGCCTGGAGAACTGAGTTCGATCCCTGAATTTATGAAAAGGTGGAAGGCAAGAAGTGATTGCACAGAGTTGTCTTCTAACCTTCCTATGTGTTCCCTAGTATGCATGCTTCACCGCATCATGAACACACACATACACACACACACACACACACACACACACACAGGCTAAAAAAAAAAAAAAGAAGACATTGTGTTGTACTTAGAGAATCTTCCTGCTGCTCCAAAATGTCATGTCATTTCACTTGTCAGTCTCTTACAGACATAGTCTTACCCAGAATGCTAGTGTGGAATATCAGTTTTGTTTTTAATCTTGTTCAGTTTTTCGTTACATTGTTCTTCCCCCTACAACAATTTTATTTGATTTTGTTTTGTTTTCTTTTTTTTTTTTTTTTAGACAAATTCCCTCTATAGAGTCCTGGCTGTCCTGGGATTCCCTATGTAGATCAGGCCGGCCTTGAACCTACAGAGATTTCCCTTCCTCTGCCTCCCAACTGCTGGAGTTAAAGACCACATGCAACTTCCCCACAACAATTTTGAAACAATAACAAACTTGAAAAAAGTTCCAAGTATGGTACACAGTTAATTGCTGTTTTACTTTGGACATTTTGAGAGAAGCTGCTGACCTTATACCCTGTCACTCTGAGTGGTTTAGTGTCAATTTTATGCAAACAGAATGTTGTCCTACATAATGACAGTGCAGTTATTAAAATAGGAAATTCACAGTGGCATAGTATTCCATTTAATGTGGATTTTATTGACTATGTTATTACTCACATAAATGTCAAAAGAAGCTGGTACATTTAACTGTTGCATTGTCCTTTATCTCTTTAGATAAAGAGATAAAGGACAATGCAATATGGAACAGTTCCCTCATCTTTTTCATGATCTTGTCACTTTGATGACTATGGGTCAGTTATATTTTTCTTCATTAATTTATTTATTTGTCCATTTTACAGCCCACTCACAACTCCACTCCCTCATCCCTTGCCAGTCCCAACCTCCCAAACACTTTTCCTGTACCTCCCCCAATCAGCCCACCCAGGCTCATCAAGTTATATCAGGATTAAGTACCTCCTCTTTCACTGAGGCAAGACAAGGCAGCCATGCTAGGGAAATGGGATCCAAAGGGAGGCAACAGAGTCCAAGTCGGAGACAGCTCCTGCTCTAGTTGCTAGGGGACTGACTTGAGGACAAGCAGCCCATCAGTTTCATATGTGTAAGAGGCCTAGGGCTAGTCCAGGCATGTTCTTTTGTTGGTGGTTCAGTTTCTATGAGGCCCCATGGTCCCAGATGAGCCGGCTATGTAGGTCTTCTTGTGGTGTCCTACCTCTCCAGCTCCCTCAATCCTTCCTGTAACTCTTCCACAAGATTCCCAGAGTTCTGCCTAATGTTTGTTTGACTGTGGGTCTGTGTAACTGTTTCCATTATTTCCTGGATGAAGCCTCTCAGATGACAGTTATGCTGGTCTCCTGTCTACAAGCATAGCAAAGATATGAATAAATGACAAAGGCACAGGCTTTGGGGTACACCATTGCTTAGGGGTGAAAGAAGAGGAGCAGCAAATGCATTTTGTGAACTTGGAAGAGATATTCAGCTCTCCCTAATAGATATTATTTTTCTTGTAGGTGATATGAGCCATAATTTTTGTCTAGTTACATGGCTGTACAGAGGAGACTGTTTTCAAATTAAAACAAAGTTTTTAGATTTCTCTTTTTTTTCTTTTTTTCCTTCTTTTTTTGTGGGGGAGGAAAAGGGCCATCAAAAATGGTATCTCTGTGAGTGTAGTCCTGGCTGTTCTGGAATTCTGCCTCAGTCTCACAGAGATCCACCTGCCTCTGCCTCACAAGCACTGGGATTAAAGGCTTGCACCACTTGGTGAACAGGCAGTACTCTTAATCACTGACCCATCTCCAACTCTCTTTAATTTTTAACAGCTATAATCATGTGACTATGACTGGATTAGTTGAATATAAATGGAATGATGAAGACAATGTTTCAAATGTGTTTAAGGAGGTAACGGTGTGTATTCCCAGCTTTTGTTTAGCTGAGACTGGAGATCAACTGGGTGGTGGTGGTTCAGGCCTTTAATCCCAGAGTTTGGGAAGTGAAGTAGAGGCATTTGGATCTCTGCATTAAAAGTGAGCCTGGTCTATAGCTGTAATTTCAGGACAGCCAGGAAACCCACACATAAAAGTCCAAACCAAGCAAGCAAGCAAGCAAGCAAAGGACTGGAGATGTAGCAACCATCTTGGGTAGGAGTAACAGAGCAAAGAGCTAGAAGGATCCTGGATAACTAATGACTGACAGTAGGGTTGCTATAGTAGATCTAGATAGCTGCTTTGTATTTTGTTTTTCTTTGTTTTTAACATGATAAATAATAACATTATATGTTTAAAGCACTATAAATCTGAGTTTTCAGTTTCATGCTTGCAAAAAAGGTACAAGGTGACTGGATGGTTTATCAGGATCCAGGAACATAGATAGTGAAGGAATGCTTTTCAGTGTCATATTTAACCAATTGAGGGCATCACTGAGAGAAGCAGTTACTGAAGAACTTTGTGGTTGAATGTACAGATGATCACTTATATGCAATGTACAGATAAGAGAAGACTGTAAAGTCTCCCTCCTTCCTATGGCCTCACATTTTTGCTTGTGAGTATTTAACTCCATCATTGAGCAGCAAATCATGAACTTCAAGTTTACTCTAATAAATGATGTACTCTTCTGAGAATTTATACAGTTTTTTTTTTCCTTTTTTTCTTTCAGTTTTTGGTTGTTGTTTGTTTGTTTGTTTTCCCAAGATAGGGTTTCTCCTGACTATCCTGGAACTTCCTTTGTAAATCAAGAATGTTCTCCAACTCAGAGATCTGCCTGTCTCTGCCTCCTGAGCACTGCTGGGATTAAAGGTGTGTGCCATCACTGCTTGGCATAAAGGATCATTTTTAACTCTAACTTTCCTTATTTGATTGTTGTTTTTACAAACCAAATTGCAGAATATTGGTAGAAGAAATGATAAGAATTGAAGTTAGCTGATCAAACACTCCCCCCACCCATGTGAGAAATCTCATTGTGATAGGTATGAACATATGTTTGGAAAACTTTGAATGCGTTTTATTAAAACTTAAAAAGACCAGCTCCATGTACTAGTGTGGTCTGGCTTTTTACTTTCCTTTCTTCCTTCCCTTCCTTCCTTCTTCCTTCTTTGACCTTTATAGCTTGGCTATCCTGGACTCATTTTGTAGACCAGGCTGGCCTGGAAATCAAAAAGATCCACCTGCCTCTGCCTCCCTGAGTTGCTGGAATTGTAGGCTTGCGCCAAGATGCCCAACTTCAAATCTTTATTTTTTAAAGGACTCAAAGACATTGTATGAGTAGTTAATAATGCTTGATATGTAAGCCTCACCTGGGGCCTTTCTGTCCTTCTAAGCAGTCAAGATTACACACTCTGGTTTTTCTAGAATTCTTGCCTTATTGTTCTTTTATTTTCACCATGGACCTTTAACAGTTTAAAAGAATTAGGTATTCATAATCTTTGGAGATGAATATAAATTTCAAGGTGATTTTTTTACATTACTGTTTATTATTATCATTTATTACAATTTATTCAAATTGTACTGTGGCTGTGCCCCCTCCCTCATCTCCATCTGCTCACATCCTCCTTCCCTCTTCTGCACCTAAGCCCCTCCCCTAGCCCACTGATAGGCAAGATCCTACTCCCCTTCTATTTGACCCTAGCCTATCACGATGTTTTATACAAGTATCCCTCCTATTGTTGCACACATATTATTACAGTTATATAACCATCTATCTCACATCTATCATCTGTCTATCTATCATCTTTGTCATATTTCTATTACACACACATATCGTTGTGAAAATCTGTTATTTCTTCCAAAGAAACATGGTTCAAAAAAACTATGTTTTAAATCAAAAGTAATCCAATCAAAAATGGGGACAGAGCTACACATAGAATTTTCAGTAGAGGAATATCTCAGAGAAACACTTAAAAATGCTCAATGCCCTTAGTTATCAGAGAGATGCAAATCAAAATGACCCTGAAATTTCACCTTACACCCATCAGAGTGGCTAAGATCAAAAGCTCAAAAGACTATTCAGGCTTGTGGTCACCCTCAGCTACAGACCAGGATTATGGGCAGCCAGGGTATATGAGATCCCACCTCAAGAAACAAAAAAAAAAACAAAACAAAACAAAACAAAACAGTGAACTACTGTGCAGTGATGAACAGAGAAAGTGGCAGAAGATTTGATGGACTTGGCAGTAGGGTTAGCAGGAACTGCAGCAGGTCGATGGGAACAGCAGCTTGGCAGGCACAGTGAGGGGTCTTAGGCAGAGTAGTAGTCTCCAGTGCAGGGCGAGCTCATGCTGTGTCCACCCGTCCATCTCTCTGTCTGCCATTCTCAGTTTTTCAGTAGATTTCTTTTATTTATCTGTGTCCATGTGGGTATACATGCCCGGCAAGGGCCAGGAGAGGGTAGGAGATGCCCAAGAGCTAGACATCGTTGTGATCCACCTGATACAGATTCTGGGAGCCTAATGCAGTCCTCTGCAAGAGCAGCATGTGTCTTAACTACTGAGCTATATCTTCAGTCCAGTTCTCTGGGTTTTGAGGGGACAAGCAGTTGGAAACATGAAGCCCAGGTTGGTCTGGAACTCATCATCCTCCCTCAGCTTCTTGTCCTCCAATTACAAGCCTGCACCTTCATGCCTGCCAGTCTTTTTCTTGAATGGTTTCAGGTCCACATTTTGTGTTCCAGGCCACAGACTGCAGATAACAGTGAAACTGACTTTAGCTCTGTGTCCCTGAGGGTGTACAGACAGAGTGTTTCCTCTGTTGTTAGGGCGAGGCTAGGGTAGAACTGCCACCCTGCTAGGGATTTAAGAATCATGCTGGGACTGTTTTGTCTAGTGTTGATCTGTGGATCCCAGGTTTCTGTAGATCTGAGGTTGGAGCTCTGTGCCTCAGTACCCAAGCAGTAATCAGCAGCAGGTAAGTGCAGCAGTCATGCATGCAGCAGGAAGCTAGATCCTGGAGCCTGTGGGATCCCAGAAACATTTCCTAAACTGCTGTCCTGAGTTTGGAACTGATGTTTCCCCCACCCTATGGTTACCTCCCAACAGGGTGACCCAGTCTGTCCTGTTTTCAGGTCCACAGTTCAGTCTAGGATATTGAGTAGAACACACAGGAGCAGGTAAGTGGCTCTATGCTGCTGACTGGGCATCTGAAGGAACCCAAAAACTTTTCATGAGAACTTGTTGGGGGAGTGTGGGGGATTCCACTGGATGCCCTGAGGTTGGACTTGATGTTTCTTTCACCATGGGGTTTCCTCCCAACAGGAAACCTGGTCCCTGGTGCTTTGGTGCCCACAGTTCTGTGTGGGACAGTGATTTGGGCATACAAGCAGCTCTCTGGCCTGAGCACCTTCTAGAGCACAGACCTTTTTCAGGGATTTTCTGGGTGACCTGAGGTCAGTCCTGATTGCTTCCTACTCCATGGGGTTTTCTCTAGCCTGGAAATCCCAATCTCTGGTGTTGTGGGGCCCACAGTACAGTCTGGGATGGTGACCAGAGCACACAGTCATGTGGCTCTGGGCTGGTGACCTATTGCCTGCAGGGACCCAGGAACTCTTCAATGGTTTATCTGGGTGGCCTGAGAAAAGAAGTGATTACTTCCCACTCCATGGGGTTTGCTCTTAACTTGGAAACACAATTGCTGTTGTTTTAGGGCTCAGAGTTTGGTCTGTTGCTTGCTGTGTAGTCACTGCTCTACTGCTCTGCAGAAACTGTCCTCTTGGTACCACCAACTTTGATTCTCCTTTCTTTTATTAAACATTTTTAAATTTTTTCTTTTCTTTTTTATTTTATTTTAATAATTACAGTTTATTCACTCTGTATCCCAGCTGTAGCCCCTCCACCATCCCCTTTCAATCTCACCCTCCCTTCCTCT
This sequence comes from Meriones psammophilus, assembly GCA_036365155.1. Classification (NCBI taxonomy): domain Eukaryota; kingdom Metazoa; phylum Chordata; class Mammalia; order Rodentia; family Muridae; genus Meriones; species Meriones psammophilus. Next base: position 103,596 of record JAEOAE010000737.1, on the reverse strand, counting down.
TCTTCTCCTATGTCTCTCCCCCAGTCCAGTAGTAGGGGAGGACTTCCTCCCCTTCCATCTGACTATAGTCAATCAGGTCTCATCAGGACTGGCTTCTTTGTCTTTCTCTGTGGACTGGAAGGATTGTTCCCCACTCAGGTGGAGCTCATCCAAGAACTAGCCCATGAGTTCATGTCAGAGATGGTCCCTAGTACTATTATTGGGAACCCTCTTGGATACAGAGATGCATTGGACTATTTCTGTGTAGGGGTTCTAATTTATCTCCATGCATGGTCCTTGTTTAGCGTATCAGTCTCAAAAAGACTCCTGTGCCCAGACCTTTTGATTCTGTTGTTCTCCTTGTGGAGCTCCTGTTCCATCCAGATATTTCTATCTCCCCCTTCTTTCATAACATTCCCTGCACTCTGCAAAATGTTTAGCTCTGAATCTCAGCATATGTTTTGATACCCTGCTGGGTAGAGTCTTTCAGAGGACCTCTGTGATAGGCTCCTGTTATTTCTCAGACAATTAGGAATAGTGATACCTCAAGATCCAGCTATACCACACCTAGGCATATATCCAAAAGATGCTCAAGTATACAACTAGGATATTTGCTCAACCATGTTCATGGCAGCTTTACTTGTAATAGCCAGAAGCTGGAAACAACCCAGATGTCCCTCAATTGAGGAATGGATACAGAAATTGTGGTACATTTACACAATGGAATACTACTCAGCAATTAAAAACAAATAAATCATGAAATTTGGTGGCAAATGGTGGGATCTAGAAATGATCATCTTGAGTAAGGTATCTCAGAAGCAGAAAGGCACACATGGTACATACTCACATATAAGTGGATATTAGACCTATAATATAGGATAATCGTACTAAAATCTGTAGACCTAGGGAAGCTAATCAAGAAGGAAGACTGTGGTAAGATGCTTAATCTTTTCTTTCTTTATCTTTGATTTTTTTATTTTTTTTGAGCAAGGGCAGTTACCCAGACTGAACTCAAATTTTTGCTCTCTGGTTTTGTTTTTCTAATTCTTTTTTTTTCTTTTATTAATTACTTTTAATTTTTTCACAATTTATTCATTATATATCCTGGCTGAAGGCCCCTCCTTCAACTTCTACTGGTCCCATCCCTCCTCTTTCCTCTATCCTCTTCGCCTAGTCCACTCAAAAGGTGAGTTTCCCTCCTCTGTCATTCACCCATATCTTATCACAATACTACTCAGCTATTAAAACAAGGAAATAATATTTCTGCTCTTATTACTTCTCCATAGGCCACTCTGCTCACGTCAGAAGACTCCATACGCTGAAGTTTGCCTGCAACCTTACTGTGAAATTAACACTAAGTATAACTCATTTTACAGACTCCCACTCACAAGACAATGTTTAATTAACCATCTCACCTCCAGATACTTGTGAAATATGAAATGCTATGAAGTCTGAAACATTTGATCACAAGCATTTCAAAGAACTTGGTTCTCCTTCTGTCTAGAGGAAACACCTCAGGAAATAAGTTCAAATTGAATTCCAGAAAACAGAGGCTATATACCCCTTGGGAAATGATTGGGATGCTCCATGGATAGGTGTATATAATCGTTCAATACTAGGTACTTCAAGAATGCTTGATTTGCATTAAATAGTACATTCCTATCATATGAACAAGAGCATAGATCCTAATCATCCTATATTTAAAAAGAGGAGAGAGTTAGCAGGGATCAGTTTCAAAAGCCATCTATCAAATTTGGCTAGTAGAATCTATGTCAAAAGACACTCCCCAGTTGAAGTCAGGCACAGAAAACTCACCCTTGCATGGTTACACAACTAGGCCAGCAGCAGGGTCATACATGGAAGAGAAAGCCTCCTCCTTCACATCTAAAATTCAGTCTGGGTTCTGATGGTTTTCAATAGAACCCCTGGAACAATATATATGTATACACAAAGAAACTTCTACAGGCTGCCACTGTTGTATTACTCTCAGAGAACTTCCTGGCTTTTGTTAGTTCACCATTCCCTACATATTCATCCACTGGACTGAACTTTTCTTGTCTAAAGAGAAGCAATTGAAAACAGTAAATGTTGAGAATCAGGTTTATCAATAAGTCTTCCCTAAACACATTTTATAATACTTTTGCATGTAATTGATATTTACCATTCATTGTATTCTTTTAAAAAATAAGTTTATTTACTTTATATTCCAATCATAATCCCCCCTCCCTTCTCTACCCCATTACTACCCTCCACTCCTATTGTCTCTATTCCCTTTCCCCTTTCTCTTCAGAAAAGGAAGATCATTTCCATTGAGCTAGTTTTTCAGTTCTGTTGGATCTCAGTGGAACAAAGAACACAAAAGCCTTTCCATATTGCTTTTAGTCACAGAATTCCTCTCCAGTAAGGATACTTTCATGATGATGATGACTCTAGATTTGTGCAAGGCCTCACCATTTTAACACATTCATAAGTTCTCTCCAGTATGAATCCTTCCAAGATGATGAAGATTATACAAATATGTTATGGTTTCACCATGGTAAAAGCACTCACAGGCTTTCTGTCCATTAGGATTTCTTTCATGAGTGTGAAGATGATTCTGAAGTGCAAAAGTTTTTCACATTGGTTACAGTCAGACAGCTTCTTTCCAGTATGTGTTATTTTATGTATTAGGAGATGTTATGTGCAAAGGCTTTGCCACACAGTTAATTCATATGGTTTCCCCCCAGAATGTGTTGTTGTCTTGGGAGATGACTGTTACATGTAAAGGCTTAATCACACTGATTTTCCTCACCAGGCTTGTCTCCAGTGTGTGTTTTTTCATGTTTTCAGAGACTACTCTGCTGTGCAAAGGCTTTATCACATTGGGTATATTCATAAGGTTTCTTTCCAGTATGTGTTCTTTTATGTCTTATGAGATGACTGTTTCGTGCAAAGGCTTTACCACACTTGTCACATTCATAAGGTTTCCCTCCAGTGTGTGTTCTTTTATGTCTTATGAGATGACTGTTTTGTGCAAAGGATTTACCACACTGGTTACATTCATAAGGTTTCTCTCCAGTGTGTGTTCTTTTATGTTTTAAGAGATGACTGTTTTCTGCAAAGGCTTTACCACACTTGTCACATTCATAAGGTTTCTCTCCAGTGTGTGTTCTTTTATGGCTTAAGAGATGACTGTTTTCTGCAAATGCTTTACCACACTCATCACATTCATAAGGTTTCTCTCTAGTGTGTGTTCTATTATGTCTTATGAGATGACTGTTTTCAGCAAAGGCTTTACCACACTGGTTACCTTCGTAAGGTTTCTCTCCAGTGTGTGTTCTTTTATGCCATATGAGAACAGTGGTATATGTGAAGGCTTTACCACAGAGAGTCCATTTAAAGGTTTTCTCTCCAGTATGACTACTCTCATGCCTGAAAAGATAATTGGCACATGTGAAAAATTTACCACAGTCATTTCATTACACTAACAAATATATTTATCTAAATGAATTAATTTTATAATTCAGTCTAATGGTAAAGAAGAATAAAATTTTAAAGTTTTATCACTTTGTTTACATTCATGGTATTCCCCTTCATTACGGGTATTTTTGAAGAATCCTGTGATGGTAAGAGAATTTGTTATGTGATTCCATCATTTTTCTATAAGAGATTTTCTCAAATATATGAAGAGTATTGTAAGAATTCAGAGCTTTACCACAGCAATCCCATTCACAAATTTTTGTACTGTATGAATGACACTTCATTTAAGAAGTGAGCAGAACAAGCAGAAGAAGTTACAAATTCATAGGTATTTTCAGCAGTATGAGTTTGCTGATAAATTCTCAGTGAAGGTGCAAAACCAATTAACAGTAACCATTTATCACATTCAGAAAATCTACTCAAAGTGGAAACTACTACAAAATCAATTGTTCTTGGAGAAAGACAGGTACACTGCTTCTTTCAATATTACTATGCTCATGTGTCTTAGAAACATTGTGATATATGATATACCTATTTAAATTACAAGAATAATAAAAGTTTCCCACATTGAATTAACACTGTTTTTTTTTTTTTTTTTTTTTTTGTTCATAATAGACATGTCATATTAAGGTTTCTCCACAACAATAATCTTGACTCTCATAAGCTGCTCCTTTCATTAAACTGTATAATGTTACTATATGAATATGAGTAACACTGGTTATACTATGACATATTTGCTTATTAGAAGGTTTTGAACACATACTGATCACCTATTCAATGAATATACATCTTACAATATCGGAGTAGATAGAATGAGACTAAACAGATTGGCAGTTCAACTCAGTAGCTGTAATGTCCCTATGATTCCATTGGTATTTTCTGTTACAACATTATTTTATTTTCTTCAATCTTAGGGGAGTACCTTGCAAACACAAATCAGATACCTGACATTGAAGTACATGGAATTGTGAGATTTTAATGATCATCAGTACACTTAAAGCAGTGCTGTTTTTACACTGTTGCTTTTCTTTAAAACTTCCAGGACACAGCCAGGTGTGCTGGTACATGTCTTTAATCCCAGTACTTGTGGAGGCAGAAGCAGGCAGATTTGTGTGATGTTGAGGTCAGGCTGGCCTAACAAGCAAGTCTAAGTCAAGCCACAGCTACACAGAAAAAAAAAAAAAAAAAACTATTTCAAAAACTGAAAATAAAAAGCAGCCAACAAACAAACAGACAAACAAATTTCCAGAACACATTAAAATTTCTTAAGATTCATATCTGTATCAGCATGCAGATAAAGTTACCTTTTATTACTTGCAGAACTTTGAAAATGTTCTTCAATATTATGATCTTCCCAATTGTAGCCTAAAATATAGTACCAGAAAATATATATTATTGGAAATATCATATTATTATTAAGGAAAAACTTAAATCACTATCTTCTGTGACTCCTAGAACCATGTCTGATTTATTCACCTCATTCAACCTCATTCTCAATTGGAATTATAGAAAAGGATCAATAATAAAGTAAGAGTTGTCTCCTTATTTTAAAAGTGAAAGAAAATTTGCAGTCTTACCTATAGCAGTGAGGTTTTTACAGGTCTCTAGCATCACATCTTTGTAGAGTTGCTTCTGGGAAGGTTCCAGCAAAGCCCACTCTTCTTGGCTGAATTTCACATGCACATCATTGAAGGTCACTGAATTCTAAAATATGTGATACATGTGTACAACAGAAACAGTGGCAACAATATAAATTTATACTTCATTGGAAATATATTCACATATTTCTGGTACTTCTTTCATTTATTTTCTGACACAGAAGTATTAATGTAAGACAGTTAGGTGTTGTGCATTAGGTGAAGGATGGGAGAAGGAAAAGCCTAAAGATTAGATTGTAAGAAAAACCAAAGCCATGCTTTGAAGACCTATGTTATAGAAGTTTATCAGTTTATGAAACATGAATCTCAATTAGCCAGCAGTTGGATCCTTGAGCAATCTATGAATTGGGTTCAGTTACTTGGGTGAGTTGGTCAGGACCCAGTCATGAAACAGGTTGAAGGAAAAAAACACAGCCACGATATTTTGTCTAGCAACAAATGAGATGTTGTGATCAGGGGACACTGTCATCAGTCCAAAGACAATGTGGCATTGAATATTGTGTTTTGACCAGGCCTCAGCGATATGACATATCAGTATGTGAAAAGGGGGGCTTATATATTTGTGGACAGGATAGTGGACTATGGTGAATACATGGATAAAAATAATGTGAGTTGGCAAACAACAACAATCATAGCTAATAAGATCATATTTGTGAGTAAACACACAAAAGAAAATGCATAGAACACATGATTATTCTTTGATAATTGTTTTGTATATTCTCCTTTCCAAATCATGTATAGTCTATAGTTGAAAAATAAAGAATAAAGCTTTTATATTAAAAGGGAAGTGCTAATGTTATCAATAAGTCATTCTTAGAAGAAAACTGAATAACTGTGTCATATCTGAACACTTTGAATAGGATACAGCCTTGAAATAGACATGCCAATTAATGTGGACAAAGACAAACAGAGAGAAGAGAGAGAAATAGAAAGAGAAAGATAGAGACGGAGATACAGAGAGAAATGAACATATGAACAGTACTGATTACATATCATGAGAAATTTATGAACATTTATTAACTACAAAAAATGATGGACAAGCTGGGTGTATTCAGTTATGCCTCTAATTCTATCACTCAGGAGGCAGAGGCAGGTGAATCTCATTGAGTTGGATGCCACCATGATCTCTGAAAAAGTTCCAGGACAGCCAGACCTATATTGTAAGACAGAGCCTCCCCTAAAAGTCAATCAAACAAATATAATAGGTAGAAAAAACTCAGAGGTCTTTGATGAAGCTCCTACAATGAAATATACATTCAATCCAATTCTGTATTCATCTTCCAGAAACCAGCAGTGCCACAGCTTAAACTGTAACATTAATAAGATCTTACTAAAAGGAAATGCATGTTTAAAAAGTCAAAAAATATTAGCAATGTAAATGCTGATGATAAATAAGCAACATAAAGCAGGACAGATGGCTCAGCAGTGAGTTCTTGCTGTTCTTGCATATAATTGGGCTCAATTGTCAGTATTTACATGGAACCCACTACTATCCATTATTCTAGTTTCATGAGTTCTGAGGCAATCTTCTGACTGGTGTGAGGAGCAGGCACACAAGAGGTGCATTGCCATGCATACAAGCATAATACTCATATTCAGTAAAAATTAAAAAGCAGATCCCAGATGGCAGAGCTGATTGCACACTGTGTCTGATCAGCAGGGTAGCAGAGACTGCACAGTGACCAATAGTTGGAACAGTAGGCCACAAAACACCACTGACTGTGTTTCCCAGGTGAAAGGAAACCCAATGGTGAGGAAAAAATTGGTTCCAACCTCAGAGCACTGAGCTTATCTCTGGAAAAGTTCCTGGGATGTTGAAACAGGAATGAGATTTTCAAGCAAATGGACCCAAGAAACAAGCAGAAGTTGCAATTCTAATATCTAATAAAACAGACATGCAACCAAAATTAATTGAAAGAGATAAGGAAGGATACTTCACACTCATAAAAGGAAAATTCTACCAAGATGGTGTCTCAATTCTGGGAAAATATGCCCCAAATTCAAGGGCACCCACATTTGTAAAAGAAATATTAATAAAGTTTAAAGAACATTTCAATCTCTACACATTAATAGTGAGAGACCATAACAACTCATTATCATCTAAGGACAGAGCAGTGAAACAGAACCTAAAATGATATATAATGACACTAATGGATGTCATGAATTAAGTGGACCTACCAGATATCTAGAGAAATGTTCACCCAAACAGAAAAGAATACATCTTCTTTTCAGTACCTCACGGACCCTTCTCTAAAAATGACCATACAGTAGGTCACAAACCAGGCCTCAGCAGATACAAGACTGAAGTAATATCTTGCATCCTATCAGACCATGATGGACTAAAGTTGGATCTTGACAATAACAGAAATAGCAAAAAGCGTACACATACATGGAAACTGAACAACTCCCTACTCAATGAAATCTGGGTCAGGGAAGAAATAAAGAACTTCGTATAGTTTAATGAAAATGAAGGCACATCATACCCAAACTTATGAGATGCAATGAAAACAGTCTTAAGAAGAGATTTAATAGCACTAAGTGTCTTCATAAGCTATTGGAGACTTCCCATACAAGCAACTTAATGGCACACCTGAATACTCTAGGAAAAAAGAAGCAGACACACTCAACAGGAGTAGACCACTAGATAACCAAACTCAGGGCTGAAATCAATAAATTAGGAACAAAGAGGACAGTTCAAAGAATCAACAAAACCAGGAGCTAGTTCTTTGAGAAAATCAAAAACAGACAAATTCTTAGCCAAACTAAGAAAATGGCAGAGAGACACTAACCAAATCAACCAAGTCTGATAAAAAGAGAGATATAACAGACACTAAGAAAATCCAAAGAACCATTAGCTCTTATGTCAAAACCTATATGCCACAAAATTTGAAAATCAAAATGAAATATACAATTTTTGTATTGTTTCCACTTACTAAAGTAGAATCAATATCAGGTAAAGAAATTTAATAGCCTTACATCCCCTCAGTGAATAGAAGCAAATATCAAAAGACTCCCAACCAAGGGCCAAATGATGAGAGCAGAATTCTACCAGAGCTTCAAAGAAGAGAGGATAACAATATTTTTCAAACTATTTGATAACATATAAATGGAAGCAACATGACCAAACTCCTTTTGTAAGACTGTAGTCTCCTTGATAAATCCTCAAACACCCCAAAAAAAAAAAAAAAAAGAGAACTTCAGATCAATCACTCTTAAAATACTCAAAAACTAAATCCAAGAACATTTTAAAGATATCCTCCACCATGACCAAGTAGCCTCCATCCCATGCATGCAGCAGTGGTTAAATACATGGAATCCATCAATGTAATCCATCATATAAACAAATTGAAAAAAAAAAAAAAAAATAAATTGAAAAAAAAAACAACCACACAAAAGATAAAAAGATCTCTCATGCTCATGTATCAGTAGGATCACCATAGTAAAAATTGCCTTATTACCAAAAACAATCTACAGATTCAATGATATCCCTATCAAAATATCAACACAATTTCTTACAGACCTCTAAAGAACAATTCTCAGCTTCATGTGAAAACCAACCAACCAAACAAACAAACAAACAAACAAACACTAGAATAGCTAAAACAATCCTGTACAAAAACAGATCTTCAGGAGGTTTCACCATCCCTTATCTCAAACTATACTATAAAGCAACAGTAATAAAAACAACATGGCACTATTACAGAAACAGACTGGTGAATCAATGGAATTGAAGCAAAGGCTCATAAATAAACCCACAAACCTAGGGACACTTGATTTTTGACAAAGAAGCCAAAACCATGCAATGAAAAAAATGGCAACCTCTTTAACAAATGGTGCTGGTATAACTGGAAGTCTACATGTAGAAAAATGAAAATAAATCCATATTGACCATCCTGCACTAAACTAAAGTCCAAGGTGATCAAAGACTTCCAAAATAAAACCAGACACACTAAATCAGTTAGAAGAAAAAGTGGGAAAAAGCCTTGATCACATTGGCATAGAAGATAACTTCCTGAAGAGAACATGAAGAACACTGGCTCTAAGATCCACAATTAATAAATAGGATCTCATGAAACTAAAACTTTCTATGAATCAAAGAATTCTGTCAATAGAACAAATCAACAGCCCACAGCCTGGGAAAAGATCCTCACCAACCTTATATATAGCAGAGAGGATAGTAAACAAGATATATAAAGAGCTCAAGAAATTAAACTCCAACAAATTACTTTAAAACTGGGGTACAGAACTAAACAGAGAATTCTCCACAGAGGCATATCAGATGGTGGGAAAACATTTAAATAAATGCTAAATATCAATAGTGCTCATGGAAATGCAAGTCAAAGTGACTTTGATATTCCATCAGAATGGCTGAGATCAAAACCTGAAGAGACAGCACATGCTAGTGAGGATGTGGAGAAAGGGAAACACTCCTCCATTGCTGGTGAGAGTGCAAACTTATATGACCACATTAGAAATCATTCTGATGCTTTCTCAGACGATTGGAAATAGTGCTACTTCAAGTCTCAGATATATCATTCCTGGGCATATTTCCAAAAGATGTTCCACCATTCAACAAATACATTTGCTCAATTATGTTCACAGCACCTATATTCATAATAGCCAAAATCTGGAAACAACCTACATGTCTCTCAATGGAACAACGGTTACAGAAATTGTGGTACATTTACACAGTGGAATGCTAGTCACATATTAAAAAGAGGGAAATCGTGAAATTTTCATGGAAATGGATGGAACTAGAAAAGATCATCCCGAGTGAGGTATCCCAGAACCAGAAAGATATGCATGGTATATACTCATTTATAAGTGGATAATAGCCATAATACAGGACAAACATATTACAATCGATGGACCTAAAGAAGCTAATTAAAAAGGAGGACCCTATGGAGGATGCTCCATTCTCATTCAAAAGTGCAAATAGAATTGATACCAGACATGACTGAAGAGAGGGAACAGGATGAGAGCCTAACATACATGTCTTCTGAAAACCTCAACCCAGTAGGGGATTGAGGCAGATGCTAAGACTCACAACCAAACTTTGGGCAGAGCACAGGGAGTCATAGGAAAGAGTGGGGGATAGAAAGACTCAGAGATGACAGAAGCTCCACAAGAAGACCAACAAGGCCACAAATCTGGGACTGTGGGGACATGCAGAGACTGATGCATGCACCTAAGACCTTTCATGAAGAGGACCCATATCCCTGCTCAGATGTAGCCAATAGGCAGCTCAGTCTCCATGTGGGATCCATAGTAAGGGATTAGGGGCTGGCTCTGACATGGACTCTGTTGCCTGCTCTTTGATCACTTCCTCATGGTGGAGGAGGCATTGGTACACCACAAATGGAAGAACGTGTAGACAGTCCTAGTGAGATTTGATAAGTTTGGGTCAGCTGGTAGGAGAGGAGGGCCCCCTATCTATAATAAAATGGGACAAGAGGGAAAGAGGAATGGAGGATGAGATAAGGAAGAGACAAGGGAGGAGGCTACAATTGAGCTATTAAATTATTTTTAAATTTTATTTATTACAATTTATTCACTTTGTATACCCACTGTAGACCCCTCTGTCATGTATTATTAGTCCCACCCACCCTCTTTCTTTTCTCCTATGCCCTTTCCCTAATCTGATAGGGGAGGAACTCCTCCCATTCTATCTGACCCTAGCTTATCATGTATCATCAAGAATGCTGCATCATCATTCTCTGTGGCCTTGCAAGGCTGCACCTCCCAAGAGGAGTGATTAAAGAGCAGAGTTCATGTCAGAGAATAAATTACAAAAAACAAATTTAAATAAAAAATAAATTAAATGTGAATAAAATGAATGAATAAAGTTTAAAAAAACAAACACAACAGGTTGGAAGAATGTCACACCCCTGCAATTCAATGACTCAGAAAGCTCAGACAGTGTTAATGTCATGAATACATGCCCTCTAAAATATTAAATATACTCTCTGCCAAATTTCAAATGCAAGATGTGAATGAAGAGCACCAGAAAACCTATGCTTACCTAGACAAAACAAAACTAAACTAAATAAAAACCCAAAACCCTACATTCCAGACTAAGCAGCCAATGATGATGATGTTGATGCCAGGCATGTTGGCCTAAATTTTACCCCAACATTCAACTGGAGTCAGACCTGTAAGTGCAAAACCTACCTGGTGTACATACTGACTTTCAGGACAGCCTGGGATACACAGAAACATTTTCATTCAATGTCAAAACCAGAAACATCATTTTCTCTGGTAGCTTTTTTGATTCAATCAAATAATTTCTGATGAAATTCACTATTGGCTTGTGGCCATCCCATGATGAAAATGTAGTCTAACTTCAGTGATCCTAAAATTTGGCAATAACTCATACACTGTTTAAATGTCCAAAGTCTCTTCTGACATATAAGAAAATCGCTTGACTGCCACATCAGAAGCAAGTTACATCATTCCAACATAGATGCACAGAATACCCCTTCCCATTCCAGTAGAGAGGAATGTATACATAGTGAGGGAAGACTGTACCAAGGAAAGAAGACCAGCAAGGAAAACAGCAAATCATGTTGCTGTTTCAAAAGGCTTAGAGGGTCCTATCTATACAACATCTCATACATCTCTCACTCTATGACAGTTGTCTCATAACTTAGGTATCTCAACATCTTGTAGTGTCAAGATGCAACTCAGGCTTCACCCTCACGGCTTCATGCAATGAACCTTTACAGTATCTTCACTGGTGATCTGACTCTGCCAAACACAGAAGGCTGGCACAGTGCTGAATAGAAACCACAAAGAATCTATTACGTTAAATTTTACATCTTTCTTGTTTCCAGAAAAAGCACAACATGGGTGAGCCTGTCAATTTGGATTCAAAATTGGGATGGACTGTGCCACACTTGGACCATTTGGAGCAGGCTTTATATGAAGTTCATTCCTGGCACTAGGAATCACTTTGAGTCCTCCTTCCATTAACAGAAGAATTAGCAGGAAGGCATTTACTCTATGAATATCATTTTAGGCTTCAAATCCAGAGCTAGGACCTCTTCTTTGATGGTGATAATCTCCTTGAAAAATTCTGCCTGTGTTTCATCACATGACTGCCATCTGAAACTACCTAGTACTGTTTTTCTCTACAAACCAAAGACTTTACATTTATTTCTGCTCCACTTGTCTCTTTCTTTCACTGTGGTCCTGAATGTCTCTCTAAAAATAACCATTCAACAGATTCAATATTCCATCTAAGAAATTCCATCCATTATTTTTTTTAATTCTGCCTTACTCAATTTCAAGGCATGGGCAGAATAAGTATGATTTGCAGCTAAAATATCACACAAATGACCTCTAGCTTAATTTTCCATAGAGTCTATTGTCCACCGAAATCTTATGACCTGGACTTCCTCTGTGTGCATTACTCTCAATACTCTGATCTTCTAGGTCCTACCAGAACAGCTGATGAAGCTCTGTGTACAACATTGTAATGCTTTTGCCATCTTAAATCCAGATGTTTTCCATTCCTTTAAAAGAGAACATTCCAAGATTCTGTCCAGCAGTAAAATCACTCTTTGCATATAACTTTTTTTTTCTAATTTGCTTCTTTGTTGGTGTAACTAAATCCCCTCACCAAAAGTGTCTCAGGTCATGAATGGGTTTACTTGTTTAGTTTGGGACTGTCAGATCACAGTCCACCATTTTGGGAGTTTAGCATAGAAAGAAAACTAAGGTAAAAGCAATGGGCAAATGTTTCCTGTGTTGATCTATTGTTTCATCTCTGTCTCATGCTCAGGTAGTTGTCTAATGTGGCTCAGGCCCACTTGCTTAGGGATATTGTATCTCTCAGTGGAAGAGCCTTCCTACATCAATCATCTATCAACACAATCTCTCACAGATAGAGCAAACAGCTTCTCTGATGAGGGCATGCTATTAATTGAGGCTCCCTCAGATGACTGTAGGCTTTGAAATGTTGACAACTGAAGAGCTAATAAGGACAAAGAGACAACAATATAGGAGAAAGTTTTAAAAGCCTAAAAACAATGTGTTAATTTATCAGTCACTTAAAAAGCAAAAACCGAGACATTGATGATTGCAACAACTTGAAAACACAGATATAACAAAGAAATGAGGAGAGGCAAGCCTTTAAGATCAAGAAGAGAAAAGTAAAAACTGTTTCTCTAAATCAAGTCTCCAAATCAAAAAACTAAAGGAATAAATATAGCATAATATAATAAATTTTCAGAAGGCAAAAATATGTAAAGTTCTATGACTTTCAAGAGAAACAATATAGTTAGATTATAACTAATCAAATCACACAATATACATAGCACCCCTGTCAAAAGCAAACACAAAGATAGGCCTATAAATATAACATAGTCCTATAAGCAAATACAATAGGATTATAGTTAAAATCAAAATCAAAGAAATCACTGGCCATTACTCAACTTGTGCAATATGCTTATTTCCTTTGGCAACAATAAAATATTTATTGGAGGTGGAGGGCTATTCCAATTGAAGAGATTCCATTAAAACATACAAATGTTTCAATATTAGATAAATGATTTTGACTACTAAAATTATCTCATATTCTTATGATAAAGAAAAGATATCTGTTATGATCACTTGAAAACCATATTATTTTCTATGACTGATGACTGGATATATGTCTGCATCAGTGTAAGAAAATGGAAATTTCTCAAACACTACTGCCAAGTGGAAGAAGGTCCTAAGTAAATGAGGTTAGGAAACAAATAGCAGAATTTTAAAAAAAGAAAAAGACTGTGTTTTGAATTGGTAAGATGGTAAGCAGAACTACCAAGAAACTCTGAGTTTGTAATACATCATTTTTTTTGCACTAATTGCTTTAACAACCAATATCATCTTCATGTAGTTTGTTTTAAGATCTTTTTCTTGTGCTTTCAGCTATGTTTGTATATTCAGTATGTGCTGTGGTATGTGGTATGAATAAATTCCATAAAGAAATCCAGGCAAATCATAATCAAACAATTGGAGGAAACCAATAAATTCCTTAAATAAAGCCATGAAACAACAAACATTTGAGGGATGTGAGGCTTTGCTGGATTAGGGTGAAGTCTGACATCTCTGGATAGCCACTTATTTACATTCAGTCTGTGATAGTGAACTCTGTTTTCTCAGTGAAGGGCCTAAAAATCAGCCTCCTGATCTATATGACCCTGGGTCATATGAAGAGCCTCACATATCCCTCAGGGTAGATTATTAGGAAAACCCCTTCCTGTGAAGAAAACTGCTCAAACAAGCATCTGGGAATTCCTAGAAATGGATCACCCTGCTAAGGATCTTTGTCTTCAGCAGTGACTTTCAACTGTACTCAGAGATTTTTTCCCCACATATAGGATAATTGAGTACTGTGTTCTCCTTCTTGTGATAGAACCATTCTACTGCATGGAAAATGAGGCATGGTAGCACTATATGTAAGCCAAGTATCTTTGACCACTAGACCCCAGCAAATCAGACATTTATCCTCAAAATCCTTCCCTCTCCACAAGGTTTATAACTCCCTGACTTCAAATAAACAAGTTGTGGGTGCATGCATGCTGGCTTGCTGGCTGGTCGTATGCCACCTGATACCATCAGGCTTCTATCATTGCCCCTGAGATTCATCATTTATCCCCCTCTGGGCCTGCTCTCTGACCCACTGCGCCTAGGCCTCACTGGATCTGGGTCTCACCAGGCAACCAAGTCAACCAAGCATGGACTTTCACCCTTACCTCTGAGGTGAAAGACTTCAGAGCAAGGCACAACAGCTTAACTGAGGATGGTAAGACTTTGGTATGGTCATAGGCTCTGGAACACCCAAATTTCCACTACCACTGGTGATTTCATTGTAAAAGAGCTAACTACCTGTAACAGTCAATAGAAAATTCTTTCCTCACTCTGGCCTAGTGAACATGAGTGTTGTCCTAAAGTGGTCTAGCTGCCCTTGAGAGAAATGGAACCACCATTCTCCATCTGGAAGCTGATCTCCAGGCCTCTCCCAAATGGAGAATGACAGAATTGACAAAATGAAACATTCTGGAAATATGGAAATAGAAGCAATAAAGAAAACACAAACAAGCTGGCCATGGTGGTGCACACTGTTGATCCCAGCACTTGAGTAGGCAGAGGCAGATAGATCTCTTGTGACATTGAGGTGGGCCTGGTCTAAAAAATCAAGTCCAAGAGAGCCAATGCTACACAGAGAATTCCAGCCTCAAAAAACCAAAAGAATTTATTTTATTTAAAAAAAAAAAAAAAAACAGAAAGTTAGGCAATCCTGGAAATGAAAAATTTAAAGACTATAACAAGGAAATACAGAGGTAAGGTTCACACAGAAAACAGAGATCAAGAGAGAAATATATGCACTGAAAACAAATAGAAGAAATGGAAGACAGGTGTGTTTGTACACTCCTTTAATACCAGAACTCAGGGAAGGCAGAAACCACTGGACTGTTGTGAGTTCAAGGCCAGCCTGGTCTACAAAGTGACAAAAAAAAGGCTATAAAAAGCAAACCTGTCTGAAAATAAAATAAAACAACATTAAAAAAGAACAGAAAAAGATGAAATAGATACATGTCTTTTATGCAAAGAAAAAATGTTAAATCTAAAAGTTCTCTACCACAAAACATCCAGGAACTCTGGGACATTATGAAAAAGACAAAACATGCTAATAATCAGATTAGCAGAAGAAGGATGAGATCAAAGGTCCAGAAGATATTTTCAGCAAAATCATACAAGAAAAATTTCTTAACCTAAAGAAGAAGATGCCTATCAAGGCACAAGAAGCATACAAAACACCAAAGACACTGGACCAGAAAAGAAAGTCCTCTTACCAGAATAATCAAAACTCTAAACATACAGCACAAGGAAAAAAAAATGAAAAGCTGCAACAGAAAAAAACAAACAAAATAAAACAGACCAAATAAATAACCAAATAAATAAACAGACAAAATAAAAACAAAATAAAAAAATCAACCAAGAAATAAATAAAGGCAGATCTTTTGGATTAATCCTGTGTTCTCAGTAAAGATGCTAGAAGTTGAAGGATTTAGACAGTGTTCTTCTGACTTAAAAAAAACTACAGAAGCCAAGACAAATTACTAACTATGCCCAGAAACTTTCAATCAGCAAATGGAGAAAATAAGATGTTTCATGATAAGTTCAAATTTAAACAATATGTATCTATAAATATAGCCCAACACAAGGTGCTAAAACAACCACCACCACCACCAAAATACCAGGATTTACAATCACTGTTTGTTGATATCTCCTAATACCATTGACCCAAATTCACCAATAAAAAGACACAGGCTCACAAAATGGATGATAAAACAGAATCCACCTTTCTTCTAAATACATCAAACACAGCTTCACATCAAGATAGACATTATCTCAAGGTAAATGTTTGGAAAAGATATTCCAAATAAATGGAATAGAGTATCAAAATTGTATAACAATTTTAATATCTAACAAAACAGACTTAAAAAACAATTAATCAAAATAGGCAAAAAAAACATGACATATTAAAATAAAACAACCAGCAATATAACATTTCAATACTTAACATCTATGTCCCAAATATAAGAGCACCCAAGTTATAAAAGAAACCCTTCTGTAGCTTGCATCACATCCTGGCCCTTATAAACTGATAGGAGAAGACTTCAATATATAACTCTCACCAATGGACAGGTCCTCCTGACCAAACTGAACAGAGAAATGCTCCAGTTAACTAACATCAAAAAACTAAATATACCCAAATGATGTTTACAGAACATCCACCCAAGCACAAAAGATTGTTCCCTCTTCTCAGCAACTCATATAATGTTCTCCAAAATTGATGATATACTTGAACAGTGGAAGTCTCAAAAGATATAAGAAACTTTCAATAACCTCCTGCATCCTATCAGACCACTAAGGTTTAAAGCAGCACATCACAAATAACAAAAACAATAGAAAGCTTACAAACTCATAGAAATTGAACAACTCTCTACTAAATAAAAAATATGGATCAAAACTGAAATAAAAAAGAAATTAAAGACTTTCTAGAAGTCAATGAAATGAATACACAACATATCAAAACTCATAGTACACAATGGAAGTGTTGACCAGAAGACAGTTCATACCACTAAGTACATTTAGAAAAATAATCAGAAAGATCTCTTAGTAGCAACTTAACAGCACACCTAAATACTCTAGAACAAAAAAGAAGTAAACAAAACTAAAAGGAGTAGACAGTGAGAAACTACTGAACTGTGTCTTCACTGGTAAAACCAAATGTTTTCACAGGAAAAGAAAGGTGGATCCTATCAAAATTGATAATGATTAGATTTGAATAGTAGAGATCTTCTGAATAAGCAGAGGTAACTGTTCATCAGACAGTGTGGTCATTCAGTCCAAACTAACTTAATAAAGACTAAAGTTTTCTTCTTAAATAAAAAAGGATACTTTTGTTGTTTCATATTAAAAACAGTTAAGAGGTTTAAAATGTTTTTAAAGTAAATTCAAAGGTATAAACTTGTTTGAGTTGGAATAATTTGGAGTGAATATAAAATATTTGAGCAGCATGGTGATAGACCATGCATTTAATCCCAGCAGAGACAAGCAGTTCTCTATTAATTAGTTTTTTCTAAATTCAGGAGTTACAATGACAGGGTGTTGGTGGTTCAGCCTTAATCCCAGCATTTGGGAGGCACATGCCTTTTACATACCACCTGGGAGGCAGAGGCAGGCACATAGGATTTACAGTGATTTTATTTAAAAGCTGCTTGTAAAAGGGCAGGCTGAAAATCAAAGTGAATGCCCTTTATAATCTAGAAATAAATACACTTTAAGCTATATTTGTAAACTTTCAAAGATTTTTTTAACTTTAATTGAGATACTATACTTTTTCTATTTTCAAAAAATCATTTTGCCCTATAAAAGATATAACATGCCTAAAAGGTACAACCCTCACCCCAAATTAGGGATGGGGCAGGGTTTTGATTTAATCTTTTCAGGAGAATAAAATCATCCAACTAAAGAATATGGAGACCACTGGACACATGAAACTTCTGAAGAAAATGACAGATCACCAAAAGAAAATGTCAAAAGAGAAGGAGTAAACTGGCCAACTGGTATCACTCACCTTCATGTTGTCTCTTCTGCCTTCTACAGACATAAATGCAAATTGTCTTTATGTGATTGCTAAAGAACAATTCCAAAATCTCAATCTCATATCAGAAAAGCCACCTGGTAAGAAACAGAGGAAAACAGAAAAATAAGGGATGATTCTATTGTCATGAATCTCATAATCTTCTGGCATGATGTGACTTCTGTACTTACCACAAAGTTCAATAATCAAGAATGTGTACAGTGTTTATGAAAGAATGAGGGGGTGAGAGAAAAAGCCAAAAAACATAAGCCTAAAATATAGTCAAGTTTACATGAAAAGACATAAGGAAACTCTAACATAAAAAATGTGCACTGGACCAGAGATACCTTTGATTTTCTAATTAATAAAAATTAAATAAACACAGATTTCACAACTGCTTACAAGACAAACACAAAATGACACCTAAACTGTTATATTTCTGACCCTCCAGCTACTACTAACCTCCTTTACAGAGAGTCATTTTGCTCTGGAAGTCTCTTAGAAAATGGAGGTGATCATAAAGCTGGGCTATGGCTTGCAGTCCCTCATGTCCCCAGCTGGGTTTAGGCACAGCCAGCCCTTGCAACAATCATACACAAAAAAATGATGGAGAATAATTTAGTTTCTGTTTCCTGCTGCATGATTTATGTCACAAGATGTGGTATCTTTCCTATCCACTTATTTAAAACCAGGCACACCTGACAAAATTCTGCATCTCAGAAATTCCTTTTGTACCCTGGAATTGAATTTCCCTAAATCATGCCATTGTGACTGGTGGTAGTTGAAAGGTTAAAAAAAAAAAAAAAAAAAAAAACATAATCAAGTATTGCTGAAAGATGACCACCACCACTTTTTTTCTTCCAGTTTCAAAACTATTTGTAAAATTTGTTACACAAAGCTCTATGTGAAATACAACATTCATCATTTCTAGAAATGAGACCTTCAGTTTTCAAATCTGTCCACTGCAAAAAAGCAATACCTGTGTGTGCACACTAGATAAGTGATATTATAAGCACCATGACTTTCTACTGCCCAGGATGCAAAGTCCTCACTTCTCTGGGCAATCAACTCTCAGGAAGGGTCGGAGGCCAAGGGTCTCTGCTGAGATTACCACATGGAGACCAATAGAAACACAGCCTGATCCATAGTCTGAACAACCGTCCATCTCATTCAAAGCAGATCGGGCTGTGATAGCTCAGAAGCCTGCTCTTCCAGGCCTGGGGACAATGTTCCCACACTCAGCATGACATGGGCTCTGGTCTCACTCACAGCTCTTTAGAGCTACATGAGAAGAAAATCCCAAAATAAACCCATAAACTACCTCCCACTATTGCTCCTGACTGCTGGGCCTACCCAGAATCCCTCATTAGCTTGAACAATACAGCTGAGTCTTAGGACAGTAGTAGCTCCTCTACCAGTGGATCAAAGATAAAAATGATGCTGATAGCAGAGGCATTCTAGCTTTGCCCTAACCCCTATGGGCACACAGAATGCTAATGTTGTTATAAAAGAATGAAAATCCCAATTATTCTATTTTAAAACCTTCCAGTGCAGAGAGGCAGAGAAAGCACCCATCTGACCATCCTACTCACCTCAACTCCAAGAGTAAAAAGCCCCAAAAGCTCACCAGTTCAGATGACAGATCAGGGTGGATAGGCCAAAGGAACCCACGGCCAAAGGCTTTCTAGCTCAAAGCTCAAAAAGCCCAAAATCTACTATGCTAAAACTCCTTCCACTTTTACACTCTTTCTTAAATACATTTCAGCTGAAAGTTCCACTTACTCTTTAATCCCTGTCAGCTGGCTTCTTGCTTTGCCTCTTGATCTAGGGTTAACATTATTAAATCCTGTGCACAGAGAGCTTTTGAATTAAAGGTATGTTCCAGGGCTGACGGAACCATACCATAATCACCTGTTTAGAATAAACAGAAAGTTCTTGGAATTAAGGTTTGTGTTAGGGCTCAACCATACCAAACAAAGCACAGGTTTTTACAGTTCACAATCTATGGGATCACACTGGGATCAAATATCCTGCAACATCCTCATCTTAGAAATGTTTTAAAATACAATCTTCTACTTTCCCAGGGCACCTGCTCATCTTCCAAGATACAGGTCATTTATGTTGCACATTCCATTACATGATCAGTGTCCAGTGCAGTCATCTCTACCTCATATTTGGGAAGTCCTTCAGCCAAACTTTAGTCAAAGCTAAATAGTAACAAACATTAAAAAAACAAATGGCCATGAATTTGAAAACAAGGAGTAGGTAATGGGAGCTCAATGAAAATGAGAAATAAAACAAAAAGGATATGGCTGTACCTAGGAATGTTGG
Source organism: Meriones psammophilus (assembly GCA_036365155.1). Taxonomy (NCBI): domain Eukaryota; kingdom Metazoa; phylum Chordata; class Mammalia; order Rodentia; family Muridae; genus Meriones; species Meriones psammophilus. Next base: position 83,031 of record JAEOAE010000737.1, on the reverse strand, counting down.
AATAGAAAGTTTATTATAGATATATGAGAGAACATAGTCAGACACAGGAACATCTGGGACAGTATAGGATTGACATGAACTTGAGCCATGTGAGAGGAGAGAAGAGAGGGAAGTCTAGAGCCAGATGAAAGGGTGGTAGGAGGTAAATGATAAATGAAAAATACCAGGTAACCAAAATGGTTGGAATACATAAGGAATGAGAGATGGGAGAGGGCAGCTCAACTTCTGGGCTAGAGATCTGTGTTTGACACCCATACCTTGTAACAGGAAAAGATTGAGGATGCTGGGAGAACCTGACAGCCAGGTCTGCTTTGATTGTTAAGTAGCCTCCTTAACTATTCATCCCAGCATTTGAGATGTAAGAGCAGAGAGGAATGAAAAGGTTGAAATGATTTCATTATAATTTCAAAAATTATTTTTAAAAGTTGAAAATGGCCTTATGGTCCAATATTTTCCAGAGACTTTGAATATGTATTAGAGAACAGCAAGTATTACTCACAACTTTTTTCTTAGGTTGTGCACTTTCAAATGTGGGTAGGGAAACATCCCTGTTAGTCACTACCACAGCAGTTTATTCAGAACTTCTGTGTTGTTTGAACTCATGCAACTATAGAAATTTGCTTCCCATAAACAAGCTCAGCAACTAATACATATTCTTTATTCCTTTGTGTATGACTCCCCCCCTAAATGTACAGTTTTCACTTTTATTGACCATCTAAAATTGATTACCTGACTCATTACCATCTTCCCTTCTCCCCCTCCCCTTTTCTGTGTTGTGACTACCCCAGCTTCAAAGTAGGTTAGTGAACTCAATTCTTACACAGGTTCCTCTTTATTTGTAATTCCCCACCTCCAAAAAATAAACAAAAACCAGTGCACAGTGGACATTCATTCACTGGTCTCTTTTACTTCACACTCACCAGTCAGGCCCCACCTAAAAAGCTGCAGGACTATGTTCTAGGCATTGGGCAGTAGGGGCAGCATTCAGTGTTCAAAGAAAGTCTCAGTTACATAACATGTGAAAGGTTGATCTACAGGAGACATTGCTTTAAAGAAAAAACAATTATCAAACCACTAGAGAAAAATGAATGAAATTCTTAATGACTGGGGATTATCAGAGAATGTTAACTAATAAGAGACTAGAGCAGTGATGCATCAACAAAATAAAATTTAGTTAATAATACCAACTTAACTGACTTATTTTTTTTATTATGTATACAGTGTTCTGCAAGTATGTACACTTGCACACCAGAAGAGAGCACCAGATCTCATTATAGATGATTGTGAGCTACCATGTGGTTGGTGAGATTTGAGCTCATGACCTCTGGAGGAAAAGCCATACTGACTTTGAAAAAGAACAGGCCATTCTGTAGTAGAGGGAAATCCATTAATAAGATACTGTTTGATGTTGCCCCTGTGTACAATGTCATCTGCTTAGACCTGTAACCTGACAGACATAGATTTAGCCAATAGCCTGTGTCTCAAATTTGAACTGACAGAACTGTGTCAATGAGGATTGTACATATGGGCATAGTACAGTCCCTTAATTCAAAATTCAACATTCACTGGATCAAGTTACCTGACCTAAACTGTACACCCATCAATCTGGTCTGTTTTCACTTGCAATCATAAATTAATAAATACACTTTGGGAAGTTACAAATTAAAAAAACTCACCCTGCCACATTTCTAGATAATCCTGGTGAGCAAACATGTGTATCCAGGGATCCTAATCTCTAACAGGCCTGGTAGCATACTACTTATCTGTGGAGTGTTTTACAGACATTCTTCCCTCAGCTACATTCTAACTGGGACCACTAGCTTCTCAGCAATAGGAAATCCTTTACATCATCATTTCTTCTATATCACAGCTTAATATTGGAATGCTGTCTGACACAGGACATACCATTTACAACCCCACAAAATCCAAATGGATCTTTTAGAACTGAGAGAACCTACCTGACACCCCCAAAGGTCACCAGGAAGTAGGCCTAAAAAAGGTCACCTAAGGTCACCAGACTAGTGACTCTACCATAAGGTCACCAGGAATTGGGCCATGTCAAAAACAAGATTCCCTACCCAAGGAACAGCCTGAGGATAACCACAAGGATGGGAAGATATCTCATCTCAAAGTGGAGCATTTGTGCTGAGCAGCCTACCAACCTTGTAGTACAACATTGAATGACACAGAAAATACCTAACATTCCTAGAGATAGCTCTTTCAATGTTAGTTATGTTAGCTAGCCAATCATTTTCTAAAAAGCTTGCCCTTGCTCAATGCCACCCAATCCTGTAATGTTTAAACTGGAACTTCCTGGTCCTTCCTAAAACCATAATCAAAACCCTGCCATGCAACTGCTCAGGGCTCTCCTCTCTGATCTACTGTGTTGGTGATGTTGGAGAGACCCAGCTTAAGCCCAAATAAAACTCTTTGCTCTTGCATATGTGGTCCAGCTCCTGGTGATCTTTAGTGACCCTAAAATCTGGCCATAAATATGGGTTCTCATATTGGATTCCCAAGTCTCCCAAGCACCCCTGGCACATGGGGCTGAACAATAGCCAGTAAGTGAGCACTTTGTGTCTGTCTCTGTGTTTCTTTAGTTTCCTTTTTTTTAATCCTTGGGCAAATTTTGTAATCTATGTGGTCAGAAAGGTTAGAGCTGATGCTTTGGACAGCTGTAGGCCAGAGGGGGCCTGGAAGACTTTCCAGACCCCCCTTGAAGGGGCACATCTGTAAAGAGTTGAGCACCGAGTTTTCTGTGATATCTGGACCTCAGAGAGGATGAATGTGCCCCTATCTGTAAAGGGTGGTGGAGTACCCAGTTTCCTGTGATCTCTGGATCTTTGAACAAGGACAATGCAGGTAGTTCCTGCATCAGAGATTCACTGATATCCTACTTACATTTTTTCCACTGAAGGAGTGGTGAGATCTGTTGTCTGGCTCTATGTATTTTTCTGCTGCACAAGCAATGGGATCTAGCTGTTTGTGTCTTGTTTAACTGTTTTGTCTGTCGCTGCCAGTATTTGTCTCTGGGACTGGCTGAGGATATGGGACAGAATCCTTCTATCTCCATAGACTTGATTCTTTCCAATTTCAGGAAGCTTGAGCCATGCTCCACAGGCTCCAGTGAGAGTGGTGAGGAGGTGCCAAAGGATGGATGTAATATGTGTAGTTCCAGGCTTGGCACCTCTGCCAATGATCTGTACTCTGGTCTGACAGAGCTTATCCACTGCTCTGGCTTCGGGTCTGGCAGAGCTTGTCCACTGCTCTGGACTCTGATCTGTCAGAGTTTGCTGCTGCTGTGGTCTCTTGTCTGGCAGAGTTTGGCTGGTGCTTTGGCCTCTTGTCTGGAGAGATCAACAGATATGTTGCTGATCCATTCTCTGGTATGGCTGAATGCAGGTTGCCATTCCAAACTCTGGTGTAGTTGGTTGGAGCCTGATTTGGGGTAGGCCACCACTAATGGAACAGGATAGAGGCCCATAGAGACAGGCCACTTTTCTAAGTTTTGGTGTTCCTTCTTCTTCCATTCTGTTTGTGTGAATTGTACCCAGTACGTTTTTATTGTGTTGTTCTTTTGTGGTTTTGTTTGCTTGTGTTAGTCTCAGTGGGCCAGTAACCAAACAGCTGTGCTCCATGATGACTTTGCCTGCCCCATGTTCCCAGCACTACAAGCTTGGGCACCTCAGGTTGCCAGTAGAGAACACACATTTCCACATTGTTGGCTGGAAAGGCTCAGTTGGAGAGGGGCTGTTTGCAGAAAATCCTGCTGGGCTGGACCTTGTTGTCTCCTTGCTTCCTCTCTGAGGAAAGTTGATTACATGAGGTTAGCTCTAGCTTGGAACAATTATCGTCAAATATGCTCCTAGCTGAAATGTATTGTGGTTATTACTATTATTATTATTTGGTTACAGTCCCTGTAGCCCAGCCTGTCCAGAAACTAAATAGCTATAAGATGACCCTGAATTTCTAATAATTTCTGCTCTACCACTAATCAACTGAGCTACATCCTCATCCCTCAAACTTTGTTTTTGAGCCATAGGTGGCTTCAACTAGGAAGTGGACTGAACCAAAAGGAGAAGTCTTGGCTCCACTGATCTCCTGGTCTGTGCCAGTATACTGGCACTGTGCCAAGAATACCCATCTGAGCACCTTGTCACATGACTTAATAGCCTGGCTGCATTTATGAGATTGTTGCTTGAGAACCAAGCCAATTATTTTTAGTCTGTCAACTAGAAGAATTTTGTTAGAAAATCTTTGAAAGCACATGTATGATTGTGGGGAAACTCTGTCAGTGTGCTTCCAAAAGTGCTAAAGGACATAAGCTGGGGGTAGGAGGGAGGGATAGATGAGGAACTCACCATGTCTGGGTGTCTACCCCTTCCCCCCAAGAAAAATCACCAGTTGAAGAAAAAAAAAATAGCTAGAATGCATTTTGTGTTCAAGGTCTAGAAGTGAGCCAGCAGGGGGCCTTTGGGCAATGCTTTCACAGAACTGCATCCATTCAAGTGCAATGTTTGTAAATTCACACTGAGCAAGGAAGGAAGTGAAAGGGAGGGGGAGGGGGAAGGGAGGAATATGTTCAAACTCTCCCTGGCAAGAAAACAGAAAGGAAAAAAATCCTGCTTAATGATGTTCCACATTTTGTCTGTATGCCCAAGAATTCTTAAGTTGTGTTTAAGTGTGCATCCTTTCATCTTATACACACACACACACACACACACACACACACACACATGCATATACTCTAAAAGCTTGCTTGCTGAATAATGATATTTCAATATCTTCCTCACATTTCAACTGAATTATTTTTGGGCCCTAAATCTAAACCAATTCTTATCAATATTTAGAGGTTTTGATTGTTTTGAATGTGTGGTTTTATTTTCTTAGTTAACAGTGTGTACACAGTCCCTTACACCATGGTCATCATGCTTGGATCTCTAGAAAAGTAATGAAAAACAACAAACAGTACTAATAATGTTAGTGACTAAAATGAAAGTTACTGAGTGCATTGTACAATGACTTCAGATGCTATTTTCAGACAGGACATTTAATGATGAATATTGTTTTTTCATGAGGAATAAAATGCCTGTTAAGCTTAGGGCTTGTTTACAACATTCACTTGAAAACAAGGTTCAAGATGCATCATGAAGTCATAACATCATATTATGTACAAAGAGGACATAATCTGCTTTCCAGATATGGTTTCCTAGGGATAAGTATGGTAGGATGCAAAGCCCAGGACATTTTCTGAGGATATGACCTCTCATAAAACCTAATAAAAATATAGATTTTTCCCAGAAAATGAACATGTACATAAAACCAACTACATATAAAACACTTACAGAGTGAATGTCAAGAAAGTGAATGAATTAAAAACTAACACCAAATAAGTGGCACTGTTGCTGTATCTGAATTTTCTATCTTGTTTGGAAGATAGGAAGACTGTTGAACCCTGTATTTAAGGCAGGGCATCTGTATAAAGAAAAGCAATGCTTTAGTTCTCCTGTTCCTTTTTTTTCTCCTCCCCTTCCTCCTCTTTCCTTACCTCCTATATGTGAAGCAAATGTTCTACCTCTGAGCTGTATTCCTAGCTTCTGTACAAAACAGGCAGATACAGATAGTCTTTGGATATAATAGTTGCTATATAGAGTTGCTAAACCTCACTAAAGCTTAAAGGAATTAACTTTTTATGGGATAAATGAAAGAGAATACAGAGAAGGCAACAGGCATAGAGGAGGCTACCCTTGTAACAGCAGTAACAGAACAAGATAAAAAGACTTTAGGAGAAGTTTATTACAGATTGCACAATGGCTGGCATTAACAAATAAAATGCTACATGCTTCCATCCTTTAGGTGGGAATTCTGTATTACTATCAGATTATGAAGACTTTGTTAAAGGAATTTACTGTTTAAAAGGTTATTTGTCCTTCCACAGATAGTACTATGAATTAGATACCCAATACTGTGCTAAGTCCTGAACACACAAAAATGATTGATGTAAACACCACTCTTTCTCTATAAGCTTACAGTCTTGTGGGGTAATCCACCATAAACAAACCCAGAGACCATGCATAGAAATGTTTACATCACTATAAATTCCACTATGAAACCTAAAGGAAAGCAAGAGGTACCTAACACCCCAGAAAGGATAAAGAACATTCATATTCAAAGGCTGAGAGGTGAGAACATTTTAGTTCAGTAGGGTAAATGAAAGAAGGTGAATTTTTTGAAGTATACTAGGGAAGAAGAAAGGAATGATGATGATGATGATGATGATGATGATGATGATGATGATGATGATGATAATAGAAGATTAAAGAAGGATGGTAGCCATCCCTCTCTGCTGCTGCTGTTCTTTTCATCCTTGCACCCTCTCATGTGACTCTATGCCCTCTAGTGGTGACTGGGGGCAACTTCTCCATCATTTCTCTCTGGAACTGTTGATGGTTTAATCAGCAGAGCCTGCTGGGCTGGTGGCCCGCAGGGAGAGCCCATTAGGGGAGGGCTCTGGCAGGGTGACTCCGGGAAGTGACCATGCTTCCTCAGCATTGTTCTGGGTGGAACTCGGAACCCCGGTTGCCAGGTAACAGGAGGCCAGCAACAGCAACAGCAGCCTGGACAGGCCAGCCAGTCCAGATGAGCTGGAGAGATGAGTCTGTTATGCTTCCAGACATGCAGGGGTTCCGGTCTAAGAGAAGACAGCGGTGGTCACCTGTGCCACTGCTGGAGACACGTGGTGCTCACCCTGACACGTTTCTGGCCTGTTTCCCCCTGGGAGACCAAGGTAACCAGGACCGCCCTTCAGCAGAGAAGCATTCTGGTCCACCCTAACCCCCATCCACCATGGTCTCAGCCTGGGAGAGTGTTCCTGTTGGGACACTGAGGAATGCTTTTCATGCCTGTTTCCCACTTAGGTGTAGGGAAAGGGGTCTTTGTAGCCCCTCGGGGATTGCACACTTAAAGCCTCCCTCCTGCCCTGGTCCTTCCTCATAGCGAAAGGGAGTGAGCCTTCCCGCATGGCATCCCCATTCTCAGCAATGATGGCTTGGACTATGTGGAGCAGATGATCCCCTATTTGCCCACCGCTGTGCAGAGGGACGACAGGGTGTCCCTCTTCTTCTTTCTGGCCCTTTATCCAAAGTTTGCCACCATCTGGGTGGTTCTGGAACTGATCCTGAAAAGGCAGGAGAGTGGTTCCACCAGGGATCTAGCCAGCCCTCAGATCTCCTTCTGCTGTTTCCCAGGGCTCACGCCCTGTGCCCTCACAGAACTGGACGTCTGAGTCCCAGCAACCTGGGTCCCAAAGCTGGCCCCTTAAAGTGACATGGCCAAACATGGGCAATTGAGGCAGGGGTGGGGCTCTAACAGGTGCCATTCACCTTCCCCAGGGAATGTCAGACATCACCCTTTCTCACGCCCTGAGCATCCTTTCCCCATTTGTGTAAAGGATTCTGGACCCCATTTGCTGTGTTTGTTATGGATGGAGCCCCTAGCACCCCCAAACCCCACCCTGGGAAGATTCTAATAGTTCCTTCTAGATGTCTGGGTGGGTTGGAGACATGGGGCCTTAGAGGTTACACCCCCGTGGACTATCAGGTATAGATTCTTCAGGTGGACCAGCAGACAAAGACATGAGTGGGCTTAGGATGGAGTGAGAGGTGAGCGAGTAGGGGTGTTTGGCGCCAGGGTGGAGGGCCAGTTTTGGCCAGGAGCCTCACCTATGGGGTTCTCTCCCTAGGGACTGTCCCCGTGACCTCACCTGCTGGTCGAGGACAGAGGTTTCCCACTGGGCTCCTGGGATTTGAGCAGTAGAGGGAGGGACAGAAAAGGAAGGGCCCTGGGGTATACCAATGCCTCCCCCCTGCAGCCCCGAAGCGAGGCCAGGCTCACGACACCATGTCCCTCTGCCCTGCTCTCACCCACAGTGCCATCTTCTAGTTCTTGTCCCAGTGGCTGCAGAAATTCCCCCAGGATTTCTCTGGGGCCCCGGACCTGGTCATCGTGAGGCAGCTGCTGGACTATGCCAGGATCCACGTGCCCACTGCAAAGTTGGACTGCCAATCTGGGGAGATCCTCCAGGCAATGGATAAGACTGGGATAAGCTAAAGCCCGATAAGGAGGAGGAGGATTAAGAGGAGGAGGAGGACCGGGAAGGCGCCTGGTGAGAAAGCAGCTGATTCCAGCCCCGTGTCCCACAGGGGAAGTGTCCTGAAGCTCTGGCCAATTAAGTAGAGGAGGATGCCTGTCAACTTGACCGTCCTGCGGGTAGGAGAGGGGACTGTGCCTTCCCTGGCATGGAGAGGCCATCTTGGGTTAGCTCACCCCATTCTGCGTGCCTTCAGGCTGCTCCCTTATCCAGGATGACGGCTCACCCCTTTCTTTGCTCAGATCCTGGGCTGCTTGGGGCCTCAATTGCAGAGCTGCCCATGCAAGAGGTCTTGGTGGCACAGGAGAAACGGAGCCTGGCTTCGGGGGCAGATGCTAACCCCTAAGAGGATGCTGAGCTCCTGGATCCCATGGCTACGGGATCCCCAGTCTTGCCAGAAGCTGGACCAGTGCAACCTCCGGCTTTAGCATCAGAAGATGCACAGGCCCTTGTGGACTTGGTGGACGAGCTACTGTTTCTCTCCACTGTGGTGCACTTGGGAGCACCCGATGCCCTGTCCTCGCTCCCTGAGTTAGACATATAGTTGATACAATCATTGGCTGAGCTGCACCTAGCGCCTGCTCCCCTTAGAGAAAAGATTCCCTTTATTTTGTATATTTTTATATTGCTGTTTTTCACTGTTGCGTTATTGTTGTTGGTTTCATATTATTATTAAAAAGATGTTGCTTACTCAACTTAAGTGATGTATTCGGAGATAGCACCTTCCCATCTGCCCACAGTAGGTGGAGCCATTCCTGGGCTGTGGTCCTTGATGAGCCAAGGGGTAAGGAGCCTGTTTTTGTTGAGAGTTTCCTGTGAGTTGGGCATGTGCATCCATCTATAGAAGATGCTGCCAGGTGTGTAGTTGGTGTCCAGGGGGTCTACTGGGATAAATTGAACCCCAGAAAAAAAAAAGCCCAACAGGGCTTGACAGCAGACTTTTGGGGCCAGAGCTGGGCCAAGAGCTAGACTCTGAGGACCAGGACCAGGAACAGTACCAGGACCCAGCTCTGTGGACACTATCCCTGTGTGGGGGGAAGCCTATAGTTTGAGATACAGAGTACATTTTGGGGGATCATTTAAATCCATGATATTTCCACATAGCCATGCCTGTTTTAGAACTCAATCTTTGGAGCTGGGCATGGTGGCATTTACCTGTAATCCCAGCACTCAGGGAAGAAGAGACCTGAATTTGAGGCTAGCCAGGTCTACAATGTGAGTCTAGGACAACCAAGGCTACACAAGGAAATTCTGTCTAAAAACAAACAAATGAATGAATGAATGAATGCACAAATACAAAAGAGAATTCCCTCTGTGGATCAAGCTGACCACAGTCTCAGAAAGATTAGCTTGCCATGGACTCCCAGGTCTAGCATGAAAGGGATGCACCTTTGTGGCAAGCTAAGATATTTTTAATGACCTATTCTTGAATCAAGGAATGAAAGGAAAAAATAAGATGTACAAAGGTACCATTTTTCTTTTAATGAACAGTAATAATTCTTCAAATTCTACATTTATTGACAATTGCAAATCATTTCTGATGTTGTCAATAAGTGAGTTTTCTCCTTTGCTTTAATTTTATACATTGAAAAATGTTTGAGTATGTACGTTCCAGTGAGAGGACAACTTATTGCCTTTTACTATCTGTTTACATCCCACTTATGAGTTTTTGACATGAAACCAAAAGAGTCTTTTGACCAGTGGAAAAAAAATGGTCATTATTTAGGTTTACAAATTATTTATGTATGTACTGGTGTGTGAATTTGCATATACAAAGGCCCAAGTATAGAAATACTAGAAAAATTCTATAGGAGTAATATTGGCCACCCAGAAATTGAGCTCAAATCATCTGGCTTAGAAACAACCAATTATGCCCACTGAGACAATTCTCTGACATTCACTTGTAGATCTGACACAGTGTTATGAACAAGTCTTTACTCCTAAGAATGAACTAACACATTCCAAAAAAAGACAGCATTATATCATTTTAATTTGGACATAACATTTATTATTCCTTATATTCAATTATATTATAGGTTTATAATCTGGATAGAAGACAATATTTTACTGATGTAATATTTCAATAAAGTTTATTTGAGTATAAATGAACTCAGTGGGGAATGACTGTGGTAAGCAAAACTGTCAACATGACTTTGAACATCATATAACAGTGACCAAAATAAACCCCACAAAGCTGTCACCAAGTCTTCACACATCTGTCATGGCCTAAGAACCCATAGTAACATTACACACACACAACATGCTTTTTGAAATAAATATCTTTGCTGTTACATTATTTAGCTCCTCTAGATAATTCTCTCAGAAGGCAGTACTTCAACATTATGTGTCATGCAGTAAATAATGGAACCATGAAGAATGGAACATTAAACAGTACATACATACATATAGATATACATACATATAGTCATACATACCTACATACACACTATTAAGCATTTTAACATTAACGTTGGTAAAAATAGAACACATTGGGGGAACATCTTTCACCCGTGGACTTGTACTGAGAAGGCTGACATATGATAATCAAGACTTCAAATGTAGCTTTGCCTAATTACTGACATCCAAATCAGGCTTGAAAAAAACATCTTAAAGGTATTTGTGAAAATGAAAAACAAAAGCACCATGCTTTCTCAGAGACGCTTCCTTGAAAAGCAGGATCACACCCTACCTGATATAAATAAGCAATGGATCACATAGATGATGGAGATCCCATTCTATACTTTGCATCAGAAAAATACTTATCACCAAGTGTTATTAGATGCACTAGATCAACAGCAGCCACAGAAAGAATATCAGAATGACCTAATAAACTTCTGTGATTGGATTTGATACACATACAGCAAACTTCAATAGCTATTCCATTGTTTCAAAATATAGAACACAACCAAAAGTGGTGACCTCCTCCATTACATTATAAGTGAACATGATAAATAATTTACTTCATCCAAGGCCATGTTTCTTTTCATGATTAGATTCTTAGGGTGTACAGTTATTAGCATGTTTATCCTGTATTATATGTCTAATACACACTTATGAGTGACTATATACCCTGTGTGTCTTTCTGCTTCTGGGATACCTCACTCAGGATGATCTTTTCTAGATCCCACCATTTGCCTGCCAATTTCATGTTTTCCTTATTTTTAAATGCTGAGCAGTATTCCCTTGTGTAAATGTACCACAATTTCTGTATCCATTCCTCATTTGAGTGGCACCTGGGTTGTTTCCAGCTTCTGGCTATTACAAATAAAGCAGCTACAAACATGGTTGAACAAGTGTCCTTGTATACTTGATCAAAATTTGGGTATATGCCTAGGAGTGGTATAGCTGGATCTTGAGGTAGCACTATTCCTAATTTTCTGAGAAATTGCCAGATTGATTTCCAAAGTGGTTGTACAAGTTTACGTTAGCACCAGAAGTGGAGGAGTGTTCCCCTTTCCACACATCCTCTCCAGCATGTGTTGTCACTTGAGTTTTTGATCTTATCCATTCTGATAGGTGTAATGTGATATCCTGGGTAATCTGATAGGTGTAATGTGATTTGCATTTCCCTGATGACTAAGGAAGTCTTTTAAGGAGACAGGAGTTCCACAAGGAGAGCAACAGATGAAAAAAATACTGGGTACAGGGGTATTTTTTAAGACTGATACTCCAACCAAAGACCATGCATGGAGATAACCTAGAACTCCTTCAACTTCTGCCCAGATATATTCCATGGTAGCTCAGTCTCCAAGTGAGTTCCCTAGTAATGAGAACAGGAACTGTCTCTGATATGAACTCAGTGTCTGGCTCTTTGATCACCACCCCTTGAGGGGGGCAGGTCACAGAGGAGGACAATTCTTTCATCCAGTTCTGATGAAATCTGATAGGCTAGGGTCAGATGGAAGTGGAGACGGACCTTCCCTATCAGTGGACTTGGGGAAAGAAATGGGAGGAAGTTAGGAGGTTGGGTAAAGGAGGGGATGAAGGATGGAGCTACAGCATAGATACAATGTGAATAAACTGTAATTTACAAAAAATATTTTAAAAAGTGAAAAAAAAGAAACAACCTTCAGATACTAGAAGTTTTTTTGTTTACATCCCAGGATGTTGGTTTTTGAGAAAGAGATTTTCTGTATGGCCTTGACTGACCTGTCATTCTTTTTAGACCAGGCAGGACTTGAACTAACACAGATCCATTTCCTTCTGCCAGTCATAGTGGTAGTATTAGAGGCATTTGGCAACAGTCCAGGCTTTGAATTTTTTTAATTTAATTTAATGTTTTATTTTTGTGACATGGTGTCTCAGTGCATCATTGCTAGTCCAGGACTCTCTTTGTAAACCAGGGTGACCTTGAACTCACAGAGATCTACCTTCATCTGCCTCTCAAGTTATGGGACTAAGTATGTGTGCCACCATACCTGGCAAGACTTACCTATAGCCTAGTCACACTATGTGATTTCAGACATATCTAGGCACACATCTAGCCTTTTTTTAAGACAAGGTTTCTCTCTGTAGCCATGCATGTCCTGGACTTGCTATGTAGACCAGGATGACATTGAAGTTACACAGCAGCATGCTTGCGTCTCCTGGAGAGATGGGATTCAAGATATGTGCCACAAAGCCTGGTTCATATTTTTATTTTAATCATATATATATATATATATAACATGATTTTGTTTTAATCATATATATACATACATATATATGATTAAAACATGATTTTGTTTTATATGTATATGATTAAACAAAATGTATATGTTAATATATAACATATTTATTAAATATATGGGATTATATTACTATATTTAGTGAATATATATTAATTATACATATGAATATTCTGGTATTTTGAGACAGGGTTTCCCCTATTAGCCCTGGCTATCTTGGACTAGATCTGTAGACCAGCCTGACCTTGAAATCACAGAGACTGGCCTGCTTTCTGCCTGGCAGAGTGCTGGAAATAAAGGCCTATGCCAACTCTTAGTATTTATGTGCCGGGAGCCAAAGCTCGCCACGGAAGTCAAAGTCAAAGCTATCTCGTAGAGACAAAGGTATCTGCTGAAGCCAAAGTCAATTAGTGAGCCAAAGCTATCTGGTGGAGACAAAGGTAGTTACTGAAGCCAAAGCCAAGTAGAGAGCAAAGGACATTTATTGAAGACCTAAAGCTTATTCAGTGAAAGAGTTATCTAAGACCCTAAATCATGGGTGATAGATTGTGAGGACATCCATTTGTTAGAGCATCTGTAAGATATTTTTAGAAAACATCCTTATGGTATCTTGCAGGTACAATATTTAACCCATGAAAGCACTCTTCCTATTTCCTGCAGCAGTAGATTAACCTTCCACCTTTCCTGCCTTCTCCCCATATAAGCTGGGTAAAAATTTCTAATAAACGGAAGCCTTGATCAGATGAACAGACTTGGCTCCATTCTTGCGTTTCTTGTCCCCTCCCCCCATTCTTTCCATTCTTCTACTTTAAGAACCCCGTTGAAGCCCTGAGTGTTGAGCATTTAGGCACCTGCTTCTGGCTTTCCTAGCAACCTGTGATGTCATTATGTGTCGACAGCCATGGAGGGCAGGCGTGGTTACTTTGTTCCTTAAAAGGATCTACCAGCCCATTTTGTCTCTCTCTTGGCCTCTCTTGCCCTCTTGCTATTGCCTTCTTGCCCTCCCCCTTTCTCTGTTGGGGTGCCCCTCTCTCTCTCTTCCCCCTATCATGTCCTGCTCTTTCCTTCTCTCTCTTTCTCTCTCTTCATCTGCATCTGAGAGCCCACCCGAGAATGCAAACAACTGTAAAAGAAAAACAGCTGTGATTATTCCCATCCTTGAATTAAAGCCAGAGGCACATAGCTCTCGAATGGTAGGATGAACTGCTCTGAGATAGCCTTGAATTGAAGCCAGAGGCAGATAGCTCTCAAAGGGCAGGATGAACTGCTCCGAGATAGTTTTTTTTTAACTTTTATTAATTACACTTTATTCATTTTGTATTCTCCCATAAGCTCCTCCCTCCTCCTCTCCTGGTTCCACCCTCCCTCCTCCTTTCTGCATGCATGCCCCTCCCCATGTCCACTGATTGGCAAGGTCCTCCTCTCCTTCTTTCTGATCTTAGTCTATCAATTCTCATCAGAAGTGGCTGCATTGTCAGGGCTCTAGGTTATCTCCACGGATAGTCCTTGGTTGGAGTATGAGTCTCTGGGAAGTTCCCTGTGTTCAAATTTTCTTGTTCTGTTGCTCTCCTTGTGGAGTTCCTGTCCTCTCCAACTCTTACTCTTTCCCACTTCTTACATAAAATCCCATTCACTCTGCCTGTCAGTTGGCCATCAGGCTCAGCATCTGCTTTCACAGTCTGCATGGCAGAGGCTTTCAGAGGCCCTCTGTGGCAGGTTCCTAGGTTGTTTCCTGTTTTCTTTTTCTTCTGATGTCCATCATCTTTGCCTTTCAGTATGGGGATTGAACATTTTAGTTAGGGTCTTCTCTTTTGCTTAGATGTACAGATTTTAGTGGGTTTGTTTTGAGAAAACTCACAAATGGCCAAAAACTGCAAAAAAAAATAGCTGTAAACTATCTTCATGCTATTCTTGCTGACCAATCAATGTATCGAGCAAAAGTGGCCAGAATTTTAAGTATAAAAACCCTGTGCTTTGCATGCTCGGGGTCATCCCCTGTCTTTGCAGGGGCGACCCTATCACGATTGGAAAAAAAAAAAAAAAAAAAAAAAAAAAAAAAAAAACTATTGCTTTTGAATTGAGTCATGGTCTGTGAGAGTTTCTGGGAAGGGTACGATCTTGAAATGCTGAGCTGTGAGATCCCAGGTCTTACATTTTTGGTGCGTTTGACTGGGAAAGGGCATGCCCCTTCCCCAACCCTCATCAGACTGAGCTCGGAGGTCGAGCTCGGAACAGGTTAGTCTGATTTCTGTTTTGCTTTGCTTGTTTCTGTCTTACCAATATGTTTCTGTTTAGGTCGCTATCTGGACAATTTTTGGTCATCTGATCAGTCATTGCAATAGTCAGACATATCAGAATATCGCTTGACTGGGAATTGGAGGATGCTCCAGTTTGGGAGGCTAGGACTGGGACGGTCCTCCTCCCATCTGTTTCATGTCAGAGATGGCCACCACCAGGCAGCCTCTCAATCAGAGATCTGTGGTACCACCCGCAAGGTTGCCCTTGTCTAAAAGCCTCTCTTGTTCTTTTTGTCTCTATCATTGTTCCCTCTTTGATTTTCTTGACGGACTACTTTATTATGGGACAGACTGTGACTACATCCTTATTCCTCACCCTTGGTCATTTCTCAGAGGTGAGATATAGGGCACATAACCTTTCACGTGAAGTTAAAAAGGAGAAATGTCAAACTTTCTGTTCCTTAGAGTGGCCTACTTTTCAGATTGGATGGCCACACAAGGGAACCCTTCACCTTGACAAGATCCTTGCTGTCAAGATTAAGACCCTCCAGACTCCAGGAGGCTCTCTGTCTAAGGATCAGTGTGCATATTGCAAGGAGAAAGGACACTGGATCAAGGATTGTCCTAAAATGAAGAAAAAGCCAGAAAAACCAAAGACCCAAGCCCTGGAGACCTGGGTCCTAACCCTGAGTGATGACAGTTCAGTCCCCCTCCTCTAGTTCAGGGTAATTGTTAAGGTGGAGGGGAAGCCAGTCCACTTCTTGGTGGATACTGGCACCCAGCATTCTGTTCTGTTACAAGACTTTGGAGCTAAAAAAGAGAAGAAATAATGGGTCCAAGAAGCCACTGGATGTAAACAATACTCATGGACTACCCGAAGAATGGTGGACTTTGGAGTGAGCCAGGTATCCCACTCATTCTTAGTTGTCACTGAATGCCTGTACCCACTGTTAGGGTGAGATATCCTAACTAAGATAGAGTCCCATATCCGTTTTAGACCAGATGGCCCACAGGTGACAGAGAATAAAGGAGATCCCATTCATGTACTGACAATTCAACTGGAAGATGAATACAGCCTGTTCGAAAAGGTGGAAAGTCCAGAAAAAGACATTGACTGGTGGCTACAGAGACATCCCAGGGTATGGGCTGAAACGACTGTCCTAGGAAAAGCAGAGAAACAGCCCCCAGTTTAGATAGAGCTGAAGCCTCAGGCTACGCTGATCGTGGTGCAGCAATATCTGATTTCTAAGGAAGCCCATGACTGGATCCGCCCTCACATACAATGGCTCCTTGACCTAGAGGTTCTCAAAAAGTGCCAATCTTCCTGGAATACTCTGTTGCTGCCAATTCAGATGCCTGAGAGCAACAACTATCGACCCGTACAGGACTTGAGAGAAGTTAACAAACAGGTCACAGACTTACATCCTGCCGTGCCCAACCCACATAACCTGTTGATTTCCCTTTCCCCTGACAGGGTTTGGTATACAGTCCTGGACCTTAAGGACACATTCTTTTGCCTTCCAGTTAGCCCTATCAGTCAAGACATTTTTGCTTTTGAATGGAAAGACCCGGACTCAGGGGTCTCAGGCCAGCTTACATGGACTCGACTTCCTCAAGGGTTTAAAAATTCCCCTACCATATTTGATGAAGTCCTACACCGGGACCTGGCACACTTTTGGGCCACCAATCCCCAGGTAGCTCTTCTCCAATATGTGGATGATATTTTATTACCTGCAGATTCTGAAGAAACCTTCCTTGAAGCCACCAACCGCCTGTTACAAGAGCTGGGTGAACTTGGCTACAGAGTATCAGCAAAAAAAGGCCCAGCTCTGCAGGAAACAGGTCATTTATCTGGGATATATATTAAGAGAGGGAAGGAGATGGCTGTTGGAGGCCAGAAAAGAGACTGTATTTCATATTCCCCCTCTGCGGACTCCTAAACAACTGAGGGAATTTTTAGGTACAGCAGGGTTTTGCTGGCTGAGGATTCAGGGATTTGCCGAGATGGCAGCACCTCTGTATGCCCTTAAAAAAGGCAATGACTCTCTCATCTGGGGAAAGGATGAACAAGCTGCATTTGATAATATCAAACAAGCCTTAATGTGGGCCCCAGCATTGGGACTCCCTGATGTGACCAAACTCTTCCATCTTTATGTGGCCGCGAATTGAGGAATGGCCAAAGGGGTGCTAACACAGAAAATTGGACCCTGGAAGAGACCAGTAGCCTTTCTAAAGCTAATAAGGCTAAAATGGGGTATTTGACAGCAATGTGGGGGCATGGATTGACTCCAAAGGTAAGATCATTCTACCACAGGGAGATGCTGAGAAATTAATAACTCAGATGCATAAGTGGACTCATTTGGACCAAAGAAATTGGGTGAAATTGCCCACCAATCCCAGTACCAAATACTAAATCTCACTGCCCTGACTGAGAGAGTGACTCGGGAGTGTAAACCCTATCAGAGGGTAAACATAGGTAAGAATTTCCAGAGCCTAGAGAAACGGCTAAGAGGAACTAGACCCAGAATGCATTGGGAAGTGAATTTCACTGAAATTAAACCAGCCAGGTACGGCAATAAATATCTCCTGGTCTTTGTGGACACTTTCTCAGGATGGGTGGAAGCTTTTCCCACAAAGAAAGAAACTGCTCTGGTCATAGCCAAAAAGATTCTGGAAGACATTTTTCCTTGGTTCAGTATTCCAAAGGTAATTGGGTCAGACAATGGGCCGGCCTTTGTTGCTCAGGTAAGTCAGGAGACGACCAGGTTTCTGGGGCTCGATTGGAAATTACACTATGCTTATAGACCCCAAAGTTCAGGACAGATAGAAAGAATTAACAGAACTCTAAAAGAGATTCTGACCAAATTGACCATGGTGACTGATGGTGACTGGGTGGTGATCTTTCCCTTGGCCCTTTTTAGAGTCAGAAATACTCCCTCCCTACTAGGCTTAACTCCCTTTGAACTACTATATGGGGTTCCTGCTCCCCTGACTCTTCTTGGGGATCCCCTTGACATAACTAGTGGTAACTCTGACTTATCCAGACTGAAAAGACTGCAACTTATTCAGACAGAAATTTGGACCAAGGTTGGCAGTGCATATGCGCCTGGGTCCTTGGAGGTGCCCCATCAGTTCTAGGTTGGAGATCTGGTGTATGTGAGATGACACCACAGCCAGAATCTGGATCCTTGGTGGAAGGGTCCTTATTGTGTCCTGCTCACCACCCCAACAGCTGTCAAAGCAGAGGACATTGCAGCTTGGATCCATGAGTCACACTTCAAGACTGCTCTTCATCAACCTGCTGACACCTGGAAAGTCCAAGCCTCCAGCAACCTGTTAAAACTGAAACTCATCAGGGACAATGAACTCTTTGACCAGTAAAGTGGACAGACAATGGTACCTCTGGGTGGTGCTGTTTTTACTCAATTGGCAACTATTGACTGGAGTTTTGGTGGTCCTCACCAGGCTCACAAAGCCCTGGAAGCAATATATGGTAAACCCTGTGATTGCAAGGGTGGTGTGATGAATGTCAGAGCCTTACTTAATGGTGAGATTTGGAGCCCCAAATGCTCAAGTTGAGTTTGGTGATACATGGGCATATAGAGCCCTACAACCTTCAGGGAGTACCCCATGTTTAGAATGGCATTGTGTAACCAAGCCTAAAATGATTCCTTATGTAAATGGGTGCCTCAGGCATTGCCCTTGTCATACCTATCAACAGGATGTGCATAGAAGTTGCTATAGGGTTGTGCAACAATGTACTGGAAAAGATGACATCACCTATTTCACTTCCATATTGAACCAAGTCAGGGAGGAGATGAGGATAGACGATTGGTCCCACAGTGTGCCAACAGCAGGCCATGGATCTAAATTACTCCAAGCCCCTTGTTCGGAGATGGTAGGGAAGCCTGTATGCTGAAGAAAGGTACCTCCCATTCACCTCTCAGATGGAGGAAAGCTGCAGGATCAGGTCAGACAAGAACAGGTTAAACAATGCATTGAAGAGTTAATAGAAAAAAAATACTCATCCCTCAATTACCACCCTCTGGTTCTTCCTGATAGTAGAGGAAATGTTATTTTAGACCCCCAGACTGTAGATGTTATTACTGCCACTCATAGCCTCCTAAATGACACCAATCCTTCGCTTGCAAGTGACTGCTGGCTCTGCCTCTTACAATGGCAGCCTGTTCCTCTGGAGATCCCCCCTTCTAACACCACTTATTCCACTGCTGAGGGGGTCCTGACATTCAGCACCCCCTATGAGAGTGCAGCCTCTCTTCAACCAAAATGTTACCTGTTTGACAAAACCCTACAAAAATGATAGCTCAGATCTACCTGTAGGGGATGCTACCTTTGCCATTTGTGATTCAACCAATGACATCGCCACACCTCTCTGCCCTGACAATAACACTGTTTTCTTATGCAGGAATAATAAAGCCTATACGTTCTTGCCCACAGATTGGACTGGGACCTGTGTACAGGCAACTCCCTGATCTTAGCATCATTCCAGGGGACGAGCCAGTCCCAGTCCCCAGCTTTGACTTAATGGCTGGAAGAATGAAGAGAGCCATTCAGTTCATTCCTCTGTTAGTGGGAATTGGACTGACTGCTTCCATAGGCGCTGGGTCAGTTGGTTTGGGTGTTTTATTATATAAATACAACAAACTGTCCCAACAGTTAATTAGTGATGTACAATTGTTTTCGAGCATCATCAATGAACTCCAAGACCAGCTCAATTCCTTAGCAGAAGTAGTTCTCCAGAACCAGAGGGGATTAGACCTCCTTACAGCCAAAATAGGATGAATCTGCTTAGCCCTACAGGAGAAATGCTGTTTTTACACGAATAAATCAGGCATTGTTAAAGGAAAGATTAAAAAATTACAAAAAGATATTGAAAAGAGGAGATGAGAATTAATAGAATCTCTTCTTTGGAATGGGTTTAATGGTCTCCCGTATGTGCTTCTCTTACTGGGACCTTTTGCTATCATTTTGCTCCTTGTTACAATAGTACCCTGTATTGTTAACTGATTACTCGCCTTCGTTAGGGAATGTGTAAGTGTGGTTCAGGTCCTGATGCTCCAGAGGAAGTATCAATCTCTCTCTGAGGTTGATCCACAATTTTAGGGTTAAAATTGGAGCACAAAGAAAAGGGGGAGATGAGAGTCCACCTGAGAATGAAAACAACTCTAAATGTAAAACAGCTGTGACTATTCCCATCCTTGAATTAAAGCCAGAGGCATATAGCTCTCAAATGGCAGGATGAACTGCTCCAAGATAGCCTTGAATTGAAGCCAGAAACAGGCAGCTCTTGAAGGGCAGGGTGAGTTGTTTTGAGAAAAGTCACAAACAGCCAAAAACTGCAAACAACTAGCTGTAAACTATCTTCATGCTATTCTTGCTGACCAATCAATGTATAGAGCGAAAGTGGCCAGATATTAAGTATAAAAACCCTGTGGTTTGCATGCTCGGGGTCATCTCCTGCCTTAGGAGGGGTGACCCTATCGTGATTGAAATAATAATAATAATAATAATAATAATAATAATAATAATAATAATAGAAACTCTTGCTTTTGCATCGAGTTGTGGTTTCTGGGAATTCCTGACAAGGGCGCAATCATGAACTCCTTAGCTGTGAAGCTCCTAGGTCTTACAGGATAAATATAAAAGAAGTAAGTGGGTGAAATAACAGTAAATTTTTTGAAAGAGTTTTAAGCAATCATACTGTGAATTATCTACATAAAATTTACATAATACATGTAAGCACATGCATGAATATAAACATGTTGCAACATAAATACTTTTAATAATGCACATAGATAAGTATAGTTCAACACTGACCAAGGAAGCTTTTCCTTGAACCACAATCATGACTGAAAACCACAACCAATCACAAGGCAGAATTCTGGAGAACAGTCACATCTGATACATCTACAAAACAATTCCCAGATGTAAGACTCAGTGATCATGCATAACCAAAGGTAATATATATATAATATATGGCAGAGGATCAGAGTATGTTCTGGTAATGTGTCTCCTAATAATACCAGAAGCTACACCCATAAGACGGACCAATATAAAAAAAAAAAATAAATAAAGAAAAAGGTCTTACCAATATACCTGTATAAAAATGAGCTGAAAATTGGAAGTGCTAATAGATATGCAAAAGTGGTTTAGGAAGAAACCATTGTCCTTAATCCTATGCAAAAATCTGCAGGGAACTAATAAATGCTGAGAGTGTGAGAAAAAACTATTTCCAGGAAAGTACATAAACTCAGTTAGTTATCCAATACCAAGCAATCAACCCTGAAAACATGCATGGAAGTAACATTATTAAACTGAGCAACTTATATTAAGAGCATAATACCATTTTGAAAAAAGAAGATGAATTTGAAAGAAAAATAGGAGAGGTGTGTCGAAAGGTTTTGAGGGAAGAAAAGAGAAGGCACAAAATGATGTAATTGTGAAATAACCTTAAAATGAATTAAGTATTTTCTCTTTAGGTCATGATTTTAAAATGCATCACTATTGAGTAGTATAAAAACATAAAACTTGCAGGTAGATAGATGGAGCTAGAAAAAAATCATGTTAAATGAGGTAATCCAAACACAGAAAGAAAAACTTCACATATTCACTCTTCTATGTTTCCCAGCTCTAAACTGAATATGTGTGTGCTCATATGTGAGTCTATATCCGGCAGTTTTTGAAAAACCAAGAATGAAATAGTGACCATTTTCAAGGTGAGAATGGAAATATGTGGGGGCAGTAGGACGTAGAAGGGTATAGAGATATGAAAGAGGAAATGCAAAAAACATGAAGGGGTTATAATAATTTCGGAGGTAAGACAGAAAGAAATACAAAAGGGAAGATGGTAAAATAACAGTAAGGATGTCTGAAAAAGTAATATGGAATCATACTAGTAACTATCTAAGATATGTACAATCCATGTAAGCTGTTGTATAAAACTAAAATGTAGTTTCAATGAAATTTTGCCATCTGTGATGACAATTGTCCCTCCATCTAACAAAAACTCCAACACCAGGCATGAGAAGTCAACTTTTGAGTTATTGGGAAGGGTTTTCTAAGAGAATCCTCAAAAATTATATGCTACTACCTATCTGAACTGACAACTACAGTCCATTTCCAGCCCAAAAAGATGCTGTTTGTTCGGTCTGAAATACCTGAAAATAACAGGATGCAGAATGAGGAACTAGGAAAATGAAGAAGTGCCGCCCTAACTCTTGAACTTTTAATTTCCACCAACTGCCAGCTTCTTGGAATATAACCTTATAGTTTTCCTCAAGTGCCTGCTTTTTCAACAGTACATAACACATTGAAGACATGGCATGTATGCTTGTGGGTGCTCGCGTTCCACTTAACATTCAGCACAGTCCTGTCCAAAAGCTCCAATACCCCATCCACCCTCTTAGGAGCTGTCCAGGCTTTAAATCTATCTACCCCATTTCAGCTACACTTGTAGCCATTCACGTTGTATTATAGGTGTTTCATAGAATAAATAAATAAATAAATAAATAAATAAATAAATAAATAAATAAATAAATAAATAAATAAAAGTTTGTTTTATCTTGTACGACTGTGAACATCCTTACGACAGAGCACTGAAATGTACCAGACACGGAAATGCCTAAAGCCAAGCATTCCATTGCCAGGGAACTACAAATAATCCCAGAGTGCATTGTGCCGGCTGGGAGCCTCTGTGAGAACCGCCTCAGAGCAAGGACTTCTGGGATTGTTTGTAGTAACATAGCCAGGTCTCACTGTATAGTCTGCTTTGCCAAGTCGCAGACGCAGAAATACAATTCCCAGAATGCTGTACGCACTGCATTACACCCTCACAAGCCATGCTCCTCCTCCTTACTTAGCCTTGAGCTTAGTCAGGTCCCAGAAGTATCCCCAGGAAGCGCTTTCCCCGCGCCAAAACTCACCCAGCATTTTCCCTGGTCCCCGGAGTTCTGTAAATGTCCCCTCCCTGCGCCCCTCGAAGTCTTCAGAATCAGGAGCCTTTTGGAGCCAATTTGTGGGATCATAGCCCCGCCCCCCGGTACAGGAAGTAAACAGACAGGGCCGCTGGAAACCATTTGTGTGCAGGACAAAAGTGCGCTTTGAATTCTGATCAGACGCAGTCCAGCTGGTCCCTGGTCCCTGCAGAAGGGATCCTGGGGAACCTGCCCCTTTTTAAAATTAATTTCGAGTCTCCCAGTCAAAGCACGACTAGTCTTGGGAAGGCAGAAACGCGCTCACATGGAAAATAATTATTTTTTAAAGATTAAAAAAAACTGGAGGCAGGAGAGATGGCTCAGAGGTTAATAACGCTGGCTGCTCTTCTAGAGGTCCTGAGTTCAATTCCCAGCAACCACATGGTGGCTCACAGCCATCTGTAATGGGATCTGGTGCCCTCTTCTGGTGCACAGGCAGAATGCTGTACAATGAATGAATGGATGAATGAATACATGGATGGATGAATCTTAAAAAAAAAAAAAAGCCGACCTTTGTCATCGCAACAGCCATCTGACACAGAGAATCCCTCTCTTATCAAGGTGCCAGGTTCCATCCCAGGGACCACATGGTGGCACTCAAACCATTTTTCAAGAAATCTGGTGCCCTCTGGTGGTGCAAACGTGTCCCTTAATAACGAGCTTTATATATATAATGTTTTCATTTAATACTATGTATTTATTTCAATTTAATAAGAACAGACGGAGGTGTGTCTTGAGCAGGCTTCGCAGAGTCCTGTGGAGTCGGGACGCAGGAGGTCTCTGTGCTAGATCAAAGCAGGGCCTGGGATAACCCAACCTGTGTCCATCCTCCAGTGCTCTCCCCAACCTGATGGTAACATTCTGTTGCTGAGGACAACACCTTCACAACTCATTGGACACAGCGAATCCCAGCTAGCACCTACCAAGAACCTTCATCCATATAGACTGTTGTTTGCGATACTGGAACATATGCTGCATTTCACCAGAAGAGAAAAGTACACACCAACCCTGCCATGGAGGCCCACTCCATGAGAAGGAAACTTGATCCAATACTGCTTGAGTGACCAGGAACTTGAGTGAGTCTACAGAGGCCAAGGACATAAGAGAAATCTAAATACTACAGTTGTGCCAAAGGAGCACAGCCATACTCACAGATTGGTGCCTTGCTAGGCCATCATTGGAAATTCCTCCTGCAGCAGATGGGAATAAATACAGAGACCCATGTCCAGTCGATATGCAAACAGTTAGAGGCCTTGGAGCATTCCATCCTAAATGAGATGTCTCCAAATAACCCATGCCCCTAAGGGCTCAAGAAACTCTGTGTGCAGAGTGTAAGTGCCAGAGTAGATGAAGGACACACGGGTAACAAGGCCTTGTCAACACAGCAGGACCAGCATACATATGAATGCACCCTGACCCACAAGCTAGCTTTTCTTTCACTTTCCCCTGGTGGGGTTGCCTCTCCAGGCAAAGAGTATGTGCTCAGTCCTGATGCCACTTGATATGCTGGGGTAGGTGGGTGTGCACAGGAGAGGCAGGGTGATCCCATTCTCTGAGGAACCAGGTGAGGGATGATAGGGGAAACGGAGGTTAGGACTGGGAGGAGAAGAGGGAGGGGTCTAAGATAGGGATGTAAAATGAATAAATAAAAATTTAAAAAAAATAAAATTAAGACATGAAGGGGCAGGAGAGATGGCACAGTGTTTAAGATCACAGGCTGCTCTTCTAGATATCCTGAGCTCAATTCCCAGCATCCACATGGTGGCTCATAACAATCTATCATGAGACATGGCACCCTCCTCTTGCATGCAGACAGAATAGTGTACAATTAATAAACAAATCTTCCATAAAAAAGAGAACTACAAAATGAATCATAAAGTTTCCCTCTCTCCAAAAAGAACACTCATTCCCTTTTTAATAATAATAATAATAATAATAAATGAAAATCTTAGTTTTCTCCAAGGGACTCTTATTGAGGCAACAAACCAGACTAAACTGTGGTTCCCATGAGAAGCAACAGATGGCAACAGAAAAACTCAAGGGTATACTTGTGGGTTGTCAATGCTGCCTCTTCAGGCACCAGGCATCCACCTGATACACAGATACACCTATCCCCGAAGGCAAAATAGTCATACATGTAAAAATAAACAGATAGATGGGATTTACACTTCTTGGAAGAGTGAAAAAAAAGCACAAGGGTCCATTAGTAAGTAAAGCTAGTTCATTGCACACAGAGCCTCAGTTTAAATTTATGTATTCCCAGTTTAAATGTGTCCAGTTTAAATTCTCATGCTCAGCCGGGACCAGCCAATCCCTGTTCAATGCAGAAGGAATCCTGGGGTCCTTGTCTCCCTTTCTTTTAGTGAGTGCCGACTCTCCCAGTCAAAACAGGGCTGGTCTCAGGAAGGCAGACAGAGATTATAAATCATTTTTAAAGACTATAACAAGAAGCCAGGTGTGGTGTCACATGCCTGTGGCTGTCAGTGGGGCAAGCAGAGGCTGGTGTGAGTTCCAGGCCATCTGGGTTTGCAAAATGAGTACAGGACATGCAAGGCCACAAGAGAAACCCTGTCTCCAAAAGCAAGGGTTTGCACCCCTGCCAGCTCTTCACACTCACTTGTCTAGACATGTCCTAAGTCATAAAGTATGATTTCAACCAGGCTATAAGAAAGTCCTGCCAAGCATAGTGCACACACCTTCAATCCCAGCACTTGGGAGCCAGAGGCAAGTAGATGTCTGTGAGTATGTCTCTGAGTTTGAGGCCAGCATGGTATACAAAAAGGCCTGGACAGCCAGGGCTACACAGAGAAACCCTGTCTCAAAAACCCAAATTAATAATAATAATGATGATAATAATAATAAGATTGAAATAAAAAAAATCAGAGCGAGGCCTGTTGGCACATTGCCAGGTTCCTTTCACAAGGAAGGCACACAGTAGAGTTTATGGGAAACATAGCAGATGGAAGAAAGATTTAAAACTTCATTTTATTTCATTTTTAAAATCTCAATTACATTAATTCTTAGTGTATTTCATAGACCAAAGGCTTAAAATCAGTGGGTATTGTTTTAAAGTTTAAAGCAGAAGCATGAATAAAGGCTAGTTAGTTGGAAAGATGTCCAGCCTCCTTCGGGAAGAGCTAGCATTAATGCCCTGAGGGGAAGAATTAGCCTTACTGCATTCTTTCCTGCCCACTAATTATACAGTTACTAGGAATCCAGCCCATAGGACCAGGCCAGAACTGTTTGTAGTCTTGCTGCCCAAAGTGGACCAATCATTTCAAAAGTCAATTTCCCTTACCCAATCATGTAATGCCAAAGCAGGTAAGTCCCTGCTTGCGGTTTTGCCCCATAAAAACCTTGCTTCCCTAGATCTCAGGGCTACATTACTCTCCTGTGTCCACAGGAAGTTTGTGTCCCATGTCCAAACACGTATACAATTTTAAAACCTCATGTATTTACAGCAGAGTGTATCCCTGGTCTTTTGGGGTTCCCAAACTGGGCATAACAGTTTCACTCTGAATGAGACCATTAGTAATTTATAAACATCTCCCAATGACAATAAACACTTGTAGCCACAGAAAACAACCCAAAACCTACCCAATCCCCCTTAAGGAAAATAGGACATCATTCTCATTGATTTCTTCTAGCTGACATTTTGGACATGCAGAAATCCTTTTGGGGGCCCAAAGAAAATTGAAAAATGTTTAATTAAGCAAGCAATATTTGTGCTCCAGTCTTTGAATGTTGAGAAAATAATAAAACTCCTGTTTAGAACAGTTTAAAATGCTGGACCAATTAAGATTTGTAGCTTTCTTCAAAGCTCTCTTGGGAGCAGGCCGTGATGAGAAACAGCAATGGAAGTTGTTGAGGCAGGAACACACACAATTCTGGAACATGCAAGATACTGGAACAGATGTGTCAATGTCTCAGCATGCTGGAAGAAAAATTCTGTCAGGTTTGGTCCAGCATCTCAAGTATTCACTCCTTTTGTTCTAAAAACATATAATTTCTCACAAGCATTACACAGTTCTAAAATTATAAATGTATGAGATGTTCAGAATAAAATTGAACTGTGAACCAATTTTGTCAATGCCAATTAAAAGAATGGCATAATAAATTTTGAGGATATTATAGCCAAGGATTTATTGGCCATGTACTCCTGAAGTTCTGGTTAGAGACTTTTTTTATGTCTCAGTCAGTTTTAGAGTTGTTCCCATGTGAAGGGATAATCAATTTATATTACCTGTTCTGTTTCGTCTTCTTGATTTCTCTCTTCTTGTGTGTGGCCAAGGTCTTCAGGTGGTCTTCCTCTGTGATATCTGATTTTTATTAGTTTTGAAGGAACCCATAATTTCTCTTCTCCCATGTGAACATATGCAAAACCTCTTCCCCAGTGTAACACATTCCCTACTGTCCATTGTGAAGTTAGGGTATCTTTGAAATATATAGGCTGAAATAATTCAGCAGTTTTTTTTTTTCTATAACCCAGTGTCTTTGTGCAGCTGTTGTTTGTTGTTTATTAACATTTAAGAAATTTAAGGTCAATAAAGCATTATGTAATCTATCTCTGTGGTGTTTTAATACCCCTCTCCGTTGGTTAAGCATGTCCCTTAAAGTAAGTTTCGATTTTTCAATGGCTGCTTGGCCGGCAGGATTGTGAGGTATAACTGTTACATGTTTTATCTTATAATATGTAAAAAATATCTTTCCATTTTATTAGAGACATATGCTTTAGCATTATCAGTCTTAATTTGTGTAGGCATAACCATAACTTCCATCATTTGTAATAAATGTGTAATAACTGAATCAGCCTTCTCAGAACTTATGGCTTTTGTTCATTGGAACCCTGAATGTGTGTCTATAGTATGGTGCACATATATCAGTTTACCAAACTCTATAAAATAAAACACATGATTTTCCAAATTTCATTTCTTTGGTTACTATTAGGGTTACTTCCTTCAGGTAGTGGAGTTTAGTTATATAAAGAACAAGTGGGACATTTTCGTACAATTTCTTTGGCTTGTTGCCAAGTGATAGAAAACTCTCTTTTTAAACCTTTGCTGTTAACATGGTGTTTTTAAAATGAAATTCTGAGGCCTCTAACACACTTCCTGTCAATAGGTGACCAATTTCATCATTGGCTTCTGCTAGAGGGCCTTGTGGTCCCATATCAGATCTGATCTATGTTATATACAATTGATTATTTCTATTTCTGATTACTCGTTGTAATTGAAAAAAACAGTGAAGTCCAAATTATCCTGAATTAGATCAGCAGTTTCTATATGCAGAAAAACTCTTTCTGCATATTGTGAGTCAGTGAATATATTAAGAGATTCTTGAAAATTTGATAACACCAAGAGAATTGTATATAATTTTGATTTTTGAACTGAATCATATGGATTCAGTTTTTAAGTTTTTATTTTGTTTGTGTGCCAAAAAATATCCATTATAAGACAGCCCTCCCTCTTCATAAGAATTCCTGTGGGAGAATGAGTGGAAAGCAAGATAACCAAAATACAGGCCCTTTTTGGATCAATATGGTCTATATATGCATCTTGTAATTTCCTTTCTGCCAGAGCCAATTCATTTTCATCTTCAGTTGATAATGTTCTTGGACTTTTAAAGTCCTTATCATCCTGTAAATTTTGAAATAAGTTATTTAGCTCTTGAGTAATTAAACCAAATGTAGGCTATAGCCAGTTAATATCTCACAGTAATTTTTGAAAATCATTGAGAGTTTTTAATTGGGTTCTTCTAATTTGTACTTTTTGTGGTTGAGTTTTCTATAGACCTATTTTGTATCCTAGGTAATTAATAGAATCTCCTCTTTGTACTTTTTTGGGATCAATCTCTAAACCCCAACAAGGCAAAGTTCTATTTATTTCATCAAAAATATTTTCTAATGTTTTTCTATCTGAATCAGCTAATAAGATATCATCCATATAGTGGTAAATTATGGATTGAGGAAACTGCTTATGAATTATCTCTAACAGCTGTTGTACAAAATATTGGCACAAAGTAGGACTGTTCAACATCCCCTGTGGTAAGACCCTCGAGTGATATCCCTTTATTGGACAGCTTCTATTAAAAGTGGGTGCTGAGAAAGCAAACCTTTCCCTATCATGTTCATGTAAAGAAATTGTGAAAAAGCAATCCTTTAAATCAATCACTATAATAGGCCATTGTTTAGGTAACACGGAAGGCAATGGGATTCCGGATTGTAATGACCCCATTGCCGGAATAATTTTGTTAATGGCTCTGAGATCTGTTAACATCCTCCATTTGTCAGATTTCTTTTTGATGACAAGGGCTGTTGGACTCCTCTATATGTTGAGCCTCCAGCTCTTCCAGGACTAACTGTTCTAGTGCCAGTAATTTTTCTTTACTCATAGACCATTGTTCAATCCAAATAGGTTTGTCAGCCAACCACCTTAGTTGTAAGGCTGTGGGAATTTTATTAGCAGTGGCTTTCCAACAGGCAGTTGAAAAGATGGCCTCTGCTGTATTTTGTTTATGGACAGCCTGGACAGTCTGAAACTGTTTTTGATGGCATTTTAAAATAATTTTAGCTTCTTTATCAGGAGTATTACCTGTTTTTTGTCTCATAACGTGGGGGGACGTTAATCTGGGTCTTCCCTTGTTGTAACAGATCTCTTCTCCATAAGTTTATGGCTATCTCAGCCACATATGGTCTTAGTTTTCCTATTCGACCTTCTGTTCCTGTACATTTAAGCCATCTAACACTTTGTTTCACTTTAGATAAAGTTCCAACTCCTTGGAATTGAATATCCACCTCAGGTCTAGCACTTCCACAGGGTGCCATTCAGCCTCATGGTAATTCTGTGGGCGATCATCTTCTGCTTGTCTCTGTTGTACACTGACTAAATAAGCTAACATTTTATTTCTAGCCACCTTTGTTTGGCTTTCTTTATTATTATCTTTTGCCTCTGCCTGAGTATTTTCTTTACTTAGTATTCTGAACTCTTGTTTTAAGTCGGTACCCATATTTCACACTTATCTCTCTGCTGTTTGTTTTGTTCAATAACCTCTTGAATGTCCTGTTTTATGCCTTGTTCCTAACTTTTAATTTTTTTCTTTATATTGTTCTAGTTGTTCTTGTGTTTTCCAGTATCTTTTCTAAAACCTCTGCCCTCTTTTCCTGTTATTTATCATGTTCTGTATGTAAGTTTTTGTATCTCTTGTTTTATGTCCTATTTTCAACCTTCATTTTTTCTTCATATTGTTCTATTTGTTTTTTGTGTTGTTCCAGTATCTTTTCTAAAGCCTTTGTATTTGAGAAGACATAAAAGGCTAAATCGATTGTTAAAGTTAAATTGAGGAATAGGAATGTAACCATAGTCATAATTTCTAAACTTTCCTTTATTTCTGTCTTAAAACCATAGAAGGGATTATCAGCCAAGCTCAAAGAAGTCTGTTTTAATATTTCTCTCATAATGTTAGACTGTAATGGCAACCAATTTTGTTCAGTCTCAGGTCTGCCCACACTAGGCTGTCTTTTGCTCTGAGGCATGTTTAAGAGTCTCTCTTAAAGAGCCAGTAATTTATCTGGGAGTTTTTAGGTTTAAAGTTTATGTTGTATCGCTGAGAGCTTATTCCTCTCCCCCACCAAATTAAATTAAAGTAGGATTTAAAGGGTTTGGATACTTAGATTAGTTGGGTGCCATTCGTTGTAGATTATTAATATTTACTATTGATAAAACTTTTAGTTAAGCAGTGGTTATTCCTAAACAGCTGTATAACCAAATCACCACAGAGAGACTAGGATTTAATTAATTAACCTAGAGCACAATTCTGGGCAACAGTTACTTCATCCTAAACTTCCAAGCCCGCAGAGTTTCCTACCATTCAGATTCACCCATCATACTTCCGTTTTGTGATATTTTAGTTCCAGTTCATTTCTACATGTGGTGCCAAGACCTCTCTTGCAGATTCTCCTCCTCTCCTCTCCTGTCTCCTTCCTCTTACTCCCACTCTGGACCAGGATGTCTCACCTTATCCTCTCCATTACTCAGTATTGGGGCTGGTTGTTTTAATTGACAATATAGAGAACAAATGGTGGCATGTTTATGCAAACTTGAGACATGTAATGCTTAGAAGAAGCATCACAATGCAATATCTGGATTGAAACCAGACAGTGGAGGAGAGAAATCACCATTTGAATGAAGAAGGGTAAATTGTATACATTCCAACAAAAAAACATTATACCAATATAATCCCTTGTATCATATTAGAACAACATGGTCTAAAACTAGACCTCAATAGTAACAAAAAATAGGAAACAGCCTGTATATGCATGGAAACTGAACTCTACTCAATGACAGCTGGATTATAGAAGAAATAAACTAATGAGACTTTCTAGAATTTTACAAAAATGAAGGCACAACTTACCCAAACTAATGAGACATAATGAAATTAATTCTAAGAGGAAAGTTCATAGAACTAAGTGCCTTCATAAAGAAATCTGAGGCATTTCAAATCAACATAACAACACACATGAAAGACCTAGTCAAAAGGAAGCAGACATATACAAGAGGAGTAAATGGCTGGAAATAATCAAACTTAAGGCAGAAATCAATAAATTACAAACAAAGAGAACAATTCAAAGAATAAACAAAAGCAAGAGATGGTTCTTGAAGAAAATGACAAAGATAAACAAACCTTTAGCATAACTAACTAAAACACAGGGAGACACTATACAAACCAGCAAAATCAGAAAATAAAAGGCGGTATAATTACAGACACTGAGGAAATTCAAAGAATAATTAGGTTTTACCTTAAAAGTCTATAAGCCACAAAATTTGAAAATCTAAATGAAATGGAATATTTTCTTGCAAGATTACACTTATCAAAGTTGAATCTGGATCAGGTAACTAAATTAATAGACCTATATGCCCTAACAAAATATAAGCAGTCATCAAATTCTTACTGCCAAACAAAGCCCGGAGCCTGATGGTTTCAGCGCAGAATTCAACCAGACCTTCAAAAAAGAGGTAACGCCAATACTCTTCAAACTATTTCACAAAACAGAAAAAGAAGAGCATTACCAAACTCATTCTATGAGGCCACATTCGCCTTGATACCTAAACCTCACAAAAGCTAACTAATGGCAGGGATACACTAAGAAAGATAATTTCAGAACATTCCCTCTTATGAATATTGAAACAAAAATACTCAATAAAATACTCACAAAATGAATCTAAGAAAACATCAAAGATCTCATATACCATGACCAAGTGGCTTCATCCTAGGCATGCAGGGGAGATACAATATATAGAAAACCATCAGTGTAATCCACCACATAAACATACTGAAAAAGAAAAAAACACATGATCATCTCAATAGATGCTGAAAAGTATTTAATAAATTCCAAGCCCAATTAATGTTAAAGTCTTGGAGATATCAGAGATAAAAGGCACATGCCTAAACACAGTAAAGATAATATACAACAAGCCTATAGCAAACATCAAACTAAATGGAAAGCAATTTAAATCAATCCCACTGAAATCAGAGACAAGTCAAGTTTGGTCACTCTCTCCTTTCTCTGCAGTATAGTACTGGAAATTCCAGCTAGAGCAGTAAAACAACTAAAGGAAATCAAGGGGATACAAAGCAGAAAGGAAGAAGTCAAAGTATCACTATTCACAGATGATATGATAGTATACTTGAGTGACCCTAAAAATTCTACCAGAGAACTACTACAGCTGATAAACACCTTCAGCAAAGTGGCTGGATACAAAGTTACTAAAAAATATCTGAAGCCCTCTTGTATACAAAAGACAAGAGGGCTGAGAAAGAAATTAAAAAAAAAAAAACAACCTTGCAATAGCCACAAATAACATAAAGTGCACTGGTGTGACTAACCAAGCAAGTGAAAAATCTGTATAAAAGACTTCAAGTCTTTGAAGAAAGAAATTGAAGAAGATATCATAAGATGGAACGATCTCCCATACTCATGGATCAGTAGGAATAACTGCAAAATGGCTACTCTACCAAAAGAAATGTAGAGATTCAATGCAATTCACATCAAAATACCAACACAATTCTTTACAGACCTTGAAAGAACAATTCTCAACATCACATAAAAACACAAAAAAGCCAGAATAGTTAAAATAATCCAGTGGTCAGGCCGCCCTCAAGGCCATTCCTGTCAGAACTGCCCTGAAGTGCAGCTGTGGTTCACGATGGCCCTCTACATCAGAATGTCACTGTCACCGCAGAAGAACCAAATTTTCATTCAAATACATATTTCAGTCCAGTTACTGAGGAAAACTGTTAAGTGTAGCTGTAAAGGCTTGGGTGGGTGGATCTACTTTTTCAGATATGGCTGTTGTGAAATCTCAACACAAAGAGAAATATTTTAAATCCAAATTTGGCATCCAAATAAACACAGTCAGTGTCAAATACATAATTTAAAATATCTTCTGAATAATATCTTTATATATTGACTATACACTGAATTATATTTTGGTAATATCGAGTTAAATAAAATATACCCGGATCTTCTCTGTTAAAAACAAACAAACAAACAAACAAAAAACAAAAACTTCTGGAGATATCTCCATCCTGGATCTCAAGCTGTACTACAGAGAAACAGTAAAAACAAAACGGTGTGGTATTGGCATAGAAACATACTGGTGGATCAGTGGAATTTAATCAAAGAACCAGAAATAAACCCACATACCTAAAACACCTGATTTTTGACAAAGAAGCTAAAACCATTCAATGGAAAAAAGAACATCTTCAACCAATTTTGCTTGTCTAACTGGATGTCCACATATAGAAAGATACAAATAGATCCATACTTATCACCTTGCACAAAAGTAAAGTCCTTGTGGATCAAATACCTCAACATAAAACTAACACTCTTAATCTGTTATTTAAAAAAAATTAGAAAGAGCCTTGAGCACATTGACACAGGAAACACCTTCATGAACAGAACACCAGTAGCACAGGTTCTAAAATAAACAATCAATAAATGGGACCTCATGAAACTGAAAAGCTTCTCTAAAACAAAGGACACTGTCAGCAGAACAAAATGGTGGCTTACAGACTGGGAAAGAATCTTCACCAACTCTGCATCTGACAGAAGGCTAATACCCAGAATATATAAAGAACCCAACAAATCAAATAATCCAATAAAAAATTGGGTACAGAGCTAAACAGAAATTCTCAACAGAGGAATATTGAATGGTGTAGAAACACTTAAAAATGCTCAACGTCCTTAAAAATCTGAGAAATGAAAATCAAAATGACTCTGAGATTCCACCTCACACCCATCAGAATGGCTAAGATCAAAAACTCAAGGGCAACACATCCTGGAGAAGATGTGCAGAAAGGAGAATCCTCCTCCACTGCTGGTAGAATGTAAACTTGTATAACCACTTTGGAAATCAGTCTGGCACTTTCTCAGAAAACTGGAAATACTGCTACCCCAAGACCCAGCTAAACACCTCCTAGACATATCAGAAAGATGCTGAACCATACAACAAGGGCATTTGCTCAACTATGACTATAACAGCTTAATTCATAATAGCCAGAAACTGGAATCAAACTAGATGTCCCTCAATGGGGAAATGGATACAGAAATTGTGGTACATTTGCACAAGGAAATACTACTCAGGTATTAAAAACAAGAAAATCATGAAATTTGCAGACAAATGGATGGAACTAAAAAAGATCACCCTGAGTGATGTATCTCAGAAGCAGAAATACATGTATGGTATAGATTCACTTAAAAGTGGACATTACCCATACAATATAGATTGGACATACTAAAATCTACAGACTTTTAAAAGCTAAAGTACAAGGAGGAACATAGGGAAGATGCTTAATTCTCATTCAGGAAAGAAATCAGGATAGATGCCAGAACACATAGAAGAGAGAGAACAGGATAGGAGCCTCCCAAGGATGTACACTAAGTGACTCCACTCAACAGGTGATTGAAGCAGATGCAGAGACCCACAGCAAAATTTTGTATAGAGCACAAAAAGTCTTATTGAAGAAATGGGAGATAGAAGGACCTAAAGGGGACAGGAGTCACTTAAGGAGACCAACAAAGCAAGGACTTTGAGAGGACTTAGACCCCATGCTCAGATGTAGCCCATGGACAGCTCAGTCTCCATATGGGATTCCTAATAAGGGGAGAAGAGACAGTCTCTGAACTCGGTTGGCTGCTTCTTGATCACTTCTCCCTGGTGGGGTCTCCTAGTCAGCCCACAGATGAATAGGATACAGGGAGTCTTAATGGAACCTGATATGCTAGGGTCTGTTAGGACCTTCCCTATCAGAGGACACAGGAGAAGAAGAGGGGAGGGGTGGGGAGGAATAGTGGGACATAGAGTAGATGAGGGAGGGGGTTACAATTGGGATACAAGGTGAATATATTGTAAAAATTAATGATAAACATGGGTGACAGAATGAAGCATAAATAAGACACAATTTACTGAGAAACACACAAAAAATACTCACCATCTTTAATCATAGATCTAGCTAGAAAAAAAAAAAAAAAAAAAACTTAGGCAACCAATACTTCAAATGACAAAGACAAATAATGTATGTTTAGTGTCCTTCTTGGTACTATAGTAAAAGAGAATGTGATAGTATGCACAAAATATCATTGGAAATCTCTTCATGGACTGAACATGGAGTGACTTGTAGGAGATGAGATGTTGATTTACTTTCTCCCCACAGATCAGCAGGAATGTATCCCTTGCCGAATTCAAGAGTACCCAGAGCTTGAGAGAAACCAGTCCCTGCCCATGGCAGTGACCTTCCTGTCCTTTGAGGATCCTCTGGGCTTGGCCCTGGCCTGCATGGCTCTGTGCTTATCTGTTAACACAGCTGTTATTTTTGGGATCTTTCTCAAGCACCATGACTCACCCATCATTAAGTCTAATAACTGGACTATAATAAAATACCTTAGTGTTTTCAATGAAATTATTTACCCCTACTCTTAATAAGTTTATATAAAATGTATATCTAACCATAACTAAAAGAGCCCTTCATTTAAGCAATTTTATATTGATACACTATTTCAGAATAGAAACTACTTCTGAAAACACATTGTAGCCTCTTTTGGATATATGCCTAGGAGAGGGAAGGCTGGATCTTGAGGAAGCTCTATTCCTAGTTGTCTGAGAAAGCGCCAGATTAATTTCCAGGGTGGTTGTACAAGTTTACATTCCCACCAGCAGTGGAGAAGGCTCAAGTACACAAAAAGGACATTTGCTCAACCATATTTGTAGCAGCTTTATTTGTAATAGCCAGAAGCTGGAAACAGGCCAGATGCCCATCAACTGAAGAATGGATGCAGAATTTGTGGTACATCTATACAATGGTATTACTCAGCAATGAAAAATAAGGAAATCATGAAATTTGCAGGTAAATGGTGGGGCCTGGAAAGGATCATCCTGAGTGAGTTGTCCCAGAAGTAAAAAGACACACACAGTATATACACTCACTCATATAAACATACAACATAGGATAAACCCACTAAAATCTGCACATCTAAAAAACTAAGCAAAAGAGAGGACCCTAACTAAAATGCTCAATCCCCATTATGAAAGGCCAAGAGGATGGACATCAGAAGAAGAAGAAAACAGGAAACAACCTAGGAACCTGCCACAGAGGGCCTCTGAAAACCTCTGCCCTGCAGACTATCAAAGCAGATGCTGAGCCTGATGGCCAACTGTCGGACAGAGTGAATGGAATTTTATGTAAGAAGTGGGAAATAGTAAGAGCTGGAGAGGACAGGAACTCCACAAGGAGAGCAATAGAACCAGAAAATTTGAACACAGGGAACTTCCCAGAGACTCATACTCCAACCAAGGACTATTCATAGAGATAACCTAGAACCCCTGCACAGATGTATCCCATGGCAGTTCAGTGTCCAAGTGGGTTACATAGTAATGGGAAGAGGGACTGCCTGTGACATAATCTGATTGGCCTGTTCTTTGATCACCTCCCCCTGAGGGGGGAGCAGCCTTACCAGGCTACAGAAGATGACAATGCAGCCACTCCTGCTGTGATCTGATAAACTAAGATCAGAAAGGAGAGGAGAACCTCCCCTATCAGTGGACTTGGGAAGGGGTATGCATGCAGAAAGGGGGGAGGGGTGGGATCTGGAGGGGAGGAGGAGGGGCTTATGGGGGATACAAAATGAATAAAGTATAATTAATAAAATTTAAATAAAAAAATAAAAAAGAAAAGAAAACATTTTAGTAAGTTATACATGTTACATTTTAATTTGTGGGCAATATAAGTATTCAAATTTTAATTACATAATAGTAATTGTGATGAATAATACAGGTCCTATATATATTTTCCCTTAGCATTTTATTTTTCTGGAGGAAACAGGAATTAGGTTGACAGTTGACATCTTCTGTTGGACAGGCAAAAACCTGGATCTCTGGCAAAGGGTGCTTGCAAAAGTGTACATCCACAGCGGAAATCAGTGTGTAAAATTCTCAAAATGATAAAAATAAATCTGCCATATGAACAACTTATAACTTTCCTTGACATATGCACAATGGACTCAACATATTCCTTCAAAAATATTTTCTCAACCATGCTGCTCATTGCTATTCTGTTCACAATAGGTACAAAATGGGAACGCCTAAATATCCTTCAGCTGATATAGAGAAGTGAAATGGTATGCACATAAGTAGATAGAAATATAAATGATGATATTGATTTAGGTAAGTCAGATCCAGAAAACAGATATCATATGTCCTATCTACTATGAAGCATGTAGCTCTAGATCTTCAGTTGTGAGTATTCACCCTACTGTGAAAGAAAAGAAAGATTGTTGCGAAAGATTGGGGAACAACCACAGCAGTAGATAGTTTCCATAGAGGAGGGAAGGATAAGGTGGGGCAGAAATGAGTCAGACATGGTTGTCCAAAGAAATTTAGAGTCTCGACTCACTGGCAGTCAGAGTACTTCTAAATTTATATAGCTTAAATAATAAAAGATAGATTCACATTGTTCTAAAACATAGATTACATCCTTTTTGACCCCAGACAGGTGTTTTAACTGTCTCTTGGTCATAAATTTAGTCATAATTGATAAACTTTATCTTTTACTAATATTTTTCTTCATCATTCCCATAACCTGATATTTTTGAGAATCTGAAGGCATATTTGCCATAGCCTGAAAGCCCATTCTTAGGTTGGAAGCATTCTCAGATTCAATGGCAATAGATAGAAAATCTTCAAGCCAGCTTGGGCATATTGCTTTGTCCCAAGAAGTATATTATCATATTTTAATGGACAGCCTCAAGAAAAACAATTTAGGCCAAAGCAGCAACAATTATTATTAAATTCCTGGCACAATGCATTGTCTACACTTCATATCTTTGTACTTATGTACTAAATCTAAGTATTCTTTCATTATTTTGGTCATACAACACCACAGTGATACTGTGAAAGCTGATATTTCTAGGAAAAGAAGGCCCTAATACCTCACTTTAAAAATCATTTTTATAAAACATTCTTTGTACATCATTATAGACCCTAGTGTAATGTGAAGATATCTCCAGCCATCCACTTACATCTTTATCTAATCATTGAGGGCATACCATATGTAACTCCTAATCTTATATGCCAAGTAATCATCTGAGGATACAGAAGTACAAGGTATCTAATCTCAAATACTATCAACTCTCCTAGCTATAGAAACTTTGTTTGCCTTTTTAAGAGTATGTTGTTCTGATTATTTACTTCTTGAGGAAGCCCAAGGGTAGATTTTGCAAGACTATCTTGGAACTGAAGTCTCATAAGGAGTTTTCTGCCATTTTTATGTGAGTTAAAACTTCCATGAGGAAGACATTCATGTAGGGCCAGATAATTCATATTCCCCCTAAAAATGAGAGTAGCAGTATTCTCAGGATTTTTCTGGAGAAGCTTAGAAGCAGTACTCCAGGGTGAAGGCATAAATGATTCATTAAAAAATTTCCCATTGCTCCAATCGCCCCACGTTTTACATGTATGGAAAGCCCTCTAAGCATGTAGCAAGTGGAGATCAAGACCAAGCCTGAAAGATAGCATGAGCTGCATATTGTAACATGCAGCTCAGCTGTGCTGAATCTTTGTCAAATAGCTGTGCTGACTTCATGGCTTTAACTGTATATGAACTTTGGTGAGGTTTTAATCCATTTGGAGGTGACTTTGAGTGAAAATAAGCACCTATTCCTATATTTCAACATATAGACATCTAGTTTGGTCAGCACCATTTATGAAGATTTTATCTGTTTTCTCAATGTGTATTTCTAGCTTTCCAGTGTGTATTTCTATTTTTTGTTATAGTACTAGTACATTTACATAATCAAATATTACTCAGACATTTAAAAAATCAAATCATGAAACATGAAGGTAAATGCACATTTGCAGGTAATTGAAAGTGAGAGAGCCTAGACCCCAAAAGAGAAATAGGGTATGTATTTGTTTTACATATATATTAGTTGCAAGATGTATGATATGCAACCAACTGAACATAATACTGCAGGGGATACATACAGATTAAGAACTGGAGCTTAGGGGAGGCAGAGATTTCTCCATAGGAAAGGGAAATAAAATACTTGGTACAAGTGGAAGGTGGGCTAAAAAGATAGAATTGAAGGGGATTGTGAAAGGAAGAGGGCAATGAAATGGTAACATGAGGAAAGACAGGTAAAATTAAGGGTCATTTGTTTGGCACAGTGGAAACCTAATGCAATAGAAATATTTTAAATCATGTTCATATTAAGAGGCAATATAAATGAAATCACCACACAAGAAGAAAGTCCCAACTGGAAATCTCTTGTCACTAAAGAAAGCTTCCAGTAATGGTAATAGTTTATATTTAACTGAGGTATTGGCCAAAGTAGTGTGATTGTAATGCCAAAACAATACAGTCTTTTGCCAAGACTATAGGCTGCTCTCCATAAATTGACTGCAATGCCCTCTTGCTGGAGACAACACTTACACTTACATGGAGCATAGATAAATAGAGCTTGTGCTTACATAGAACCTTCACACTTACATTCTAGCAACTTTGATATGGGAAGTACTCTGCAACTACAAGAAAACTACTGGGGAGGAACTCTCTCTAAGGGGGAGAAAGTCTCTCTAATGGGGAGGAACTGTCTCTAAGGGGGGAAACTCTCTCCAATATGAAGAAACTCTCTCTAATGAGGAGAAACTCTCTCTAAGGGGGAGAAACTCTCTCTAATGGGAAGAAACTCTCTAAACTCTCTTGACAGGCTGGGGTGGGTGGGTGTGGACAGGAGAGGCAGGGGGATTCCCTTCTCTGAGAAGCCAGGTGAGGGATGATAGGGAGGGGAGATAGGGAGAGGAGGACCAGGAGGAGAAGAGGGAGGGGTCTAAGACAGGGATGTGAAATGAATAAATAAAAATTTTAAAAATAAAGATAAGAAATGAGGGTGCAAGAGAGATGGCACAGAGTCTAAGATCACAGGCTGCTCTTCCAGAGGTCCTGAGTTCAATTCCCAGCACCCACATGGTGGCTCACAACAATCTATCATGAGACCTGGTGTCCTCCTCTTGCGTGCAGACAGAATAGTGTACAAATAATAAGCAAATCTTCCATAATAAAGAGAACTACACCAGGAATCATAAATAAATAAAGTTTCCTCCGAAAACAACACTCATTCCCTTTTTAATAATAATAATAATTTAATAATAACTTAATAATAAACATTATATGTTATTTAATAACAATAATTTAACAATAATATTTACTATTATTAATATTAATAATATTTGATAATAATATTTAATTTAATAATTTAAAAATAATTTAATAAAAATACAATAATAATTTAATAATTTAAATAATAATTTAAAAATTTAATATTTAATGTTATTTAATATTGTTTAATATTATTAATATTTGCTGATGATATTTAATTTAATAATTTAGTAAAAGTGTAATAATCATTTAATAATAATAATTTGATAATAATATAATGATAATAATAATTTACGCTTCTTAGAAGAGGGGGAAAAAGCACAAGGGTCCATTAGTAAGTAAAGCTAGTTCATTTACACACAGCCCCAGCTTAAATTTATGTATTCCCAGTTTAAATGTGTCCAGTTTAATTTCCCCTTATCAGCCAGGGCCCAGCCAGTCCCTGCTCACTGCAGAAGGAATCCTGGGGTCCTTGCCCCCCTTTCTTTTAGTGAGTGCCGACTCTCCCAGTCAAAACAGAGCTGGTCCCAGGAAGGCAGACAGAGATTATAAATCATTTTTAAAGACTATAACAAGAAGTCAGGTGTGGTGTCACATACTTGTGGCTGTCAGTGGGGCAAGCAGAGGCTGGTGTGAATTCCAGGCCATCTGGGTTTGCAAAACGAGTTCAGGACATGCAAGGCCA
The DNA here is from genome assembly GCA_036365155.1 of Meriones psammophilus. NCBI lineage: Eukaryota > Metazoa > Chordata > Mammalia > Rodentia > Muridae > Meriones > Meriones psammophilus. The sequence continues at coordinate 41,590 of JAEOAE010000737.1, read as the reverse complement.
CAAGAGAAACCCTCTCTCCAAAAGCAAGGGTTTGCACCTCTGCCAGCTCTTCACACTCACATGTCCTAAGTCATAAAGTATGACTTCAACCAGGCTATAAGAAAGTCCTGCCAAGCACAATGCACACACCTTTAATCCCAACACTCGGGAGGCAGAGGCAGGTAGATGTCTTTGAGTATGTTTGGGAGTTCGAGGCCAGCCTGGTATACAATGAGGCCTGGACAGCCAGGGCTACACAGAGAAACCCTGTCTCAAAAACCCAAATTAATAATTATAACAAGATTGAAATAAAAAAAAAAAATCAGAGCCAAGCCTGCTGGCACATTATGAGGATACTTTCACAAGGAAGGCACACAGTAGAGTTTATGGAAAAAATAGCAGATGGAAGAAAGATTTGAAACTTCATTTTATTTCATTTTTAAAATCTCAATTACATGAATTCTTTGTGGATTTGAGAGACCAAAGGCTTAAAATCAGTGGGTATTGTTTTAAAGTTTAAAGCAGAAGCATGAAAAAAAGCTAGTTAGGTGGAGACATGTCCAGCCTATTTCAGGGAAGAACTAGCCTTAATGCCCTGAGGGGACAAATTAGCCTTACTACATTCTTGCCTGCCCACTAATTATGCAGTTGCTAGGAAACTGGCCCATAGGGGCAGGCCAGAACTGTTTGTACTCTTGCTGCCCAAAGTGGACCAACCATTTCAAAAGTCAGTTTCCATTTCACAATCACGTAACACCAAAGCATGTAAGTCTCTGCTTGCGGTTTTGCCCCTAAAAACCTTGCTTCCCTAGATCTCAGGGCTACATTCCTCTCCTGTGTCCACAGGAAGTTTGTGTCCCAAGTCCAAACACGTATACAATTTTAAAAACCTCATGTATTTACAGCAGAGTGTATGCCTGGTCTTTTGGGGTTCCCGAACTGGGCATAACAGTTTCACTCTGAATGAGACCATTAGTAATTTATAAACATCTCCCGATGACAATAAACACTTGTAACCACAGGAAACAACCCAAAACCTACCCAATCCCCCTTAAGGAAAATAGGACATCATTCTCATTAATTTCTTCTAGCTGACATTTTGGACATGCAGAAATCCTTTTGGGGGCCCAAAGAAAATTGAAAAATGTTTAATTAAGCAAGCAATATTTGTGGTCCAGTCTTTGAATGTTGAGAAAATAATAAAAGTCCTGTTTAGAACAGTCTAAAATGCTGGACCAATTAAGATTTGTAGCTTTCTTCAAAGCTCTCTTCGGAGCAGGCCGTGATGAGAAACAGCAATTGAAGCTGTTGAGACAGGATCAAGCAGAATTCTGGAACATGGAAGATACTGAAACAGATGTGTCAATGTCTCAGCATGCTGGAAGGAGGCTTCTGTCAGGTTTGGTCCAGCATCTCCAGTATTCACTCCTTTTGTTCTGCAAACATATAATTTCTCATAAGCATTATACAGTTCTAAAATTATAAATGTATGAGATGTTCAGAATGAAATTAAACTGTGAACCAATTTTATCAATGCCAATTAAAAGAATGGCATAATAAATATTGAGGCTATTATAGCCAAGGAATTGTTGGCCATGCACTGCTGAAATTCCGCTAGAGACATTTTTTATGTCTCAGTCAGTTTTAGAGTTGTTCCCATGTGAAGGGATTATCAATTTATATTACCTGTTTTGTTTGGTCTTCTTGATTTCTCTCTACTTGTGTGTGACCAATGTTTTCAGGTGGTATTCCTCTGTGATATCTGATTTTTATTAGTTTTGAAGGAACCAATAATTCATCTTCTCCTGTATGAACATATGAAAAACCTCTTCCCCAGTGTGTAACACATTCCCTACTGTCCATTGTGAAGTTAGGATATCTTTGAAATATATAGGCTGAAATAATTCAGCAGTTTTATTTTCTATAACCCAGTGTTTATTGCAGCTGTTGTTTGTTGTTCATTAACATTTAAGAAATTTAAGGTCAATAAAGCATTCTGTAATTGGTCTCTGGGTGTGTGTGTGTTAATAACCTTCTCTGTTAGTTAAGCATGTCCCTTAAAGTATGATTCAATTTTTCAATGACTGCTTGACCAGCAGAATTGTGAGGCATACCTGTTACAGGATTTATCTTATAATATGTAAGAAAATCTTTCCATTTTATTAGAGAAATATGCTGTAGCATTATCAGTCTTAATTTGTATAGGAATAATCATAACTTGCATCAGTTCTAATAAATGCATAATAACTGAATCAGCCTTCTAAGAACTTATGGCTTTTGTTCATTGGAACCCTGAATATTTGTCTATAGTATGGTGCACATATTTCAGTTTACCAAACTCTATAAAATAAAACAAATTTCATTTGTTTGATTTGCCAAATTTCATTTGTTTGGTTACCATTAGAGTTACTTCCTGCAGGTAGTGGAGTTTAGTTATATAAAGAACAAATGGAACATTTTCACACAATTTCTTTGGCTTGTTGCCAAGTGATAGAAAACTGTCTTTTTAAACCTTTGCTGTTAACATGGTCTTTTTAAAATGAAATTCTGAGGCCTCTAACACGTTTCCTGTCAATAGTTGATCAATTTCATCATTGCCTTGTGCTAGAGGGCCTAGTGGACCCATATCAGATCTGATCTATGTTATATACAATGGATTATTTATGTTTCTGATTACTCCTTGTAATTGAAGAAACAGTGAAGTTAAGTCCAAATTATCCTGAATTAGATCAGAAGTTTCTATATGTAGAACAACACTTTCTGCATATTGAGAGTCAATGACTATATTAAGAGATTCTTGAAAACTTGATAACACCAACATAATTGCATATAATTCTGATTTTTGAACTGAATCATAAGGACTCTCCACCACTTTACTCAGATTTTCTGACTTACAACCTGTCCTTTTAGATTTATTGGCATCCGTATAAAATGTGGGCGCCCAAAAATTGGAGTTCCTTTTTATTATACGAGGGAGAATCAATTGTTTCTTTTTATAAACTGAAGTGACTTGATTTTTTGGTATCTGTTGCTAATTTCTCCCAAAACTCACAACAAGCTCTTTGTCAATATCCATTCTCTGCCCATAATGATACAATCTCAGCATTGGTAAAGGGCATCACAATTTCAGCTGGATCTATTCCAGCCTACTGATGAATTCTCATTTTCCTTTTAGGATCAATTCAGTAACTTTTCTATATAGGTTTTTAATTTTTAATTTTGTTTGTGTGCCAAAAATATCCATTCTAAGACACAGTTCACCTTCTGCATAAGAATTCCTGTGGGAGAATGAGTGGAAAGCAAGATAACCAAAATACAGGCCCTCTTTGGATCAATATGGTCTATATGTGCATCTTGTAATTTCCTTTCTACCAGAGCCAATTCACTTTCATCTTCAGTTGATAATGTTCTTGGACTTTTAAAGTCCTTATCATCCTCTAAGTTTTGAAATAAGTTATTTAGCTCTTGAGTGGCTAAACCAAATGTAGGCTATAGCCAGTTAACATCTCATAGCAATTTTTGAAAATCATTGAGAGTTTTTAATTGTGTTCTTCTAATTTGTACTTTTTGTGGTGGAGTTTTCTATAGACCTATTTTGAGTCCTAGGTAATTAATAGAATCTCCTCTTTGTACTTTTTTGGGAACAATCTCTATACCCCAACAAGGCAAAGTTCTATTTATATCATCAAAAATATTTTCTAATGTTTTTGTATCTGAATCAGGTAATAAGGTAGCATCTATATAGTGGTAAATTATGGATTGAGGAAACTGCTTATGAATTATCTCCAACAGCTGTTGAACAAAATATTGGCACAAAGTAGGACTGTTCAACATCCCCTGTGCTAAGACCCTTGAGTGATATCTCTTTATTGGACAGTTTCTATTCAAAGTGGGTCCTGAGAAAGCAAACCTTTCCCTATCATGCTCATGTAAAGGAATTGTGAAAAAGCAATCCTTTAAATCAATCACTATAATAGGCCGTTCCTTAGCTAACAAGGAAGGCAATGGGATTCCGAATTGTAATGACCCCATTGCCGGAATAATTTTGTTAATGGCTCTGAGATCTGTTAACGTCCTCCATTTGCCGGATTTCTTTTTGATGACAAACACAGGAGAATTCCAAGTGCTGTTGGACTCCTCTATATGTTGAGCCTCCAGCTGTTCCACGACTAGCTGTTCTAGTGCCAGTAATTTGTCTTTACTCATAGACCATTGTTCAATCCAAATAGGTTGGTCAGCCAACCACCTTGGTAAGGTTGTGGAGGTTTTATTAGCAGTGGTTTCCCAACATGAAGTTGAAAAGAATGCCTGTATTGTATTTGGTTTATGGACAGCCTGGGCAGCCTGTAACTCTTTTTTATGGTATTTTTAAATAATTTTAACTTGTTTATCAGGAGTATTACCTGTTTTGCCTTTGAATTTGGGTGTTGTTAATCTGGGTCTCCCATTGCTGTAACAGATCTCTTCCCCATAAGTTTATGGTTATCTCAGCCACATATGACCTTAATTTTCCTATTTGACCTTCTGGTCCTATACATTTAAGCCATCTGACATGTTGTTTTACTTTAGATAAAGTTCCAACTCCTTGGAATTGGATATCCACCTCTTGAATTGGCTAATTTGGGGGTCAGAATTTAGGAGTGATAATTGTGACATCAGCCCCAGTACCCACCATGCCTTCAATTTAATATTATTTAAAATTATCTTCAACTTTGCCCTATGATCATTTGATCATTTATAGAAGTTTGCCAATATATTTGGTTTTTTTATCCTTTCCTGTTTTTTTTTTTTCAATTTATTTATTGATTTATTTTTATTTACCTATAAAGCCTACCCCGGCCTCACTGTTGAAGTTTTTAATGTTTATTCCCAGAGCAGTGGTGTTTAACTTTCTTGTGGAGGAGTATCCCTGTCCTGTATTGGGGCCTGAGAAAGGCCCCTTCAGGCATTTTTTGATAAATGATTACCCCACTTATCTGTACTCTACATACACTAATCCAATGTCAACCCTTGCCACATCTTCCACATATTCTAGAAAGTATAGACTCTCTTTTTGAATTATTTTGTTTTTTCTGGTAACTCCATTTGCCCATCAAAGTTAAGACATTTCCCAATATCTTTAGAGGTAGCTTCTCCTATCAAGGACAAATTGGGTGATTGAGGTCTGATGTCAATTGTATTTTAACCCATTCGTCTATTTGTGCATACCTTGCTTTGAATGGCTGTATTACCTCTTTGCATTCAAAATCTTTGCATTTTCAAAAGCTTTTCAAGCTAGTGGATCTGATATACTTGTATCCCTAGCTGAAGTCAATCTCTGCAAAACATTAATGAATGTTTCACTTGGAGCTTGTATGACCTGAGAGAATGGCTCAAGCCTTGTTTCCTGATTCCTCAACCTTGTCCCAGGTATTTATGGCTGCTAGGTGACAGAATGTTAAGGTTTCTTCATTATAAACAGCTTATATATCTGTGTCAGCCTATTAGCCATCACCAAGCAGGTGTTCCTTAAAAACACCAACAGCCCTGGCTCTATTTTTGTATGGTATCTCTCTAGCCTCTTCTCTTCACCATGATAGCCATTGTAAATATGGCTCAGGTTCTTTTATTGCCTTTGCCATATCCTCCCAGTCCTTTGGGATTACTATACTGATTGGCCAGGAAGTCAGCATTTGTTTAACAAATGGTGAATGCATTCCAAAATTAGTGACACTTTCTTTAAATTTTCTCAGGTCTAGCACTTCCACAGGGTGCCATTCAGCCTCATGGTAATCCTGTGGGTGATCATCTGCTGGTCTCTGTTGTACACTGACTGGATAAGCTAACATTTGTTTTCTAACCAAATTTGTTTGGCTTTCTTTATTACTATCTTTTGCGTCTGCCTGAGTATTACTTAGTATTCTAAACTCTTTTTTTAAGGTCTGTACCCATATTTTACACCCATCTCTCTATTTTTTGTTTTGTTCAATAATCTGTTGAATGTCTTGTTTTATGCCTTGCTTCTAACTTTTAATTTTTTCTTTATATTGTTCTACTTATTCTTTGTGTTTTCCAGTATATTTTCTAAAACCTCTGCCCTCTTTTCCTGTTGTTTATCATGTTCTGTAAGTTTTTGTATCTCTTGTTTTATATCCTGTTTCCAACCTTCATTTTTTTCTTCATATTGTTCTACTTGTTCTTTGTGTTGTTCCAGTATCTTTTCTGAAGCCTTTGCCTTTGAGAACACATAAATGGCTAAATCAATTTTTAAAGTTAAATTGAGGAATATGAATGTAACCATGGTCATAATTTCTAAACTTTCCTTTATTTCTGTCTTAAAACTGTAGAAGAGATTATTAGCCAAGCTCAAAGAAGTCTGTTTTATCTCTCATCCTGTTAGAATGTAGTGACAACCAGTTTTGTTCAGTCTCAGGTCTGCCCACAGTAGGCTGTCTTTTGCTCTGAGGCATGTTTAAGAGTCTCTTTTACAGAGCCAGTAATTTACCTGGGAGTTTTTAAGTTTAAAGTTTGGGTTGTATCGCTGAGAGCTTATTCCTCTCCCCCACCAAATTATATTAAAGTAGGATTTAAAGGGTGTGGATACTTAGATTAGTTGGGTGCCATTTGTTGTACATTATTGATATTTACTATTGATAAATCTTTTAGTTAAGCAGTGGTTATTCCTAAACAGCGGTATAACCAAATCATCACACAGAGACTAGGATTCATTTAGTTAACCTATAGCACAATGCTGGCCAAAAGTTACTCCATCCTAAACCTCTAAGTCCACAGAGTTTCCTACCATTCAGATTCACCCATCATATTGCTTTTAGTGATATTTTAGTTCCAGTACATTTCTGCATGTGGTGCCAAGACCTCTCCTGCAGATTCTCCTCCTCTCCTCTCCTGCCCCCTACCTCTTCCTCCCACTCTGGGCCAAGATGTCTCACCCTATCCTCTCCATTGTTCAGTATTGGGGCTGGTTGTTTTAATAGACAACATAGAGAACAAATGGTGGCATGTTTATGCAAAGTTGAGACAGGTGATGCTTAGAAAAAGCATCACAATGCAATATCTAGATTGAAACCAGACAGTGGAGGATAGAAATCAGCATTTGAATGAACAAGGGTAAATTGTATACATTCCAAAAAAAGAATATTATACTGATATAATCCCTTGTATCATATTAGAACAACATGGTCTAAAACTAGACCTCAATAGTAATAAAAAATAGTAAACAGCCTGCATATGCATGGAAACTGAACTCTACTCAATGACAGCTGGATTATGGAAAAAATAAACTAATGAGACTTTCTAGAATTTAACAAAAATGAAGGCACAACTTACCCAAACTAATGAGACATAATGAAAGTAATTCTGAGAGGAAAGTTCATAGAACTAAGTGCCTTCATAAAGAAATCTAAGGCATTTCAAATCAACATAACAACACACATGAAAGACCTAGTCAAAAGGAAGCAGACATATACAAGAGGAGTAAATGACTAGAAATAATCAAACTTAAGGCAGAAATCAATAAATTAGAAACAAAGAAAACAATTCAAAGAATAAACAAAAGCAAGAGCTGGTTCTTGGAGAAAATGACAAAGATAAACAAACCTTTAGCATAACTAACTAAAACACAGGGAGACACTATACAAATCAGCAAAATCAGAAAATAAAAGGCGGTATAATTACAGACACTGAGGAAATTCAAAGAATAATTAGGTTTTACCTTAAAAGTCTATAAGCCACAAAATTTGAAAATCTAAATGAAATGGAATATTTTCTTGCAAGATTACACTTATCAAAGTTGAATCTGGATCAGGTAACTAAATTAATAGACCTATATGCCCTAACAAAATATAAGCAGTCATCAAATTCTTCCTGCCAAACAAAGCCCAGAGCCTGATGGTTTCAGCGCAGAATTCTACCAGACCTTCAAAAAAGAGGTAACGCCAATACTCTTCAAGCTATTTCACAAAACAGAAAAAGAAGAGCATTACCAAACTCATTCTATGAGGCCACATTCGCCTTGATACCTAAACCTCACAAAAGCTAACTAATGGCAGGGATACACTAAGAAAGATAATTTCAGAACATTCCCTCTTATGAATATTGAAACAAAAATACTCAATAAAATACTCACAAAATGAATCTAAGAAAACATCAAAGATCTCATATACCATGACCAAGTGGCTTCATCCTAGGCATGCAGGGGAGATACAATATATAGAAAACCATCAGTGTAATCCACCACATAAACAAACTGAAAAAGAAAAAACACATGATCATCTCAATAGATGCTGAAAAGTATTTAATAAATTCCAAGCCCAATTAATGTTAAAGTCTTGGAGATATCAGAGATAAAAGGCACATGCTTAAACACAGTAAAGATAATATACAACAAGCCTATAGCAAACATCAAACTAAATGGAAAGCAATTTAAATCAATCCCACTGAAATCAGAGACAAGTCAAGTTTGGTCACTGTCTCCTTTCTCTTCAGTATAGTACTGGAAATTCCAGCTAGAGCAGTAAAACAACTAAAGGAAATCAAGGGGATACAAAGCAGAAAGGAAGAAGTCAAAGTATCACTATTCACAGATGATATGATAGTATACTTGAGTGACCCTAAAAATTCTACCAGAGAACTACTACAGCTGATAAACACCTTCAGCAAAGTGGCTGGATACAAAGTTACTAAAAAATATCTGAAGCCCTCTTGTATACAAAAGACAAGAGGGCTGAGAAAGAAATTAAGGGAAAAAAAACAACCTTGCAATAGCCACAAATAACATAAAGTGCACTGGTGTGACTAACCAAGCAAGTGAAAAATCTGTATAAAAGACTTCAAGTCTTTGAAGAAAGAAATTGAAGAAGATATCATAAGATGGAACGATCTCCCATACTCATGGATCAGTAGGAATAACTGCAAAATGGCCACTCTACCAAAAGAAATGTAGAGATTCAATACAAGTCCCATCAAAATACCAACACAATTCTTTACAGACCTTGAAAGAACAATTCTCAACATCACATAAAAACACAAAAAAGCCAGAATAGTTAAAATAATCCAGTGGTCAGGCCGCCCTCAAGGCCATTCCTGTCAGAAATGCCCTGAGGTGCAGCTGTGGTTCACGATGGCTCTCTACATCAAAATGTCACTGTCACCGCAGAAGAACCAAATTTTCATTCAAATACATATTTCAGTCCAGTTACTGAGGAAAACTGTTAAGTGTAGCTGTAAAAGCTTGGGCGGGTGGATCTACTTTTTCAGATATGGCTGTTGTGAAATCTCAACACAAAGAGAAATATTTTAAATCCAAATTTGGCATCCAAATAAACACAGTCAGTGTCAAATACATAATTTAAAATATCTTCTGAATAATGTCTTTATATATTGACTATACACTGAATTATATTTTGGTAATATCGAGTTAAATAAAATATACCCGGATCTTCTCTGTTAAAAACAAACAAACAAACAAAAACAAAACAAAACAAAACAAAAACTTCTGGAGGTATCTCCATCCTGGATCTCAAGCTGTACTACAGAGAAACAGTAAAAACGGTGTGGTATTGGCATAGAAACATACTGGTGGATCCGTAGAATTTAATCAAAGAACCAGAAATAAACCCACATACCTAAAACACCTGATTTTTGACAAAGAAGTCAAAACCATTCAATGGAAAAAAGAACATCTTCAACCAATTTTGCTTGTCTAACTGGATGTCCACATATAGAAAGATACAAATAGATCCATACTTATCACCTTGCACAAAAGTAAAGTCCTTGTGGATAAAGTACCTCAACATAAAACTAACACTCTTAATCTGTTATTTAAAAAACTTAGGAAGAGCCTTGAGCACATTGCCACAGGAGACACCTTCATGAACAGAAAACCAGTAGCACAGGTTCTAAAATAAACAATCAATAAATGGGACCTCATGAAATAGAAAAGCTTCTCTAAAACAAAGTACACTGTCAGCAGAAAAAAATGGTGGCTTACAGACTGGGAAAGAATCTTCACCAACTCTGCATCTGACAGAAGGCTAATACCCAGAATATATAAAGAACCCAACAAATCAAATAATCCAATAAATATTGGGTACAGAGCTAAACAGAAATTCTCAACAGAGGAATATTGAATGGTGTAGAAACACTTAAAAATGCTCAACGTCATTAAAAGTCTGAGAAATGAAAATCAAATTGCCTCTGAGATTCCCCCTCACACCCATCAGAATGGCTAAGATCAAAAACTCAGGGGACAACACATGCTGGAGAAGATGTGCAAGTAGGAGAACCCTCCTCCATTGCTGGTGAAAATCTAAACTTGTACAGCTGCTTCGGAAATCAGTCTGGCACTTTCTCAGAAAACTGGGAATACTGCTACCCCAAGACTCAGCTAAATAACTCCTAGACATATATCAGAAAGATGCTCAACCATACAACAAGGGCATGTGCTCACATATGACAATAACAGCTTTATTCATAATAGCCAGAATCTGGAATCAAACTAGATGTCCCTCAGTGGGGGAATGGATACAGAAATTGTGGTACATTTACACAAGGAAATACTACTCAGGTATTAAAAACAAGAAAATCATGAAATTTGCAGGCAAATGGATGGAACTAAAAAAGATCACCCTGAGTGATGTATCCCAGAAGCAGAAATACATGTATGGTATATATACACTTATAAGTGGACATTACCCATACAATATAGATTGTACATACTAAAATCTACAGACTTTTGAAAGCTAAAGTACAAGGAGAAACATAGGAAAGATGCTTAATTCTCATTCAGAAAAGAAAACAGGACAGATGCCAGAACACATAGAAGAGAGAGAACAGGATAGGAGCCTTCCACGGATGTACACTAAGTGACTCCTCTTAACAGGTGATTGAAGCAGATGGAGAGACACACAGCAAATTTTTGTATAGAGCACAAAATGTCTTATTGAAGAAGTGGGAGATAGAAGGACCTAAAGGGGTCAGGAGTCACACAAGGAGATCAACAAAGAAAAAAAAAAAACTGGGTCCTGGGGCCCTTCAGAGACTGATGCATCAACCAAAGAGCATGAGAGGACTTAGACCCCCTGCTCAGGTGTAGCCCATAGATAGCTCAGTCTCCATATGGGATTCATAGTAAAGGGAGAAGAGACAGTCTCTGAACTCGGTTGCCTGCTTCTTGATCACTTCTCCTTGGTGGGGTCACCTAGACAGCCTACAGATGAATAGGATACAGGGAGTCTTATTAGAACCTGATAGGCTAGAGTCTGATAGGACCTTCCCTATCAGAGGACTACAGGAGAAGGATAGGGGAGGAGGAGGAAGGGATAGTGGGACATAGTGTAGATGAGGGAAGGGGCTACAATTGGGATAAAAAGTGAATAAATTGTAAAAATTAATGATAAACATGGGTGACAGAATGAAGCATAAATAAGACACAATTTACTGAGAAACACACAAAAAAATATTCACCATCTTTAATCATACATCTAGCTAGTAAAAACTTAGGCAACCAATACCTCAAATGACAAAGACAAATAATGTATGTTTAGTGTCCTTCTTGGTACTATAGTAAAAGAGAATGTGATAGGATGCACACAATATCATTGGAAATCTCTTCATGGACTGAACATGGAGTGACTTGTAGGAGTTGAGATGTTGATTTACTTTCTCCCCACAGATTAGCAGGAATGTATCCCTTGCCAAATTCAAGAGTACCCAAACCTTGAGAGAAAACACTGCCTGCCCATGACAGTGACCTTCCTGTCCTTTGAGGATCCTCTGGGCTTGGCCTTGGCCTGCATGGCTCTGTGCTTATCTTTCAGCACAGCTGTCATTTTGGGGATCTTTCTTGAGCATCATGACTCACCCATCATTAAGTCCAATAACTGGACTATAATAAAATCCCTTAATTCTTTAAATGAAATTATTTACCCCTACTTTTAGCAATTTTATATAAAATGTATATCTAACCATAACTAAAAGAGCCCTTTATTTAAGCAATGCTATATAAATACACTCTATTTCAGAGTAGAAACTACTTCTGAAAACACATTTTAGTAAGTTATGTATGTTACTTTTTAATTTGTGTTCAATATAAATATTCAAATTTTAATTACATAGTAATAATTGTGATAAATAATATAGGTACTATATTTTTTCCCTTATTATTTTATTTTTTCTGGAGGAAACAGTAATTAAGTTGACAGTTGACATCTTCTGTTGGAAAGGCAAAACCTGGATCTCTGGCAAAGGGGAGCTTGCAAAATTGTACAACCACAGTGGAAATCAGTGTGCAGAATTCTCAAAATGATGAAAATAAATCTACCGTATGGACCACTTATAATTCTCCTTGACACATGCATAATGGACTCAACATAGTCCTTCAAAAATATTTTCTCAACCATACTCATTGCTATTCTGTTCACAATAGGTACAATATGAGAACACCTAAATATCCTTCACCTGATATAGATAAGTGAAATGGTATGTACATAAGTAGATAGAAATATAAATGACGATATTGATTTAGGTAACTCAGATTCAGAAAACAGATATCACATGTCCTATCTACTCTGAAGAATGTAGCTCTAGATCTTTAGTTGTGAGTATTCACCCTACTGTGAAAAAAAGACAGAGTGTGGTGAAAGACAGGGGACCAGCCCCAGCAGTTGATAGTTTCCAGAGAGGAGGGAAGGATAAGGTGGGGCAGAAACGAGTCAGACATGGTTGTCCGAAGAAACTTAGAGTCTGGACTGACTGGCAGCCATAATGCTTCTTTATTTAGACAGAGTTCAATAATAAAAGAGAGATTCACATTGTTTTAAAACATAGATGATATCCTTCTTGTCCCTAGACAGGAGTTTTAACTGTCTCTTGGTCATAAATTTAGTCATCACTGATAAACCTTATCTTTTACTATCATTTTTCTTCATCAATACCATAACCTGACATTTTTTAAAATCTGGAGGCATATTTGCCACAGCCTGAAAGCCCATTCTCAGGTTGGAAGCATTCTCAGATTCAATGGCAATAGATAGAAAATCTTTAAACCAGCTTGGGCATATTGCTTTGTCCCAAGAAATATATTATCAAATTTTAATGGACAGCCTCAACAGAAACAATTTAGGCCAAAGCAGCAACAATCATTATTCAGTTCCTGGCATAATGTAATGTCTATACCTCATATCTTTTAGAATATATTTATGTACTAAATTAAGTATTCTTTCATTATTTTGGTCATACAACATCACAGTGATACTGTGCAAGCTGATATTTCTAGGAAAATGAGGTCCTAATACCTCACTTTTAAAAGAATTTTTACAAAACATTCTTTGTCCATCATTATAGACCCTAGTGTAGGTGAAGATGTCTCCAGCCATTCATTTACAGCTCTGTAAAGTCATTGAGGAGCATACCATATGTAGCTCCTAATCTTATATGCCAAGTAATCATCTGAGGATACAGAAGTACAAGGTATTTAATCTCAAATACTATCAACTCTCTTAGCTCTAGAAACTTTGTTTGCCTTTTTAAGAGTATGTTGTTCTGATTATTTTCTTCTTGAGGAAGCACAAGGGTAGATTTTGCAAGACTATCTTGGAGCTGAAGTCTCATAAGGAGTTATCTGCCATTTTTATGTGAGTTACAACTTCCATGAGGAAGACATTCATGTAGGGCCAAATAATTGATATTCCCCCTAAAAATGAAAGTAGCAGTATGCTCAGGATTTTTCTGGGGTAGCTTAGAAGCAGTATCACAGAGTGAAGGCATAAATGATTCATTAAAAAAATTTCCCGTTGCTCCAATGTCCCCAGGTTGTACATGTATTGAAAACCCTCTAAGCATGTAGCAAGTGGAGATCAAGACCAAGCCTGAAAGTTAGCATGAAGGCTATTGTAACTTGCAGCTCAGCTGTGCTGGATCTTTGTCAAAAAGCTGTGCTGACTTCAAGAATTTAACTGTACATAAACTTTGGTGAGGTTTTAATCCATTTGGAGGTGACTTTTGAGTGAAAATTAGCATCTATTTCCATGTTTCTACATATAGGCATCTAGTTTGGTCAGCATCATTGGTGAAGAGTTTATGTTTCTCCAGTGTGTATTTCTATTTTTGTTATAGTACTAGTGTATTTACATAATCAAATATTACTCAGACATTTAAATAATCAAATCATGAAACGTGAAGGTAAATGCACATTTGCAGATAACTGAGAGTAAGAGAACCTAGACCCCAAAAGAGAAATAGGGTATGTATTTGTTTTACATATATATTAGTTGCAAGATATATGATATGCAAGCAACTGAACATAATACTGCAGGGGATACATACAGATTAAGAACTGGAGTTTAGGGGAGCCAGAGATTTCTCCATAGGAATGGGAAATAAAATACTTGGTACAAATGGAAGGTGGGCTAAAAAGATAGAATTGAAGGGGATTGGGAAAGGAAGAGGACAATGAAAAGGTAACATGAAAAAGACAGGTAAAATTAAGGGTCATTTATTTGGTACAGTGGAAACCTAATGCAATAGAAACTTTCTAAAATATATACATATAAAAATAAATCACCACACAAGGAGAAAGTCCCAACTGGAAATCTCTTGTCACTAAATTAAGCATCCAGTACTGGTAATAGTTTATATTTAACTGAGGTATTGGCCAAAGTAGTGTGATTGTAATGCCAAAACAATACAGGCTTTTGCCAAGACTATAGGCTGCTCTCCATAAATTGACTGAAATGCAGTATTGCTGGAGACAACACTTACACCTGCATGGAACATAGATAAATAGAGCTTGTGCCTACATAGAACCTTCACACTTACATTCTAGCAACTTTGATATGGGAAGTACTCTGCAACTACAAGAGGAGAAATATAAACACTAACCCAGCTACCAAATTTTTGAACTATAACAATGTTCTACCTGTAAGACATATTAGTGCAAGAGTTGTAGGAGTAAATACAAATCTATAGTTTGACTTAAGGCCCACTTCACATGATGCAATCCACACCTGACACTGGATTATTGATCAAGAAAAATAAATTACATAGCCCATGGTTCTAGGAAAAAAGCAAATACTACGTTCTACTAAAAGTAATAAAATGACCATTGACACCATTCTGCTATACTCATAGACCAGTACCTTGTTCAGCCATCATCAAAAATGTTATCCTGCATCTGATGGAAACAAATTCAGAGGCCCATAGAGAAAATAGACAGTCAGTGAGAGACCTCAGACTATGCCCTCTAGGCTCCTCAGTAATTAAGCCAGAAGACTGTAAGAGCCAGAAAGGATAGAGGTTATCAAAGAACAAAGCACTATAAATTAAGAGGACTGAAGAATAAATGAACTGTGAGAGACAGAAGCAGCATGCACAAGGCCTTTAGTGTTCTGTCCATAGCCCTATCTCTAATTGATAAGTGCTTGCAAATGAAAATGTAGTTTTCTCCAAGGGACACTCATTTTATCCAAGGGACTACTCTTAATTGTATTTTTAAGAGTACATTCCAATAGGTAGATGGCCAAAAATTTCCCTCACTGGCAAGTTTGGATTATCATGTCCTAGAATTCTGGCATGCATTTAAAAATTTTTTATCATAGTTCTCATTTTAATTTGCTGAAGATTTTTTTCTGTTTTTTAAAGCTACATGTCCTCTGTGTGTATTCAAGTCTTGTGTGGTGATTTCATTTATATTGGCTTCTTCTATGTATTTTTAAAAGTTTCATCATTGCATTATTTCCACTTTACCTACAAACAAATGACCCTGCTTTTGTCTTTCCTCATTTTTTTCTTTTATACATTATAGCCTTCCTTTCTTTAAATCCCCTTCACATTCTATCTTTTTGGAGCCCACCTTCTTATTGTTTCAAGTTTAATATTTTATGAGATTCCTGCATATTTGACAAGTCTTTTTTCCCAACTTGGGCTCTTTTTTTTTTTTTTTTTTCCTACTCAGATGTGTTTGCTTTTGTGTTTTTGCTATTTTATTTTCTTATTATACATTATGCCCAACTGGATTTTTAAATATGAGGGTGAATTTAGACAGGATAGAATGGGAGATGGGAAAGAGTTGTCAAGATTAGAGGAAGGGAAAACTTTAAAACTCACATGAATATATGAGTAAAGTGACTATTTTTAAAAGAAAAAAGAGAAAGGGAGGATGAAAAGAAAGAAAAAGAAGGAGGAGTTAGAGAAAGAAGAGAAGCAGGAGGAGTAGAAGGATGAGAAGATGAAGAAGAAAAAAAAGAAATAAAGAAAAAGAAGAAGAAGAAGGAGAAGAAGAAGAAGAAGAAGAAGAAGATGAAGAAGAAACAACAAAAAGAAGAACAACAACAATTGTGTCAAAAGAAATGTTAAATAGCCATGCACAAAAGATCCAGAAAATTTAAAAAGTGCAAAAAAATAAATTATGAATAATAGAAATAGAAAAAGAAGAAAAACTCACATCAAAATCCTAGAAAATATTTTCAGCAAAATAATAGAAGAATGTATCCTTAACCTAATGAAGAAGGGGTAGCCTATAAAAGTACAAAAAGTATATAGAACAACAATTAAAGTGTACCAGATAAGAAATTGTGCTCAGCACATAAAATCAAAACCCTAAATGTAAAGAAAAGTATATTAAACAAAGAAAGTATATTAAAAGTTGCAAGTGAAAAGACTAAGTTGAATATAAATTGAGGCTCATTAGAGTAACTCCTGATCTCTCAAGAGAAATTCTAAACCTAGAGTGGCTGAGACAGATTGTATATAATCTTTAAGGGATCCTTATTACTGTATCCAGTAAACTTGGTGAATAAAAATATATTGTACAATAAAACCAAATATGAGCAGTATTTCTGTAAAACTCCTTCACTACAGAAGCCAATCAAAGCAAAACTCCTATCTAAAAATATTAATCACATCCAATAAAAGACAAAAAATGAATAATCCCTAGCATCAAATAAAAAGAGGCAAAACCCCTACACCATAACTACAAAATAAAGGGAAATAATAAACATTGCTCATTGAAAATTCTGAACTTGGTTGTTCACTTCTCCAATAGAAAGATAGGAACTAACATGATGGACTAGACAAAAATGTCCATTCTTCTGCTGCATGTACTGAACACTCTTTACATTCCAGGTTAGATAGCATCTCTGTGTAAAAAGATGGAAGGAGACAGTAGAAGAAAGTGGACCAAGAAAGAAGATTAGGGGATCTTTATTTTATACAGTTCCCACAAAAAATACCTAAAATTCTTAGATCAATTTAAAAGAGAATATATACTGTACACTCTGAATGAGGAGTTCCACCATTATCCATATGCAAACAACAGACCACTTGGGCAGGTCCAGCACACATCTATACTCATGTTTACTGAAACACAGCTAACTGTGTGCTAAGATAGAATAGACTTGATTATCCTGAATCACATCAGTGCAAAATATTACATTATTCAATTTCTTTATTCATGGAAAACATGTACTTTTTTTAGATTTTAATATAATTACAATATTTCTCACATCTCTGTCCTCCCTACAAAACCTCCCATACAGCCCTCTTTTGGCTCTTTCAATTTCAAGTCTTCTGTTGCCAATAACTCCTATTACATGTATCATGCATTATGTATGCCTGTGTGTGTGCATGTGTGTGAGAGAGAACATTTAACATTTCAAGAAAGTCAATCATTTTACTTTGAAATTGTGGATGAACTAAAAATGTATCATCAAAAATTGTGACCTTAGCTAGACACAGAAATCAAACATTGTCTGACTTCATTCCTAATTGGGCTCTAAGCAGTCAGTACCTTGAAATAAGAATTGAACGGTCAGTGTTAGAGCCTGAACATCAGGGTGTAGTGGCATGACTTGTCAAAGAACACATTTCAGTGACAAGAGGAAGAATATAAAGAAATACTTCAGGGTGCATGCATAGGAGCTATTACTAATAGCTTACATTGTTTACTTGAGAAATATTCTGTGTATGTTTTTTAAATCTCAATAACCAAAATGTTATAACTACTGTGTAAGAGATATTAATTAATTTATATATTATTTTTCCATCAATTTTCCTTCCATTCTCACTCTCCAGAGTTTTGAGTAATCATTCTTTGCACTTTTGAAAATTCAAGCCACTTTTTCATAAACTATTTTTACACACTTAATATATCAAAATTTGATTTGTAAAATATTTTATAATATTATAATACTAGGAATATATAACAAACCACTGAATTTTATCAAGGGTATTTATTATATACAGGAAAAAAAAAAAAAATGTGAGGAGATGAAATACTATTCTTTCTAGTTGTTTTTAAGAGACAGTTGCCTGAGTGCAGCCATTTCAGGAAAAAAAAAAAAAACCTTATTTTTTTCTTTTTATTGATTATTACAATTTATTCACTTTGTTTTCTGGCTGTAAGACCTTCCTCATCTTCCACCAATTACAACCTACCTCCCTCTTCTACCCCTATGCCCCTCTCCTAGTCCACTGATAGGGGAAGTCCTACTTCCCTACTGTCTTATCCTAGTCTATCTTATCAAGTCTTACCAAGAATGGCTGCATCTTCCTCTGTGGCCTGGCAAGGCTGCACCTTCCAGGAGTAGGTTATCAAGGAGCCTGCCACTGAGTTCATGTCAGAGACAGCTGCTGTTACCCTTAATAGGAACTCACATGGAAACTGAGATACTTATGAGCTACATCTGAGCAGGGGTTCTAGGTGTTCTTCATGCATGGTCCTTGGTTGGAACAGGACCCCCTGGGCCCATATTTTTTGGCTCAATTGGCCTCCTTGTGGAGGACCTCTCTCATCTAGGTCTTTCTATCTCCTGAATCTTCCATATTATTCCATGCTCTCTGCCCAAAGTTTGGCTTTGTGTCTAACCATCTGCTTCAGTACCCTGCTAGGTAGATTCTTTCAGAGGCCCTCTGTGGTAGGTTCCTGCCCTGTTCCCTGTCTTCTCCCATTACTGATGTCTATCCCATTTGCCTTTCTAAATGAGGATTAAGCATCTTCCCTAGGGTTCTTCCTGTTGCTTAGATCCTTTAGGACTATAGATTTTAGTATTTTAATCCTACATTATTTGACTAATACCCACATATAAGTGAGGATATACCATGAGTGTCTTTCTGCTTCTGGATACCTCACTCAGAGTGATCTTTTCTAGTTCAATTCATTTGCCTGCTGATTTCCTTGTTTTTAATTGCTAAATAGTATTGCATTGTATAACTATGCCACAATTTCTGTGTCCATTCCTCAGTTTTGGGACAGCTAGGTTATTTCAGATTCTGGCTATTATCAATAAATCTGTTATGAATAAAGTTGAGCAAATGTCCTTGTTGTATGGTTGATAATCTTCTGAATATATGCCCAGGCTTGGTATAACTGAATATTCTAGTAGCACTATTCATAGTTTTCTGAAAAAGCACCAGATTGATTTCCAAAGTGGTTGTACAATTTTATATTCCCACCAGCAATGAAGGAGGGTTCACTTTTCTCCACATCAAGTCCAGTTGGTGTTGCAGATGATGTGATAGTACACATGAATGACCCTAAAAATTCAACCAGGGAACTCCTACAGCTGATAAATACCTTCAGCAAAATGGCTGGATACAAAATTAAATTTAAAAAAATCTGAAGCCCTCCTGTATATAACAGACAAACGGGCTCAGAAAGAAATTAGGGAAACAAAACCCCTTCACAAAAGCCACACATAATATAAAGTACCTTGGTGTGACTCTAATCAAGCAAGTGAATGACTTGTATGAAAAAAAGAACTTCAAGGAAGATATCAGAAGATCTCCCATGCTCCAGGACTGGTAGGATTAACATAGTAAAAATGGCCACTCTACCAAAAGAAATCTACAGTCTCAATGCAATTCCAATCAAAATACAAGCATAACTCATTACAGACCTTGAAAGAACAATTCTCAGTTTCATATTGAAAAACAAAAACGCAGAATTGATAAAAAAAAATGCCTGTACAATAAAAGATTTTCTGGAGGTATCATCTTCCCAGATCTCAAGTAGTACTATAGTGCAACGGTAATAAAAAAATGGCATGGTACTGAAACCTGTACTTTAAATCTTAAAGGGGTGTGCATCTATTCACTAATCATTTTTATTAAATCAAATCAAGAAGCTGAGGGGAAAAAGCAAATATAGAGGAATCAACTGCTGTCTCAGTTTTAGACCCAGTTTGAGGGTGCCCAGACAGCCAATACTACCTTGGACTATTGTTTCAGCTCATCAACCTTAAAACATCCATGGCTTTACTATTAATAGTGTACTTTTCTTAACTTTAAATTGTTCTCTAAGATTTTTTACATCAGAGCCATTAGCAAAAACATCTTCCCTAACCTTGTTAAACAATCTATTTTTCCAAATTGTTTCTAAGTATAATGGTCATTGCTAACAATCTATATCTATGGCTCCTTTCAAGGACAGTGGCTAATTCATTAATCTGCTCCAGTGAACATGTGAAAAGAGATCAAGCATTGTTAATTTTAAATGCCAGTGATATTGCCCAGTGATGAGATAGAAGCCTTCTTAGAGTTTTCATACAAGTCATGTTCTAAGGTATGTGGACATCATAAGGATATACTCCATAAGAGCACAAAGTCCTCAGGAAAAGCAGTTCTTGGGATTATGCTTCTCCAAGACAAACTCATCATGACTATGCTAACAGGGGAGCCACATTTCATGAATTCTACAGCTGTTCTGCTGTTGCTCCTGCGTGGTTTTTGACAGGACCAGGTAGCCAAAATAGTTTGCCTATATATGGGGGGGAGTAAGTTTAGCTCAGGCCCTGGGAAGGAGAATTCAGGGCATTTCATGGGCTATACTATCCTGGAGGAACAGATAACATGGAAGGACTGAAGGATTGCTGGGAGAAAATAGCAGGTAGATTTGATTTGATATGTTAACTAGGAACATCTGCTATTAGTTCCAGGTTTGAATCCTACTTCTATGGTAACCTAAACTTCAGAGAGAGAAGCATGGTCTCCATTGGATAATGATCTTCAAGTGAAGTCACAGGGAAGAAAGGTGACAAAGACAAAGATTATGTTTTTTAATTTCTTTCTATATATCTTCTTCTCTTTGAGGGAGGACGGTTACCCAAACTAGACTCAAATTTTTGCTTTTTCGTTTTATTTTTCTTACTATGTTTTATTTTATTTTATTAATTGTTTTATTTTTCACAATTTATTCATTATATATGCTGATTGAAGGTCACTCCCTCAACTCCTACTGGTCCCACCCTCCCTCCATATTCCCCCATCCCCTTTCCCTAGACCACTCAAAAGGGGAGTTCCTCTCCTCTGCCATCCACCCATACATTATCAGAACAGTACTCAGCTATTAAAAACAGAGAAATAAAATTCCTGCTCTTATTATTTTCCATAGGCCACTGTACTCACCTCAGAAGATTTCATACCATGAAGCTTGCATGCAACCTTACCATGAACTAAACACTAAGTATAACTCATTTTAAAGAGTCCTACTCCAAGACACTGTTAATTGACCATCTCACATCCAGAAACATGTGAACTTTGAAATACTATGATGTCTGAAACATTTTATCACAGGCATTTCAGAGAATGTGATTCTCTTGCTGCCTGGAGAGCTGTTTCCCACCAGCCCAGGAAGGCATGAGGGGCAGAAGATGAGTAGTATAAAGCTTGGAAAGCTCGCGAGCATAACAGTGGTTAGCCACTCTGGGAACCACCTCAGAAAGTAAGTTCAACTTTAATTCCAGAAAACAGAAAACAGTGGCTTATATCCCTTGGGGAGTACATGGGATGCTCCAAGCATAGGTGTAGATAATTGTTTAATACTAGGAAATTCAAGAATGCTAGATTTACATTAAACAGCACATTCCTATTATATGAATAAGAAGAACAAGAACACAGAACCAAATTATCCTATATTTGAAGGGAGGGGAGAGTTATCAGGGATCTGTGTCAAAGGCCATCTATCAAATTTGATTGGTGGTGTCGATGTCTAATGACACTCTCCAGATGAAGTCAGGCAGAGAAAACTCACCATTGACAAGGTTACACATCTAGGCCAGAAGCAGGGTCATACAAGGAAAGGAAAGCCTTCTCCCTCATATCTCAAAATTCAGTGTGGGTTGTGATGATTTTCAATAGAACCCTTGGAACAATAGGTATGTGTACACAAAGAAACTTCTACAGGCTACCACTGTTGTGTTACTCTCAGAGAACTTCCTGGCTGGTGTTAGTTCACCATTCCCTACATATCCATCCACTGGACTGAAAGTTTCTTGTGTAAAGTGAGGCAATTGAAAACAGTAAATATTGAGAATCAGGATTATCAATAAGTCTTCCATAAACACCTTATTATATAATACTGTTGCATGTAATTGATATTCACCATTCATTGTATTCTTTTTAAAAATAAGTTTATTTACTTTAAAACCCAATTGTAGTCCCCCTCCCTTCTCCCCCCGTACTACCCTCCATTCCTATTCCCCGTATTCCCTTTACCCTTTAGAAAAGGGAGGTCATTTCCATTGAGCTAGTTTTTCAGTTCTGTTGGATATCAGTGGACCAAAGAACACAAAGGCCTTTCCATATTGCTTATAGTCACAGAATTCCTCTCCAGTAAGGATACTTTTATGATGATTATGACTCTAGATTGGTGAAAAGCCTCACCATTTTAACACATTCATAAGTTTTCCTCCATTATGAATCCTTTCATGATGATGAAGATTATACAAATGTGGAATGGTTTCACCATGTTAAAAGCACTCACAGGATTTCTTTCCATTAGGATTTCTTTCATGAGTGTGAAGATGATTCTGAAATCCAAAAGTTTTATTCACATTGGTTACAGACAGACAGCTTCTTTCCAGTATGTGTTCTTTTATGTATTAGGAGATGTTATGTGCAAAGGCTTTGCCATATAGGTATATTCGTGTGGTTTCCCTCCAGAATGTGTGGTTGTCTTAGGAGATGATTGTTAAATGCAAAGGCTTTATCACACTAATTACCCTCACAAGGCTCCTCTCCACTGTTTTTTTTTTTTTTTTTCATGTTTTCAGAGACTACTCTGCTGTGCAAACGCTTTATCACATTGCGTATATTTCTAAGGTTTCTTTCCAGTATGTGTTCTTTTATGGCTTATGAGATTACTGTTTCGTGCAAAGGCTTTACCACACTCGTCACATTCATAACGTTTCTCTCCAGTATGTGTTCTTTTATGCCGTATGAGATCACTGTTTTCTGCAAAGGCTTTACCACACTGGTTACATTCATAAGGTTTCTCTCCAGTGTGTATTCTTTTATGGCTTATGAGATGACTGTTTTGTGCAAAGGCTTTACAACACTGGGTACATTCATAAGGTTTCTCTCCAGTGTGTGTTCTTTTGTGGTTTAAGAGAGTACTGATTTGTGCAAAGGCTTTACCACACTGCTTACATTCATAAGGTTTCTCTCCAGTGTGTGTTCTTTTATGGCTTATGAGAGCACTGTTTTGTGCAAAGGCTTTACCACACTCATTACATTCATAAGGTTTCTCTCCAGTGTGTGTTCTTTTATGCCGTATGAGATCACTGTTTTCTGCAAAGGCTTTACCACACTCATTACATTCATAAGGTTTCTCTCCAGTGTGTGTTCTTTTATGCCGTATGAGATCACTGTTTTCTGCAAAGGCTTTACCACACTCATTACATTCATAACGTTTCTCTCCAGTATGTGTTCTTTTATGCCGTATGAGATCACTGTTTTCTGCAAAGGCTTTACCACACTGGTTACATTCATAAAGTTTTTCTCCAGTATGTTTTCTTTTATGCCGCGTGAGATGACTGTTTTTTGCAAAGGCTTTACCACATTGATTACATTTATAAGACTTCTCTCCAGTGTGTATTATTTTATGCCACATGAGAACAGTGGTATAGGGGAAGGCTTTACCACATAAAGTGCATTTAAAGGGTTTCTCTCCAGTATGACTACTTTCATGCCTGCAAAGATAATTGGCACATGTGAAAGATTTACCCAAGTAATTTCATTACACAAATAAATATATTTATCTAAATGAATTAATTTTAAAATTCAGTCTGATGGTAAAGAAGAATAAAATTTTAAAGTTTTATCACTTTATTTACATTCATGGTATTTCCCTTCATTATGGGTATTTTTGAAGATTCCTATGATGGTAAGAGAATTTGTTATTTGATTCCATCATTTTTCTATAAGAGATTTTCTCAAATATATGAAGAGTATTGTAAGAATTCAGAGTTTTACCACAGCAATCCCATTCGCAAATTTTTGTACTGTATGAATGACACTTCATTTAAGAAGTGAGCAGAACAAGCAGAAGAAGTTCCAAATTCCTATTATTCATAGCTATTTTCAGCAGTAAGTGTTTGCTGATGAATTCTCAGTGAAGTTGCAAAACCAATTAAGAGTAACCATTTATCACATTCACAAAAATCTACTCAAAGTGGGGACTACTACAAAATCAATTGTTCTTGGAGAAAGATAGGTACACTGCTTCTTTCAATATCCCTATGCTCATGTGTCTTAGAAACATTGTGACATATGATACACCTATTTAATTGAAAAGATTAATAAAAGATTTCCACATTGAATTAACATTTTTTTTTGTTCATCATAGACATGTCATATAGGGATTAATGTTTCTCCACAACAATATTCTTGATTCTCATAAGCTGCTCACTTCACTAAACTTTACAATGTTACTGCATGAATATGAGTAACACTGGTTGTACTATGAAATATTTGCTCATTAGAAGGTTTTGGACATATACTGATCACCTATTCAATGTGTATACCTCTTACAATATCTGAGTAGATAAAATGAGACTAAACAGATTGGCAGTTCAAGTCAGTAACTGTAATATCCATATGATTCAAATGGTATTTTCTGTTACAATATTATTTTATTTTCTTCTATCTTAGGGGAGTGCCTTGTAAACACAAATCAGATACCTGATATTTAAGTTCATGGAATTGTGAGATTTTAATGATCATCAGTACACTTAAAGCGGTGCTGTTTTTACACTGTTGCTTTTCTGTAAAACTTCCAGGACACAGCCATGTGTGCTGGTACATGCCTTCAATCCCAGCACTTGTGGAGGCAGAAGCAGGCAGATCTGTGTGATTTTGAGGTCAGGCTTGTCTAACAAGCAAGTCTAAGAAAGTCACAGATACCCAGAAAAAAAAACTATTTCAAAAGCAGAAAATAAAAAGCAGCCAATAAACAAATATACAAACAAAAAACACCAAACTTCCAGGACACATTAAAATTTAAGATTTATATCTGTATCAACATGCACATAAAGTTACCTTTTATTACTTGTAGAACTTTGAAAATGTTCTTCAATATTATGGTCATCCCAATTGTAGCCTAAAATATAGTACCAGAAAATCTATATTATTGGAAATGTCATGTTATTATTAAGGCAAAACTTAAATCACTATCTTCTGTGACCCTTAGAACCATGCTTGATTTATTCACCTCATTCCTCCTCATTCTCAATTGGAATTACAGAAGAGGATCAATAACAAAGTAAGAGTTGTCTCTTTATTTTAAAAGTGAAAGAAAAATTGCAGTCTTACCTATAGCAGTGAGGTTTTTACAGGTCTCTAGCATCACATCTTTGTAGAGTTGTTTCTGGGATGGTTCCAGCAAAGCCCATTCTTCTTGGCTGAATTTCACATGCACATCATCAAAGGTCACTGAATTCTAAAATATACCATACATTTGTACAAAAGAAAGACTGGCAACAATATAAATGTATACTTCATTGGCAATATAATCATATAATTCTAGTGCTGCTTCCATTTATTTTCTGACACAGAAGTGCTAGTGTGAGACAGTTGGGTGCTGTGCATCAGGTGAAGGATGGGAGAAGAAAAAGCCTAAAGGTTAGATTGTAACGGAAACAAAAGGCTTGCTTTGAAAACCTGTGTTAAAGGTTTTGTATTAGTTTGTAAGACATGAATATGAAGTAGCCATTAGTTGGGTTCTTGAGTGATCTATGAATCATCTTCAGTTACTTGGGTGAGTAGGTCAGGACACTTTCATGAGACAGGTGGAAGGAAAAAACACAGGCATGATATTTTATCTAGCAACAAATGATATGTGGCTATCAGTTGACAGTGAACAGATGGGTGGTGTCAGTCAAAAGACAACATGGCACTGGATATCATGTTTTGACCAGGGATCAGAGATGTGGCATACCAGTGTATGAAAATGGGGGTTCATATATTTGTGGAAGGGAAATTGTACTACAGTGAACAGATGGATAAAAATAATGTGAGTGGCAAGCAACAATAATCATAGCTGATAACATCATATTTCTGAGTTCCCAGACAAAAGAAAAGGCATAGAACACATGTTTATTCTTTGATCATTGTTTTGTTTATTCTCCTTTCTAAATCATGTATAGTCTATAGTTTAAAAATAAAGATTAAAATTTTTCTATTAAAACATAAGTGTTAATGTTATCACTAAGTCATTTTAGAAGAAAACTGAATAATGAAGTTTAACTATGTCATATCTGAACTTTTTTGAATAGGATATAGCTTTTGAATAGTCATGGTAATTAATGTGGACAAAGACAAACAGAGAGAAGAGAGCAAAATAGAAAGAGAGACAGAGATACACAGAGAAATTAAGAAATGAGCAGTAATAAGTACACATCAGAGAAATTTATAAACAGTTACTAACTACAAAAATTATTGCCAAGCTGGGTGTATTCTGTTATGCCTTAATTCCATCACTCAGGAGGCAGAGGCAGGTGTATCTTATTGAACTGGATGCTAGCATGATCTATGCAAAGAGTTCCAGGACAGCTAGACCTATATAGTAAGACAGAGCCTCCCCTAAAAGTCAATCAAACAAACATAAAAGATTGAAAGAACTCAGAGGACTATACTGAAGCTTCTACAAGAAATTATACATTCACTCCAGTTGTCCGTTTCTTTTCCAGAAATCTGCACTGCCCCAGCTTAAACTGTAACTCTAATAACATTTTACTAAAAGGGAATGCATGTTTAAACAGCTAAAAATAGAAAAATTTAAATATTAGCAATTTCAATGCTGATCATAAATAAGCAACATAAGGTAGAAGAGGTGGTTCGGCAGTGAGGAGCTCTTGCTACTCTTCCAAATAAGTGGGCTCAATTGTCATTGTTTACCTGGAACCCACTACTATCAGTTCATGAGTTCTGAACACATCTTCAGACTATAGTGAAGATCAGGCACACAAGAGATGCATATTCATGCATACAATCAAAATACTCATATTCAGTAAAAATTAAAAACAGATCCCAGCTGGAAGGGCTGAACACACACTGTGTCTGATCAGCAGGGTAGCAGAAACTGCACAGTGACCAATAGTTGGAACCGTGGGCCTCCAAACACCACTGACTGTATTTACCAGGTGAGATGAACCCCAATGATGAGAAAAGCAATTGGGTTCAACCTGAGAGCACTCAGCTAATCCCTTGAAAATTTCCTGGGCTGTTTTAGCAGGAATAAGGTTTTCAAGCAAATAAACACAAGGAACAAGCAGGAGTAACCATTCTAATATCTAATAAAATAGACTTTCAACAACCATTAATTGAAAGAGATGAGGAAGAAGGTAATCCAAGATGGTGGCACCGGGATGACACTGTCTGAGAAGCAGGGCAGCAATCTTGGTACAGTGCATAAGAGACTGAAGTCTGGACCCTAAAACAACAGTGATTGTGTTTCCCAGATGAGAGGAAACACCACAGTGTGGGAATCAGTCGGGTCTACTCTCAGGTCACCCAGCAAGAACCCAGGTTACACAGGCACTGGGTCACTAAACCAGAGCCACATGCCTGCATGTCCTGATCAACTTCCCAGGCTGAACTGTGCACCCTGGGGCACCAGAGACTGGGATCCCAGTCTGGAGAAAACCCCACAGGGAAGGAAGCAAGCGGGTCTGACCTCAGGTCAACCAGTCTATCCCTGGAAAAGGTCCTGTAGACTTGCGGGTGCACAGCAGCCAGCCGTGAGTAGGGCTCCAGCTGCCAGCTCTGCGCACCTGACTCTCTGTCACAGACAGAACTGTGTGCCCCAGGACACTAGAGGCTGGGTTTCCCTGTCGGAAGAAAACCCCACAAAGACGGAAACAGCAGATCTCAGCTTAGAGCACTCAGATGACCCCCACCACCACTACCACCACCACACACAGGAATGTTCTCAGGAAAAGTTCTCAGGTTCCTGCCAGTCACCATCTTGGAGCAACAAATCACAAGCGAGTGCCTATGCACTCTACACCCCCCCCCCCGGAACAGTACAGGCTGGGTCTTCTTGTAGGGAGAAAACCCAAAGGTGGGGGGAAAATATCTGTCCCTACCTCAGGGCCAGAAACTTTTCTAGTTCCAGAAAAGTTTCTGGTTATCCACAGGCTCCAGACTCTAGCCTCCTGCTGCACACATGAAAGTGGTGTTCACCTGCCACTGATTACCACTTGGGTGCTGGGGCACAAAGCTCTAAACTTAGACCTACAGAAGGCTGTGTTCCCTGAGGTCAACCCCCAGATACTGTTCCAAGGGACAACCAGTTTTCCCTAACTAAACTGACCAAACCATCAGGCACCCAGGTTACAGCAGCGCTCTCTAAATTTACAGCAAGAAACCCAGCATCAGGGCAACTCTCTCCAGGACTTCTCTGGGTGAGGGGATAGCCCCCTTTACTAACAAAGGCAACAATTACTACTCAGGGCTGTACGCCTGAGATGAGCTGTGGCAATTCCTGAAAAACACCTGCCATCCAGTGACCATACCTAAAAAACGGAGGAGAGCTCCTTTGGGAAAAATCATCTTCCTGCCAAGGGGATTCGACCCACCACAGGATTCCAGGAAGTACCAGAAACTAACATCCAACACCTAGGATATCCCAATGGGTAGAGGCCAGAGTAAAAGCTCAACCAACAAAAGACAAAGCAATATGGCATCTCCAGAACCTAGTTATTCAGGAGCAATCAGCCCTGGATACACCAGCATAAAGACAATTTCAGGCCAATCTCTCTTATGAACATTGATGAAAAAATACTCAACAAAATACTTTGCAAACACAATACAAAAACACATCAAAGGTATCATCCACTACAACCGAGTAGGCTTCAGGCCAGGTATGCAGGGGTGGTTCAATATGCAAAAATCTATCGATATGATCCACCATATTAACAAATTGAAAGAAAAATAAACACATGATAATCTCCTTAGATGCTGAAAAAGCTTTTGAAAAAATCCAGCATCCATTCATTTTTAAAGTATTGGAGAGATCAGGGATACAGGGCATATACCTAAACACAGTAAAGGCGATATACAGAAAACATATAGCCAACATCAAACTGAATGGAGAGAAACTTAAAGCAATCCCACTGAATTCAGGGACAAGGCAAGGCTACCCCATCTCTCCATATCTCTTCAACACAGTTCTCAAAGTCCTTGCTAGAGTAATAAGACAATTAAAGAAGATTAAGGGGATACAAATGGGAAAAGAAGAAGTCAAAGTATCACTATTTGTAGATGATATGATAGTATACCTGAGTGACCCCCAAAATTCTACCAGGGAACCCCTAAAGCTGACAAATACTTTCAGCAATGGGGTTGGATACAAAATCAACTCAAAAAATCAGTAGCCCTTCTGTATACAAAAGACAAAAGTGCTGAGAAAGAAATTAGGTAAACAACACCCTTCACAATAGTCAAAAAAGACATAAAGTACCTTGGTGTGACCCTAACCAAGCAAGTCAAAGACTTGTATGAAAAAATTTCAAGTCTCTAAAGAAAGAAATAGAAGAAGATATCAGAAGATGGAAAGATCTCTCATGCTCATGGCTTGGCAGGATAAACATAGTAAAAATGGTCATCTTACCAAATGCAATCTACAGATTTAATGTAATTCCCATCAAATTACCAACACAAATCTTTACAGACCTTGAAAGAAAAATTCCCAACTTCATATGGAATAACAAGAAACCCAGAATTGCTAAAACAATCTTCCATAATAAAAGATCTTCTGGTAGTATCTCCATCCCTGATCTCAAGTTGTACTATAGAGTAACAGTAATAAGAACTGCATGGTACTTGCATAGACACCAACTAGCGGAACTATGTAATTGGATAGAGTCCCAGAAATACACGCACACACTATGGACTCCTGATTTTTTACAAAGATGCTAAAACCATACAATGGAAAAAAAGATAACATCTTCAACAAAAAGTGCTGGTCTAAATGGATGTCTACATGTAGGAAAATGAAAATAGATCCATATTTATCACTCTTCACAAAACTAAAGTTCAGGTGGATCAAAGACCTCAGTATAAAACCAGACATACTAACCCTGTTAGAAGAAAAAGTGAGAAAGAGCCTTGAACTCATTGGAACAGGAAACAACTTCCTGAACAGAACTTCAACAGTACATGCTCTAAGAGCAACAATCAATAAATGGGACCTCATGAAACTGAAAAACTTCTATAAGTCAAAGGAAACTGTTGTCAAAACAAAATGACTGCCTGCAGATTGGGAAAGGATCTTCACCAACTCTATATCTGACAGAAGGTTAATATCCAATATTTATAAAGAGTTCAAGAAGTTAAACACCAACAAATCAAGTAACACAAATTTAAAAAAAAAGGGGGGTACAGATCTAAACAGAGAATTCTCAATAGAGGAATATAGAATGGCAGAGAAACACTTAATGAAATGTTCAACATTCTTAGTCATCAGGGAAATGCAAATCAAAACCACGCTGAGATTTCACCTTACAACCATCAAAATGACTAAGACAAATAACTGAAGTGACAACTCATGCTGGATAGGATTTGGAGAAAGGGGAACCCTCCTTCATTGCTGGTGGGAATGTGAACTTATATAACCACTTTACAAATCAACCTGGCACTTTCTCAGACAATTAGGAATAGCACCTCCTCAAGATCCAGCTATACCACTCCTAAGCATATATCCAAAAGGCCCTCAAGTATACAACAAGGACATCTGCTCAACTATGTGTGTAATAGCTTTATTTGTAATATCCAGAAGCTGGAAACAGCACAGATGGCCCTCAGTTGAGGAATGAATACAGAAATTGTGGTATATCTATACGATGGAATATTATTTAGCAATGAAAAATAAGGAAAACATGAAATTTGCAGGTAAATGGTGGGAAGTGGAAAAGATCATCCTGAGTGAGGTATCCCAGAAGGAGAAAGACTTACAGGGTATATACTCACTCATAAGTGGATATAGGATATAAAATATAGGATAAAAATACTAAAATCTGTACACCTAAGGAAGTTAATCAGGAAGGAGTATGCTGGCTAAGATGCTCAAATCACATGCAGAAAGGCAAAGAGGATAGCCATAAGATGAGGGAGAATACAGGGACAGGACAGGAGCCTACCACAGAGGGCCTTGGAAAGGCTCTACCCTGCAGAGTGTCAAGGCAGATGCTGAGACTCATAGCCAAACTTTGGGCAGAGTGCAGGGAATCTTATGGAAGAACTGGGAGATAGTAAACCTGGAGTGGACAGCAAGGACACAAGGACAGTAACAGTTCCAAAAATTCTGGGCACAGGGGTCTTTTTTGAAACTGATATGCCAGCCAAGGACCACTCATGGAGATGGCCTGAAACCCCTGCACAAAAAGGTAGCCTATGGCAGTTCAGTATCCAAGTGTGCTTCATAGTAATGGGGACAGAAACTGTCTCTGACAGGAACTCATTGGCCTGCTCTTTGATCACCTCCCATTGAGGGGGAATCAGCCTTGCCAGGCCACAGAAGAAGACAATGCAGCCACTCCTAATGAGACCTGATAGACTAGGATCAGAGTGAAGGGGAGGAGGACCTCCCTTATCAGTGGACTGGGGAAGGGACACGGGTGGGAAAGATGGAGGGTGGGATTGGGAGGGGAGGAAGGAGGGAGGTACAGGGGGCATACAAAGTGAATAAACTATTATTAATAAAAATTAAAAAAGAAAACAAAATGTTGAAAGATTTTTTTTAAAAAAACTATGCTGTTGCACATACTTTCAGGGGGGATACAAAGTGAATAAACTGTTATTAATAAAAATTTAAAAAGAACACAATAAAATGTTGACAGATTTTTTTAAAAAACTATTCGGTTACACATAGTTTCAAACTATGAAAATATTGCCTGATATCAGTTATTGCTCCTAAATAAAAATAAATAAATAAATAAATTTTAAAAAATGTGGAAGAATACTTCATACTCAACAAAAGAAAATTCTACCAAGATGGCATCTGTATGCTGAGCAACAATGCCCCAAATACAAGGACACCCACATTTGTAAAAGAAACATTAATAAAACTTAAAGAACATATCAATCACCGTACATTAATAGTGGGAGAGGTCAATATGTCACTATCATCAAGGGACAGAGCAATGGAAAAGGACTTAAACTGAGAGATAATGACACAAATGAATGTCATGAATCAAAGGAACCTAACAGATATCTAGAGAATTTTTTAACCCAAACAGAAAAGAATCTATCTTCTTTCAGCACCTCATGGACCCTTCTCCAAAACTGAACATACAGTAGGTCACAAACCAGGCCTCAACAGATACAGCATGATTGAAATAATGTCTTGTATCCCATCAGACCATGATGGACTAAAGATGGACCACAACAATAACAGAAATAATAAAAAGACTACACACACGTGGGAACTGAACAACTCCCTACTCAATGAAATCTAGGTCAGGGAAGAAATAAAGAAATAACTTCCTACAGTTCAATGAAAATGAATGCACATCATACCCAAACTCATAGGATTCAATTAAAGCAGTCCTAAGAGGACTTTTAATAGCACTAAAAGCTTCATAAGCTATTGGAGACATCCCATACAAGTAACTTAATGGCACACCTGAAAGCCCTAGGAAAAAAGAAGCAGACACACCCAACTAGGAATAACCAAAGTCAGGGCTAAAATCAATAAATTAGAAACAAAGAATAATTCAAAGAATCAATGAAACCAAGAGCTAGTTCTTTGAGAAAATCAAAAACATAGACAAACTCTTAGCCAAGCTAAGTAAATGGCAGAGAGACACTACCCAAAACAACAAAGTCTGAAAGGAAGACAGATATAACATACACTGAGAAAATCCAAAGAAACTTTAACTCTTATGTCAAAAGGCTATATGCCACAAAATTTGAAAATCTAAATGAAATATACAATTGTTCACCTACTAAAGTTGAATCAAGATCAGGTAAAGATATCAAATAGTAGCCCCCTCCCTCATCTCCTCCCAGCCCTATCCACCCTCCTTCTTCTCCTTCTATGCATTTTCCCTAGTCTCATAATAGGGGAGAAACTCCTCCACTTCTGCCTGTCCCTAGCTTATTAGGTCTCATCAAGGATGGCTGCATCATCTTCCTCTGTTTCCTCACAAGGCTGCACCCCTCAGGAGTTGGTGATCAAAGACCTGAGTTCATGACGGAGAATAAATTACAGAAAACAATTTTAAATTAAATGTGAATTAAATAAACACATAAAGTTTAAAAAACACAACAGGTAAGAAGAACGTCACACACCTGCAATGCAATGACTCAGAAAGCTCAGGCAGTGTTAGTGTCATGAATACATGTCATCCTAAGAAATTAAATATACTCTCTGCCAAATTTTAACTGCCAGATGTGGATGAAGATCAGCACAATAACCTCTGCTTACATATACAAAACAAAGCAAAACAAAACAAAATAAAAACCCAGGATCAGCAGCCAATGATGATGATGTTTATGTCAGGCATGTTGGCCTAAATTTAAACCCAACACTCGAGTGGAGTTAAACCTGTAAGTTCAAAACCTGCTTGGTCTACATACCAACTTTCAGGACAACCAGGGCTACACAGAAACTTTTTCTTCAATGTCAAAAACAGAAACATCATCTTCTCTGGAAGCTTTTTTGATTCAAGCAAATAAGTTCTGACCAAATTCCCTACAGGCTTGTTGTCATCCCATGATGAAAATGTAGTCTAACTTCAATGATCCTAAAATTCTGTAATAGCTCATACACTGTTCAAATATTCGATGTTTCTTCTGACACACAATAAAATCTCTTGGCTGCCACATCTTGTAACATCAGAAACAAAGCACATCATTCCAACTTACATGCACAGAATGCCCCTTCCCATTCCAGTACAGAGGAATGTATACATAGTGTGGGAAGACCGGACCAAGGAAAGAAGATTAGCAAGGAAAACGACAAATTCTGTGGCTATTTTTAAAGGCTTAGATGGCCCTATCCCCACAACATCTCATACATCTCAGTTTGGTTACTTCCACTCGCTACAGGCAGCACTCTATGGGAGGTATCTCATAACTTAGGCACCTCAACATCTTGTACTGTCAAGACACAACTTAGACTTCACCCTCACTGCTTCATTCAATGAACCTTTACAGCTGACTCTGCCAAACACAGATGGCTGTCATAGTGTTGAACTGAAAACACAAAGGAAGAATCTTAAATTTTGCATTTTTCTGGTTTCCAGAATGAGCATAACATGGGTGAGCCTGTCAAGTTGGATTATAAGTTGGGATGGACAGGATGGACTGTGCCACACTTGGAACACATTTGGAGCAGGTTTTATATGAAGTTCTTTCCTGGTACTAGGAATCATTTAGCCTACTATTTTGATTAACAGAAGAATTATCAGGAGGGAGTGTTAATTTAAGGACACCATCTTAGGCTTCAAATGCAGACCTAGGACCTTCTCTGT
Source organism: Meriones psammophilus (assembly GCA_036365155.1). Taxonomy (NCBI): domain Eukaryota; kingdom Metazoa; phylum Chordata; class Mammalia; order Rodentia; family Muridae; genus Meriones; species Meriones psammophilus. The sequence goes on along the minus strand of JAEOAE010000737.1, from coordinate 6,866 downwards.
GATGATGATGGTCTCCTTAAAAAATTCCTGTCTCTGTTTCAGCATGTGACTGCCATCTGAAACTACCTAGTGATGCTTTTCTCAACACACCAAAAACTTTACGTTTATTTCTGCTCCACTTGTCTCTTTCTTTCACTGTGGTCCTGAAACTCTCACTAACAATAACCATTTAACAGATTTAGTATTCCAAGTAAGAAATGCAGCCCGTTATTTTTTAATTCTGCCTTACTCAGGGCATAGGCAGAATAGTATGATTTTCAGTCAAAATATCACACAAATGACCTCTAGCTTAATTTTCCATGGAGTCTATTGTCCACTGAAATGTGAAACCTGGACTTACTCTGTCTGCATTAAAATCTCAACACTCTTATCTACTAGACCCTACCAGAACAGTTGATGAAGCTCTGTATACAGCTTTCTAAAGCCTTTGCCATCTTAAATCCTGATGTTTTCCACATTCTTTAAAAAGAGAACATTCCATGGTTCTGTCCAGTAGCGAAATCACTCTTCCCATATATTTTTGTTCTAATTTGCTACTTTGTTCTGTGACTACATTCCCTAACCAAAAGCATCTCAGGTCATGAATGTGTTTACTCATTGAGTTTGGTACTGTCATACCACAGTCCATTATTTTGGGAGCTTAGCATAGAAAGTCAAGCTTGAAGAAAATTAAGGCAAAAGCCATGGGTAAACGTTTCCTCGGTTTGTCTCTTGCTTCATCACTGTCTCATACTTAGGTAGTTGTCTTACATGGCCCTCGCCTACTTGCTTAGGGATATTGCATCTCTCAATGGAAGAGCCTTTCCACATCAATCATCCATCAACACAATCTCTCACAGATATAGCAACCAGCTTCTCTGATGAGCACATGCCCTTAACTGAGGCTCTCTCAAATGACTGTAGGCTTTGAAATGTTGACAACTGAAGCTAATAAGGACAAAGAGCCAATAATTTGTGAGAAAGTTTTAAAAACCCAAAACCAATGTGTTAATTCTATCAGTCACTTAAGTAACAAAAACTGAGACATTGATGATTGCAGCAACTTGAAAACACAGATGTACCAAGAAATGAGGAGAGGCAAGCCTTAAAGATCAATAAAAGTAAAGTAAAACTGTTTCTTGAAATCATGTCTCGAAATCAAGAAAAACTCAAGGAATTATAACATAATTTAATAAATTTTCAGAAGGCAAAAGTATGTGAAGTTCTATGACTTTCAAGAGAAAAAAATATAGTTAGATTATAACTAATCAAATCACACAATATACATAGCACCCCTGTCAAAAGGAAACACAAAGCTAGCCCTATAAATATAACACAGTCCTATAAGCAAATACAATAACATTATAGTCAAAATCAAAATCAAAGAAATCACTGGCCAGCACTCAACTTGTTCAATCTGGTTATTTCCTTTGGCAACAATAAAACATGCATTGGAGTTGAGGGCTACTCCAACTGAAGAGATTCCATTAAAGCATACAAAAGTTTCAACATTAGAAAAAAAAATTGACTACTAAAATTATCTCATACTCTTATGATTAAGAAAAGGATATCTATTATGACACAGACTCACAAAATGGATGATAAAACAGAATCCACCCTTCTAAATACATCAAACACAGCTTCACATCCTTGAGATATATATCCTTGAGATAAATGGATATTATCTCAAGGTAAAGGGTTGGAAAAGATATTCCAAATAAATGGACTAGAGTATGAAGCTCATATATCAATTTTAATATCTAGCAAAACAGACTTCAAAAGCAACTAATCAAAAGATGGCAAAGGACATGACATATTAAAAAAAATATATCCAGTAATATAACATTTCAATACTTAACATCTATGCTCCAAACATAAGAGCACCCAAGTTATAAAAAAAATTTTCTGCAGCTTGCATCACAGCCTAGCCCTCTTAAACTGATAGGGGAAGACTTCAATATATCACTCTCACCAATGGAAAAGTCCTCCTGACCAAACTGAAGAGATAAATGCTCCAGCTAACTCACATAAAAAAACTAAATATACCCAAATGATGTTTACAGAACATGCACCGAAGCACAAAAGATTGTTCCCTCTTCTCAGCAACTCATATATTGTTCTCCAAAATTGATGATATACTTGAAGAGTGGAAGTCTCAAAAGATATAGGAAACTTGCAATAACCTCCTGCATCCTATCAGACCACTAAGGTTTAAAGCAGCACATCACCAATAACAAAAACAATGGAAAGCTTACGGACTCATAGAAATTGAACTCTCTCCTGAATAAAAAAAATGGATCAAAACTGAAATAAAGAAAGAAATTAAAGACTTTCTAGAATTCAGTGAAATAAATACACAACATATCAAAATTCATAGTATACAATGGAAGTGTTGACGAGAAGACAGTTCATACCATTAAGTACATTCAGAAAAATAATCAGAAAGATCTCTTAGTAGCAACTTAACAGCACACCTTAATACTCTAGAACAAAACGAAGTAAACATAACTAAAAGGAGTAGACAGTTAGAAACTACTGAACTGTGTCTTCACTGGTAAAACTGAATGTTTCCACAGAAAAAGAAAGGTGATAATGATTAGATTCGAATTGTAGAGATCTCCTGAATAAGCAGAGGAAACTGTTCATCAGACAGTGTAGTCATTCACTCCAAACTAACTTAATAAAGACTAAAGTTTTCTTCTTAAATATAAAAAGCTACTTTTGTTGTTTTATATTAAAAACAGTTAAGAGGTTTAAAATGTTTAAAGTAAATTCGAAGGTATAAACTTGTTTGAGTTGGAATAATTTGGAGTGAATATGACATATTTGAGCAGCGTGGTGATAGACCATGCATTTAATCCCAGCAGAGACAAGTAGTTCTCTATTAATTAGTTGTTTCTAAATTCAGGAGTTACAATGACAGGGTGTTGGTGGTTTATAGCATAGCCCTAATCCAAGCATTTTGGAGGCACATGACTTTTACATACCACCTGGAAGGGAGAGGCAGGTACATAGGATTTACAGTGATTTTATTTAAAAGCTGCTTGTAATAGGCAGGCTGAAAATCAAAGTGAATGCCCTTTATTATCTAGAAATAAATACACTTTAAGGTATATTTGTAAACTTTCAAAGATTTTTTTAACTTTAATTAAGATATTATACTTTTTCTATTTTCAAAAAATCATTTTGCCCTATAAAAGATATAACATGCCTAAAAAGGTACAACCCTCACCCCCGAATTAGGGATGGGGCAGGGTTTTGATTTAATCATTTCAGGAGAATAAAATCATCCAACTAAAGAATATGGAGACCACTGGACACATGAAACTTCTGAAGAAAATGAAAGATCACCAAAAGAAAATGTCAAAAGAGAAGGAGTAAACTGGCCAACTGGTATCACTCACCTTCATGTTGTCTCTTCTGCCTCCTAATGACATAAGTGCAAATTGTCTTTAAGTGATTGCTAAAGAACAATCCAAAATCTCTATCTCATATAAGAAAAGCCACCTGGTAAGAAACAGAGGAAAACAGAAAAATAAGGGATAATTCTATTGTCATGAATTTGATAATCTTCTGGCATGATGTGACTTCTGTACTTACCACAAACTTCAGTAATCAAGGATGTGTACAGTGTTTGTGAAAGAATGAGAGGGTGGAAGAAAAAGCCAAAAACATAATCCTAAAATATAGTCAAGTTTACATGAAAAGACGTAAGGAAATGCTAACATGAAAAATGTCCACTGGACCAGAGATACATTTGATTTTCTAATTAATACAAATTAAATAAACACAGATTTCACAACTGTTATAAGACAAACACAAATTGACACCTAAACTATTATATTTCTGACACTCCAGCTACTACTAACCTCCTTTACAGAGAGTCCTTCTGCTCTGGAAGTCTCTTGGAAAATGGAGGTGATCATAAAGATGGGCTATGGCTTGCAGTCCCTCATGTCCCCTTGTGGGTTCAGGCACAGCCCAGCCCTTTCAGACACTCACACACAAAAAATGTTGGAGAATAATTTAGTATCTGTTTCCTGCTGCATGAATTATGTCACAAGATGTAGAATCTGCCCTATCCACTTATTTAAAACCAGGCACACCTCACAAAATTCTACATCTCAGGAATTCCTTTTGTACCCTGGAATTGAATTTCCCTAAATCATGCCATTGTGACTAGTGGTAGTTGAAAGGCTAAAAAAAAAGGAATCAAGTATTGCTGAAAGATGACCACCACCACCTCTTTTCTTCCAGTTTCAAATGATTTGTAAAATTTGTTAAACAAAGCTGTATGTGGAATACAACATTCATCATTTCTAGAAATGAGACCTTCAGTTTTCCAGTCTGTCCACTACAATACTAATGTCTGTGTGTGCACACTAGATAGTCATATTGTAAGCCCCACAACTTTCTACTGCTCAGGCCGCAAAATCCTCACTTCTCTGGACAATAAACACTCAGGAATGGTCGGAGGCCAACGGTCTCTGCTGAGATCACCACATGGAGACCAACAGACAGAAACACAGCCTGAACCACAATCTGAACCACAGTCCATCTCATTCAAAGCATATCAGGCTGTGATAGCTCAGCAACCTGCTCTTCCTGACCTGGGGACAATGGCCCCACACTCAACATGACATGGTCTGGTCTCACTCACAGTGATTTAGAGCTACATCAGAGGAAAATCCCAGAACAAACCCATAAACTACCTCCCACGATTGCTCCTGACTTCTAGGCCTGCCCAGAGTCCCTCATTAGCATGAACAATACAGCTGAGTCTCAGGAGAGTAGTATCTCCTCTACAAGTGGATCAAAGATCAAATGATGCTGACAGCAGAGGCATTCTAGCTTTGCCCTAACCCCTATGGGCACACAGAACTTTAGTGTTGTTATAAAAAAAATGAAAATCCCAATTATTCAATTTTAAAACCTGCTAGCATAGAGAGGCAGAGAAAGCATCCATCTGACCTTCCTACTTACCTCACCTCCAAGAGGAAAAAGCCCCAAAAGCTCACCAGTTCAGATGACAACTCAGGGGGGACAGGCCAAAATAATCCAAGGCCAAAGGCTTTCTAGCTCAAAGCTCAAAAAGCCCAAAAATCTACCGAGCTAAAACTCCTTCTACTTTTACACTGTCTTAAATACATTTCAGCTGAAAGTTCCTCTCAATTTTTGATCCCTGTCAGCTGGTTTCTTGCTTTGCCTCTTGACCTAGGGTTAACATTATTTCATCCTGTGCACAGAGAGCTTTTGAATTAAAGGTATGTTCCAGGGCTGATGGAATCATAAAATAATCACCTTTTTAGAATAAACAGAAAATTCTTGGAATTAAGGTTTGTGTTAGGGCTCAACCACACTAAACAAAGCTCAGGTTTTTACAGTTTACAATCTAAGGGATCACACTGGGATCAAATATCCTGCAACACCCTCATCTTGGAAATGTTTTAAAATACAGTCTTCCACTTTCCCATGGAACCAGCTCATCTTCCAAGATACAGGTCATTTATGCTGCACATTGCATTACAGAATCAGTGTCCAGTGCAGTCATCTCTACCTCATAGTTGTGAAGTCCTTCAGTGAAACTTCAGTCAAAGCCAAACAGTAACAACCATTAAAGAAACAAATGGCCATGACTTTGAAAGCAAGGAATAGTTAATAGGGGCTCAATGAAAATGAAAAATAAAACAAAAAGGACGTGGCTGTTCCTTGATATGTTGGAATTGAAAGTTTATTACAGATAGAAAGGAGAACAGAGTCAGATACAGGAACATCTGGGACAGTCTAGATATGACATGACCTTGAGCCATGTGAGAAGAGAGGAGAGAGAAAAGTGGAGGGCCAGAACAAAAGGCCAGGAGGGTAAATGATAAATGAAAAATACCAGGTAACCAAAATGGTTGGAATGCATAAGGAAAGACAGCTGGGAGGAGGGCAGCTCAACTCCTGGGCTAGAGATCTGGGTATGACACCCATACCTTGTAACAGGTAAGGACTGAGAGATGCTGGGAGAACCTGACAGTCACATCTTCTTTGACTGTTAAGTAGCCACCTTAACCATTCATCCCAGCATTTGAGACATAAGAGTAGAGAGGAATGAAAAGGTTAAAACAATTTCACTATAATCCCAAAAATTATTTTTAAAAGTTGAAAATGGTTTTACAGTCCAATATTATTCAGGGACTTATAATAGGTATTAGAGCACACCAAGTATTACAACTTTTCTCTCAGGTTGTACATTTTCAAATGGGGGAAGGAGAAACGTTCCTGTTAGTCACTACCACAGCACTTTATCCAGAACTTCTGTGTTGTTTGAACGCGTGCAACTATAGATATTTGCTTTCCAGAAACAAGTTCAGCAACTAATCCATATTCTTGACTCCCTTTGTGTATAACTCCTCCCAAATGTACATTTTTCACTTTTATTGACCATCTAAAATTGATTACCTGACTCATTGCCATTTTCCCTCCTCCCCCTCCCTTTCTGTGTTGTGACTACATCATCTTCAATGTAGGTCAGTGAACTCAATTCTTACACAGGTCACTATTTGTAATTGCCCACCTCCAAAAAGTATCAGAGTGCTCAGTGGACATTCATTCACTGGTCTCTTTTACTTTACATTCACCAGTCAGGCCCCACCTAAAAAGAGCTGCAGGACTATGTTCTAGGCACTGGGCAGTAGGGGCAGCATTTAGTCTGCAAAGAAAGTCTCAGTTACATAACATGTGAAAGGCTGATCTACAGGAGACATTGCTTTAAACAAAAACAAATATCAAAGCACTAGAGAAAAATGAATGAAATTCTTAATGACTGGGTATTATCAGAAAATATTAACTAATAAGAGACTAGAGCAGTGATGCATCAAGAAAATAAAATTTAACAATAC